>CM028378.1:22623362-22802814 GCA_013146195.2 Codonopsis lanceolata | reverse complement strand
CCATTTTGAAGGCCTTAGATGCAAATACTTTTAGGGTGATAGAAATTATGAATCGCTAAAGATGTGTAGGAGGCCCTTCTGCCTTATGTGAAGGACCCTCGTTGTTCGTGCTTCTGTTAAGAATGCTCACCACTCAATTTGAAAACACTAGGATGCATGAGTCCGAGGACATAATGACATATTATGGAAGACTTCTTGATTTATCAACTACGCTCTTGCATTAGGAGATCCTATTACTAATGGCGTCTTGTCGGCAAAATGATGAGAACTTTGCACGAGAGGTTGATGTCAAGATATGTGCAATTGAAGAAGCACATGATATTGACAAGATGAGTTTTGAAAGACTAGTGGATTCTTCAAAACTTTGAGCTGAACCTAAACGATCAAATAAAACATAAAGGCAAAGAGTTTCATCACCTTCCCACCCGTTGTGAAAAATATTGCTATACTGCGCCAATTGATCTCTCATGTGATTTGCTTGAAATTCAAAAGATATTGATGAGTCGATTTTGGAGAAGAATCAATTGCTCTATTGACTTAAATTCAAGAATTTTGAAAAATAAAAGTCAAAATAGAACTCCATCATCAAGCTCGAAAAACTTCAAACTTGATTACGGAAAATTTGTTCCCAAAGAAAATTCTTTCCAAACTCAGAAAAACCCTTCACAAATCCATTTGCATCAAAGTCATCCTACAATGGTAAGAACATTGATTCTATCCAATGTAGAGAATGTCAAGGTTATGGCCACTATGCTAACCAATGTGCAAACACTTTAAGAAAGAAAGGTTTGAATTTTTACAACCTTGAGTGATAGTGATGGAGAAGATCGGGTGATCTTATCACCTTGAATCTTGTTATGATTGATTACGAAAATGCGGATGTTTCGACAAATGTGTCACCATCTTTGCAACATCGGGAGCAACATTGGAAGATACATTGAAGCGGCGAACGATTCTTACATTTTAATTCCACAATTGCGAGAAGATGATGGAAACAGTCGGAACTGGAAGGACAGAGTGCAAGGATTGGGAGAAGAGCTCACCAAGTTACACTACTTGGGAAAGCAAATGAAGCTGTTAAAAAGGCAAATGAGGATCAAAAAGAATGCATTGTAAGGCTGGAGAGTGTGCTAACCAAAAGGATGTGGAGATTGCAGGTTGAAGGAGCGGCTTTTCAAGCAAAAAGACCATGACCAAGTGGAATTCTAGCAAACAAAAGGTTGATGATCTGCTGAATGCAGTAATACATCAGTCGGGTATTGGTTTTGTCCCTAAGGTATTTGTGAAAGAGGAGAAGGAACATACGGAACCAAGCAGACCAATGAAAATTTTCAAGCTGTTTTACGTGAAAAAAAGTAAGAAGGAAAAATTATGTGTGTCACTACGCCATAAGCTTTGGTCACATACAACCCTTTTGTTTTCTGAAAAAGGCCATGTATGAGAATGAAATGAGGCAAGATTTCTTTGGAAAAGCTCATTGGCAGAACCGTATGAAGCAGCCAATGCGCCAGCCAATGCAGCAACATTGGCAGACACATTGGAAGCCTCATTCAAAGACAAATCAGAAATCTTTTCAAAAACACCAATCCAAAATTGTTAAACAAATGTGGGTTCCCAAAACTTGTGATGAAAAGTGTAGAGCCAAATATTGTGAGACTTTTTGACATATGCCACGGTGCTACAATGTCACATGATGAAGTGTGTAATGTTACTTTCACTTCATTAAAATCTCATATTACTGGATCTTGGTATTTTGACAGTGGTTGTTCTAGACATATGACAGGTTCAGCTGAGAATTTAAAAGAATATGTGAGTATTAATGGTGGATCAGTGACATATGGTGGTGGTGCCAAAGGGAGAATTATTGGGAAAGGAACATTGAATGTTGAAGGCCTTCCAAATCTCTCAAATGTTTACCATGTGGAAGGACTTAAGACAAACCTGATCAATATAAGTCAGTTGTGTGATGATGATCTTCAGGTAAGGTTTGACAAAAATTCTTGTGAAGTTCTTGATCATAATAACAAATGTCTTCTGACAGGTATAAGATCGTCGATAAGCGTTACTTGTTCAACAATACCCAATCTGTAAAAAGCAAGTCTTGATGTAACAGATCTTTGGCACCAGAAACTTGGTCACATGAGTTTTCGTAAGCTCGATGAGCTTGTGAGACATGATGTTGTTAAAGGATTACCAGATTTGGAAAGGAATTATTCAAAGGTATGTGGATCATGTCAAAAAGGTAAACAAACCAAGGCTTCACATCCTCCCATAACACAATGCTCCACCTCTAGATGCCTGAGATGATTCACACTGACCTTATGGGTCCCATTGAGGTAGAAAGCCTAGGTAAGAAAAAAATATACCTTTGTTTGTGTGGATGACTTCTCTAGATATACTTGGGTGATATTTTTAAGAGAGAAGTCTCGAAACTTTTGAGGCCTTCAAAATTTGGTACAGTGTAATGAACTTGTATGATCTAAAACTAATTAGAATTAGATCGGATCATGGCACGGAATATGAAAACACATCTTTTCTAATTATTGTGCCTCAATGGTATTTCACATGAATTCTCTCCCAAAACTCCACAACAAAATGGAGTGGCGGAGAGAAAAACGAGGACATTACAAGAAATGGCTAGGGTGATGTTACATTCAAAAAATTTGGCTAAAAGATTTTGGGCTGAAGCATTAAATACTGCTTGTCACATTGGAAATAGGGTCTTCTTGAGACCAGGTAGCACAATGACACCTTACGAAATTTTTCTTGGAAAGAAACCTACCTTGAAATACTTTCATGTGTTTGGCTGCGTGTGTTATCTTCTCAATGATAGAGACCAACTTTCCAAGTTTGACTCTAAAAGTGATAAGTGTGTGTTCATGGGATACTCCACAAATAGTCGAGCATATAGAGTTTTTAATCTGCGAACTAAAACTATTATGGAATCCATGAACATTGTTTTTGATGATCTAACTGATCTTGGTCACAAAACTTATGAAGAAGATGTTTAAGGGATTTTAGATTTTGGAGATTTTGATTCGGAAAGCAGTGAATCCATAGTTCGGCGAGCAGTGCGCAGACAGAGATTCGGTGGTTGGTGAAAGAATTCAGAATGTTTCACCCAATGTGCTAGAATGTTGCAACATCGGAAGACACAATGAACAAAGCGGCGAGAAGATGAAGTTCTTTAGGCGATTCAAATCGGGAAAATGATCGGTCATTGGTGAACAGGAAATTGACATTCCAAGCAGGATCCAGAAGAACCATCCTCTCACTCAAATTATAGGTAATGTACAGGATGGTGTGTCAACAAGGAAGAAAGGTAAAGTGGACTACAAGAAACTTGCATGCATGTCCACACTTGAATTTGATGATATACATGCTTCATGTTTTGTTTCCTTGTTGAACCTAAAAATGTGCAAGAGGCTCTCAAGGATGAAGAATTTGGATAAATGCCATGCAAGAGGAACTAGATCAATTCACAAAAAATGATGTTTGGTATCTAGTTCCCAGACCCACTTCAATAAATGTTATTGGAACTAAATGGATTTTCAAAAACAAAACAAATGAAGTGGGAGAAATAATAAGAAACAAGGCTAGACTTGTAGCTCAAGGGTATACACTGAGTTGTTGGGGTGGATTTTGATGAAACATTTGCGCCTGTAGCCCGCATTGAGTCTATTCGTCTGCTTCTTGCAATTGCTTGTTTTCTTGACATAACTCTTCAACAAATGGATGTGAAGAGTGCATTCTTAAATGGAATTCTTGAAGAAGAAGTTTTCGTTGAACAACCAAAAGGGTTTGAGGACCCCCATAAACCCAATCATGTGTTTAGATTGAAAAAGGCTTTGTATGGCCTCAAACAAGCTCCTAGAGCTTGGTATGGTAGGCTTACAGATCATCTTTTACAAAGTGGGTTTAGAAAGGGAGAGGTGGATAAAACACTGTTTATTCAAAAACAAGATAAACATATTTTGATTGCTCAAATTTATGTTGATGACATTGTGTTTGGATCCACCTCCAAATCCTTGGAAAAAGAGTTTGTAAATTGCATGACTTCCACTTTTGAAATGAGCATGGTAGGGGAGTTGACCTATTTTTTAGGAATTCAGATTAAACAATCACATGAAGGGATGTTCATATCTCAAGCCAAGTATTCTCTGAACTTGGTGAAGAAATTCGATCTTGAGAATGGGAAACATAAGAAAACTCATATGAGTACATCCAATAAACTTAATAGAGATGAAAAATCTGAAAGTGTTGACCCTACCTTATATAGAAGTATGATTGGAAGTTTGTTGTATCTAACTGCCACCCGTCCAGATATCATGTACAGTGTGTGTTTATGTGCTAGGTATCAAGCAAACCCCAAAGTTTCTCACCTGATAGTTGTAAAAAGAATAATTCGATATGTTGGTGAGACCTTTGGCATGGGTTTGTGGTATACTAAACACACGAACACCAATCTTGTTGGCTTTAGTGATGTTGGCGCGTGTTGATGACATGAAATGCGTACGGAGGATGTTTTTATCTAGGAAACAATCTGATTTCATGGTTTAGCAAGAAACAAAATTGTGTAGCCCTATCAACAGCTGAATCTGAGTATATAGCTGCTGGTAGTGGATGTACACAACTTTTGTGGATGAAACAAATGATCAAAGATTATGGTTTGCACAGTGATATCTTAACCATGTATTGTGACAACACAAGTGCGATAAGCATAGCTAAAAATCCTGTTCAACACTCAAGAACAAAGCACATAGATATAAGACACCATTTTATAAGAGACTTAGTTGAACAAGGCATTGTCTGCATTGAACATGTTGGTACAGAAAACCAATTGGCTGATATTTTTACTAAGAGTCTAGATTTTGAGAGATTCATAAATCTTAGGAAATCTCTCGGTATGTGTGCCATGTAATCCCTCATTTAAAAAAAAAATTTAGGCATATTGCATTGTTGTTTAGGGGGCACACTAGTATCACTCTGTATGCATTAGTACCTCTTTGATTGTCTTGGTGATTCATTCAAAATTATTGTGATCTTATTGTTCAAATTCTTCTCACCATCTCCCAATAAAGTTGTAATTGAATTGAAAAATTTTCTGTTAAACCACAAAGGAAAGAGCTACCTTTCGAAATTTTTAGGATGCTGCAATTTGTCAATGTACTATGAAGTTTAGACTTGCATGGGTTGATCTTGACTAAATTGACTCCTTTTAATTGACAAAGTGTGAAAGCTACCTAACGGAAAAGAGCTACCTATGAACAAGGTTGTGGCATCCTTCTTTTGGGACTATGAATTTTCGAATTTCATGGGTTGATCAATAAGTTAAGTTGCTACCCTTGGTAAATAGTGTGAAAGGTTCCTAGTGGTGTTTGTCAATTTAGCTTGAAATAAAGTAAAGCTATTTTCTCATAGGGAAATAAAGTACCTATGATGTTTATGGGAGTAGTTGTGTTTATTTGGTGAAAGAAAAATGAGGATTTGTACATAGAATCACAGTTTTTGGTGAATGTGTTTTCCATTGCTGCAACATTGGGAACTGCAATCAGATGATCTAGACATATCACATGTGTGTGTTTGCATTCTTTCCTTTGATTGTCTCTTTTGCATAGTTTAGACATGCTTTCTAGGTCATATAGTTGTTGGATATCAGCCTCCTAAGTTTCTGTCCTTCAAACTGATGCCTGTTTTGCTTCTTGTTCACAAAGTCAATATTTTATGTGGCTGTCTAAACTGTTGTGCTCTTCTTGAGAATCAGAACTGGTTTCATTGTCTGTGTTTAAAAATCTTGTGTGTTTTCAATCCTATTTAAGTATGATTTGTGTATTCTTTAAATAATTGATGAAATCAAAATTTTAAGAAATCAGATTGTGATTAATCTCTTCCACATATCTCTCATGTTCATAACAGCAGATGCTTATCTTAATTCTATCAGGCAGTTAGCATTTGATTTTTCATCCAAAGTTTGAAATTTGAATTTCTGGTTTTGAGACTTCTCACCTTCTCTCATTTAATAAATCAACGGCTAATTGTAATTAGTGGAAGGATTAGTGTTTGTTCTTGCAGAAACACAGGACTCTTCTCAAAAGGCTTTCTCTCTTAATTCTTCGGCAATCCTTTCAGTTCTCCATCTTCTCCCCTAAATTCGAATTCATTCATACTCCTTCGATTTCTCTTAATCTCAAATGGCTTCCTCTTCGACGAACCCCAAATCGTCAAGATCTGATGCAGCAACATTCAAAGAGACAATGAGCCCCAATTCCTCTTGAAAATCCTCAGCGGCTATGGTAGTGTTTCAATCGTTCCACTGAACCCCTCACAGTTATTCTTCCGGGAGAAAAGGGAAACGAGATTGACGTTGACAATCCAGGGGATTTGTCTGGCTTACCAAAAATTGGTAACCCTAGCTCTCGCCGTTCGAAGAGGCAACGGGGTATTCCGGCCAATTATGAGAACCCATCTGCTGCCGATGTTCAAGCGGCAAAGAAGAACAAGGTCGGACCGGAATTCTTTAAAGAATCAGTCGAACTTGTAAGCGACTCGGATGATGAGGATTTTGTTCCTCCAGCTGGCTATATTCCCCACGTTCGAGAGCCATCTTCGTCACCAGCATCTCCTACCTCTCCTCGTGTCCAAAACGACGTCCAAGACGATGATTACCCTATTCCCTCTCCTAGGGTTGTGTTCCCGTCTGTCTCATCATCTCTACCAAGACAGACACCGTCCGTAGAAGAGAGTTCTCCCTCTAACTCAACCAACAACATACCTGTTTCTGATGAAGAAGTTGTCAAGAACTTAGTAAAGTTGAGGAAGGCATGTTCCTCGACCTCTGGTCCTTCTACCAAACCTCAACCAGAGACCATGCCAAGTCAGCCTAGTTCCTCGAATTCGGCGATAGCTCGGATAAGGACTATGAAGAAAGAAGGGGTCCCACGAAGAAAGTGAAGAATCGAGGATGTTCTGTGCGGTTCACTGAAGCCGTCTTGCCGGCTCAATGTTGCTCCCATTGCCGCAACATTCGAGGTCAAAACCGGTGGGTACTCCCTTCTCCTCAAAATTCATCTCTAAGGCTGCATCTTTTAGATATAATATTTCTAGGAATATTATTGATGAACAAAATGTTGTGCCCTCTCTATTGCAATCCTACAATCTCACAGCCTACTTTTCTGATAGAGGCCTTATGGACACAATTTCTCTGGCTGCCCCATACTTTAGAGAGTTGGTTCATGAATTTTTATGCAAACATTGAGAAGCGCATTTGTAATCCTTCTGATTCTAGCTTCGAGAAAGTTTTTGTAAGAGGAAATGGTACACTTTTTCTCCTCTATCATCAATTCAGTTCTTTACACTCGCATCCGGTAATTTTGATTTTGTCCTAGATCTAGATTCTTGTGTAATTGAATTATGCAGTGGAAAACTCTCTAAGTGGCACATTAAGGGCACTCCTCTTAGCACCTCCCAACTCTCATCTCTTTATGCATTCCTCCACAAAATTTCTTTGTGCAAATTGGTCTCCCTCCACCAACTCAAATGTCATCACCGAAGAGCATGCAAAAGTCCTTTATCTCATTGGGACTAAGGGCTCTTTTGATTTTGGACATTATGTGTTTAGAAAGGTCTCTTCCATGGCGAGGAGGAGACAAAAGGTCTCTTATCTTTCCTTCCCTCATTTATAAAATTCTTGTGTCTCAAGGTTACAAGCCTTCCCCATCCATTCGTTTATCTCCTCTTCTTGAACCTCTCCAGTTTTCTGCTAAACTGTTAAGAGGTGATAGGATTGTCAATCTGCCTCTTCCTTCTGCATCTGATCCTGCCTCAGCTGGTCCTAGCACCTCTCATCTTCCTGCCTCTCCTTCAGTTCCAGTTCCTCCTGTTGTTACTCCCATTGCACCTCTCATTGCTGCAACATCTGTTGATACATCCACCATGTTTGCTCTCCCAACTGCTCCTATTTACGTGGTCTTCGTCAAAAAGATTAAAGATAGTACAGATCGGCTTGCTCTACTCTCTGCTCAAACCTCTTTTCTCACCTCTTTAGCTTCACAATATTTTGCTTGGCTAGATGTTCATTCTGGTCAAATAGGGGGTGAAAGTGAAGATGCAAGAGTTAGTGAAGCTGATGCAAGAGTTCTGGCGCTAGTGAAGGCAAGAGTTCTGGCTGCTATTCCTCCTCATGATGTTGGTTCTGATCCTATGTAATTTTGGTGATTGGTAGTTGGCTGTTCTTATGGATAATTCTGAACATTTGTTTTATTTGTTCTGTCTTTATAATCCTGTGATGATTGGATATACTGGAACTCTTGTAATAAGTAGTTGTAGTTTTAATCATGTTTCCCTATGGTGTATTTTTGATATTACTTTCAGGGGGTGTTTGTCATTGATAACTTCTTGCAGGTCATCTTTGGATATTCAGGATTTGACCAAGAATGCTTAACAAAGGGGGTGATTGTAAGGGTAAAATAGGCGAAGCCTATTTTATCTTGTTTTCACCTTTCTTGGTCAAAGAAGGATATTATTTTAGTCAATGGATATTTAGGTGTTAGATTATGATTAGGATTCTTTTGGTAGATTGATTTGAAAATCTTTCAAAAGATTTAGGCAATATATTTTTGGTAACTAGATTTCTGCAAATAAATTGGTTATTCAAAGTATCATAGTCTGATTAGGAAACATAATCTTGCTTGATCTTTTGCCAATCTTTTTTCCTAGTAGGAGAATGTCTTCTTGTGCCGTGTAACTACAGGATGGTGGCTTATATATGGAGGCGGGATTTCGTGGCTTGGGTGCGCCGAGAGCTTGAAAGAGAGAAGATTAGAATCTATAAAACTGAGAGCAATCTTGGTAGAGTTGGTGTAGCAGTTCAACCATTCATACAGAAGTTGTTTGAAGCTTCAAATAACACAACATCAACAGCTTTTTAAGCCATTGAAGAACTATTCTTTTGCTGCTTCCTTTTTCTGTCATTAGGAAGTTGTTTTTCATTCTTTCTTCCCACGTTTGGTTTAGTGTTTTATGTGGGATTTTTTGGTTCTCCAAGATACTATATCTTGTGAGAATCTTTGTTAGTTATTAAGTGCGAAACAGTGTTGATTTCAATATAATTTGTGTGGCCTTGAGGCTTGATCTACAAGTATCAAACTTGTAGATTGTTTTGATTAATATGTGTCTCCAAGTTCTGTTTGAAACTGTGTTTGTCTACAATCTTCCGCTGCTATTGTTTTGATATTATTTTCTGTTCTCATTGTCATTGCCATTGTTGCAACAATCACTGCAACATTGGCAATCACATTGACACATATCGAGAATCCGTGGTATCACGTTCTTTCAGTTAGTTCTATCCACGCATTTTTCTTTCTGTACGATACAAATGGGGGTAGTAATGTACTTTTATCTCAAAATTGTATCTAAAAGATATGTTTCAAAAATGACTGGATTGATTTGAAAACACATTTTTAAAAATGCACCGGCTTGTAATTTTTCCTTTTTTTTTTGGATCTCCACTTACAAAGGGAGGAGGAATTAAGGAGCAAAGTTGGAGCATGAACAACCAATAAATCATATAATTCAAATCAAACACTAAATCAACTACAACTTAATTAAAATTTAATAAAATAATAGAAAATTTACGTGTCAATCCAATTTTTAAAGTATTTAATTGTTATAATATACCATTTTTATTTTCAATCGAAAAAAGTTACTTTTGGTGACAAAATGACTATAATACATTTAATGAACTGTATGCGCATTACAATTAAATTTATAAATCGCGGTACAATAATTTTATATGAACAAAAATTTTGAACCGCAGTAGAATTTTTGAAAAGGTTGTTGAAATGCAAAAAATTAATTAATTTTCAATAAATTACAGTATAAAATGTAAATATATAGCGGTGCAACAATTTTAAGAAAAGAATCGCGGTGCAAAATCATACTAGCTTTTTGAATTTGTGAATCGCGGTACAAAATTATGCTAGCTTTTGAATTTATGAATCGTGGTGCAAAGATTTCTGAATCGCGGTATAACTTTTGAAAAGGTCGTTAAAGCGCAAAAAATTTAATTAATTTTTAATAAATTATAGTATAAAGTGCAAATATATCGGCTATCGCGGTGCATTTTACATGAATCAAACTTGTGAACCGCGGTGTAAAAATAATGCAATGAAATTTATGAATCGCGGTACAAAAGCATAAAGAACCAGTTTACGTCCTCCACCTTCTTCTCCATTCTCCTCCGTCGTAAGTCTTCTTTTTCCTCATCTTTCTCCGCCTTCATCTCAACTGAAAAATCTTTCAACTCAACACAGATCTATTATAGTTTTATATATTCCATGAATCAAAAAACTCGTTTACCTTTTGGGGCCGTTGCCCCGAACCCCCACGAAGGGGTGCTGCCCTCTTGACCCCCGCGACATGACCGGGCTGGTCGATCCCCATTTCGTTGCGCACAATCGTGATTTTCAAATTCAAAGTGTGTTGTCGGAGCTATTGAAGAAGACAATAACATTTTTGGAACAATATTTCGAAAAGTGGTCTTTTGTGGTTGAAAAAAAAACGGTGGACTTTGGGGTTAGAAACTTTAAAAAATGGACATGCTAAAATTTTCCCCTAAAATAATCATATGATACTCATTTGATTCAAAACAAAAAAACTCATACAACCGTGACACAAAATCCAATACTTTTTCATACCCCACTATCTTTATCTCCAACAACTTTACATACCCCACCATCTTTATTTACATTAATTTAATATCTTCTTTCAATTTATATTAACAATTGATAATAATATTGCAAAAATTATTATATCCGAAATAATTATTTGTTTATAATTATAATAATATTTTTTTATAATTCGAAATTATTAATTATAATAATATTAAATTTGAAATAACTACAATAATTCGATATTTTTATAATATAATAATATTAAATTCGAAATATAATTTATTTATTATAATTCAAATAATATTTATATTAATATTTATTGACAAATTAAAAATAACTACAATAATTTGAACATTAAATAGAAATACAATGATTCAAAAGGAAAATACGACAATAGTACAACAAATGTAATGCAAATTATGGAAATACAATAATAATATTACTTAGTAATAATATTAACAATTTTAAACAACTAATTAACAATAATAATATAAAATTTAACAATAAATAATGACAATAATAAAAAATTAACAATACTGACAATAATATTAATAATTTGTAATACAAAAAATTTAAACATTTAAGTAGCAATTTAGTTAATAAAAACAAATTAAAATTGTTAATTATATGAAATTTAGAGAGAGAAAGGATGGAGATAAATAAGAGAAATATCACATTTCCTAAAAAAAATCGTTTCGCGTCCAAATGAGGCAAACATAATCTCTATTTATAGATAAAAATATGAACCTTTTTAAAAATAAAAAATGACATTTTTTTAATAACGAAAATGCCCAAAAATGGTGGATAATTATGAAATTTTCCGGACCAACCAGAAGCTGACACACGGAAAGCGCACCAACCCCGAAAGTCAACCCGATGCCAGGCACGTGAAGGTCTATTGGCCACTTTTTTTTTCTTTTTTTTTTGTTTTGAATTTTCGCGACCGAAACGTCGCCATTTAAGATAGATTTGGGCCAAAATGCACTAGTTTTATGTTATGACCGATTGGTTTGATTTTTTTTATTTGGTTTTGATTTGTAGCCTATATTGATCTGAATCAAACCAAATCAAATAAGAATTAGATTATATTTGATCACGCCACAAAGATAGGGTGACTAAGCTCGTTGTCCACGTAATGGACCGGAGCTGACGTGTCTTATGACTGATGACCACGTCGGTGTATATGGGTACCGGAGGTACCAAGTTTGATAGGATATCTGGGCTTTGTGCTTGCTCTTTATATGGTTGTTGGTCGCCTAAAAGGAAAATTACCGTTAGGGTGCTGGGGGTTTCCCAGCTACAGCCCTCCGGTGTGAGAGTCAGTAATCAGGGATTTACGTGTGTGCCGGAGCTAGGCGTTCCCTTTGGCTTCCGGTGGTATCTTATAATGAACTTGTCTTTGAACGTAGTGTGCAAAAGCTTTAAAAGTCTTTTGAATGCAAAGTAAATCATATTTTTTCTTCAAAGGAAAGTTTTCCTTTTATAGTAGTTTGGGTTTGGGATCATGATTGGCATGGGGGTCCCTGAAGGTGGGACTTGTTCCCTGGTCGACTTGCTGGCAGTTCCTGAGTGGTTAACAGGTAGCGTGTGATGTGCCAATTGTAGGCGGTTGATGAGCTGATAAGATATAACGGCTTGCATGGCTTGCTCGCCTCCTGTGAAGGTGACATCTGGAGGCTACGTACAGGCTATAGATCAGGTTTGTCATATCAAAGAAGGGTTGTCGGTCGAGCATGTCTAGTCCTCGACGGACTGGTCGGGTACTGCTCATATGTTCGGAGTAGTCTTTGATTATTACCGAGGATAAAGGTCGGTTAGTTGACGGTCCTTGGTCACGGTGAGACCTGCCCAAGTCTTACTGGTGTCCACATGGTCGCGCCACGTAGGGGGACCCAGGTGGGATCCCTTCAATAGCCCCCGAGTTTCCAAGTGCGAGGATTTATCCTTAGCTTGGAAAGTAAAAATCAGCCTCCTGCCTAAATTTGCCGAGCTTTTGCTTCTTGTTGTTTTTTATTTGGTTAGGCATCCTCGGTATCTTTGTGTCCTCGGTAGTACTCGATCATTGTTGCTACTTGTTCGCCTACTCGTTTTGGTTGTGCTCGATCTCATTGGGCCGAGGATGAGCTTCGGAGTTATTAGTGGAATTTTCCTAGGAAATTGGTCCGTCGTATGCATTAAATGCACGGTAAATGAAGAGTCGTAGGTAATAATTTCATTTTACTGTTCATAAATGTGACGACGTCCATTTATCAAAACGTCATCGGTTTGCAGCCATTTAGCTGCATGCAGCTCGCCACGTGTCGGCCAAGGAGTAGTTATGTAGGATCCGCGTCTTTTTGGTCTAGTCAACCCGGTGTCATCGAGTTTGTATAAAAGGCAAAAATTCCCGGCTTGTTGTTCACTCCTCCTTCTTCCCGAATTTTCCCTCTCAGTTAGTGAACTCTGTGAAGGTGAAAAAACCTGACTCTGTTACTTATTTCATTTCTGCTTTTTCCAGCCGTTCCTTTGTCTTATAAACTTAGTTTCCAGGTTCGCATTCTTCCCTTCTTTCATTTGATACAAATTTCGTAGTTTTTTTTAGCCCAATTTGAGTTATTTTTGGGTTTTTGCGTTTTTCCGATGACTGCTAGTTTTTCCGGTGCACCGGCGCTAACTTCGGTGATTCTTTCCTTTTTCCAGATCCTCGCTTAACTCTCTTGCTTCTTCCTCGCTCGAGCTCAACTTCTATTCGCATGTACTCGTTCTTTCTCTGCTCGCTTACTTTCGCTTTTAATTCCTAAGTCTAGTGTTAGGCTTTATGATACATGTCCCTTCTGTCCCTGCCTTTACCCCGAACGAGACCTCTTCTTCTTCCTCGCCCAGTTCTTCGACTGCCTTTAGACCGAGTATGAGAACCAAACACGTTAGCCCGGACCCGGTGTATGCTCGATCACCAACGACGAAAAGATTGTACTCGCAAACAAATGGGGCTTGGTCGCTCGTGAAGCCGAGCGAAGCGATGCCGTTGTTGGTCGGTGGTGGTTACAATATAAAGGGTCTACCCACTATTTCTGACGAGAAGTATGCAGCCGAGGATATCCCAGCTGGGGCGCATATGCTGGTTTGTGGGGATACGACGAAGGCCCTTAGGTATCTCTTCAATTAGTATTGCCGGGAAATAATCGCCGAGGAAGTAATGGAGGCGAACAAAGCCCTGGCTAAGGAAAAACGAGGAGAAACTTCCTCGGTTGTTGCTCTTGTGGAAGAAGGCTCGGTAGAGGCCGACGACGCTCCGCCTGTTCGTAGAATACTGAGGGAGTGGAGAAATAACGTATGGCCGAGTGATGTAGAGGTCTGGGATGAAAAATACAATCATAGTCGGAAAAGATTCCGAGGATCTGTTCCCCACAATTCGATTGGTATGGACGAGCTGAGGGATATGAGGGATAGAGTAGGCTTTTATATTTCCTTTTTGGAGGCGGATCTTCGATTGCCCCTTGATCCTCTTATCTGCGAGCTCCTCGAAGAAGCGGGTGCCCATCCCCTCGACCTTTCCCTCAACTTGGTTAGGTAGTTGATCTCCTTTGCCGTTTGCGTTCGGATACTCGGGTTCAAGCCGACCTTGCCCCTCTTCAAAACTTACTTTGTAGTGACCAAGTCCCTAAATCGTCTTTAGTGTAAGCATCACAATCGAGGGATCAACTTGTTCGCCAAGCCTCCCGAGAAGACGGGGCATTGGGACGAAAATGTTTTGTTGGTTGAGAGCAGATACAGGTGGAATTTCTCAGTACCTCGGCTTTCTGCTGCTCAGATTAAATCGCTCTCTCCGGTCGGGACTTTGGATGCGTATGAGGAGTCTGCTCGAACGGCCATTGAGAACTTTCTTGGAGTCCGAGGGACTGGACCAGCTCGAGTGTTTTGTTGGAGCTCGATAAGCGAGGACGAAATCCTGTTGAGGATGGTCGGCATGTCGACCAAGAGATTACAGGGGCTGGACGTTCGGTGTAAGGTCCCGGAGTATATACAGTACCCCGGGTGGTCGATGCACGAGGGGAGTAAATTTAAACTGGATTGCCCTCAATGCAAAGACAATATCTTCAACATTGAAGGCTGTGGAAGTATTCATCGCTTCTTCGTCGTTTTTCACTCGTATTATTATTTGTATATAACATTCTCCTCGTTCTAACTTTCTCTTTCTTTTTTTAGATATGATTGCTGATATCAACGAGCTGTCGGGCAAGAAGGCCAGGCAGACCCAAGGGGAAGGCCGGAGGAAGATTCTGAGGGAGGCGAAGGCCGATCCCAGGAAGGTATATGCCCTTCCGACTGACGAACAAGGGACCGGGTCCTCGGCCATCCCTTCTACAACAACAATCCCTCGTCGAGTGCCTCAGAAGGCTGTCCCGAGCCAGAAAAGTAAACCCTCGGCCCCGGCGAAAAAAAATCCTGAACCAGTTGTTGCTGCCCCTACTACCCAGCCCGCCTATGTCGAGAGTGCTCCCGCCCCTGCCCCAAAAAAAGGTGGATAATCGAGGATGTATCTGGGGAGGACGAGCAAAGTGTTGAAGAAGTGTCTGCTCGCGCCCCTGCTGCAAAAAAGTTGAAGGCCAAGGCTATGTCCTCCTCGGCCAGCGAAGAGACTGTCCCGTGGCACAGGGATGATTTTGTGGCACCGACCACCAAAGCTGCCAGGATCCAGCTCGCCAAGGACTTCGCAGACATCTCGGCTCTGCAAAATTTTGATGTTTCCTGTCGGGACACCCCTACAGCTCTGGCCGGGCAAGGGATAGTTATCCGGGCTCAAGTGAGGGACATGGTCGGCATCGCCAATTCCTTGCCGACCAATGAGGCCATGGGATGTGTCGGGCTTTGCGTGAGTGAGGTAAACTTCTCTCTTTCTTCTCTTTTTCTTTTCTTTTTCTTTTTATTTTGGGTGTATTGTTTCTAATTTTTGCTCTTTCTATTTGTAGCTTTGCTTTTTTGTGACCTCGTTGAGTGCCCGGTCCGATCAAGCTGCAGCCAAAGTCAGGAAACTGAAGGCTCAAGCCCAGGCCGATCAAGATGAAATCGAAATCCTCAAAGGTCAGCTGACCTCTTTGGAGAGTGAACAGGCCAAGAGAACAGCCGAACTTAAAGGGTTTTCGGCCAAGATGGTCGCTGGTGAGTGAGGCGGCGGGTTGAAGAAGTGAAGACCTCGACTTTTGAACTTTTCAAAGGAACTGATGTTTATAACAAGGAGGTCCTCCCCTATCATGATCGAGGAGTTCGTCACATGCTCCAAGTAGTTGCCGCCTTTGGTATGACCCTTGGCGCTATTATTGAGTGGGGCAGCGAAAACTTTATTGGGGATCTTTGCTCTATTATTGAGGTCACGAGATCTTTGCTTCGAGGTGAGGAGAGTGAAGATGTTGCATGCCAAGGATGCCCGGCTTGGTTTTGAAGATGGGAGCCCCCGACCCCCTGGTCCCTGGACGTTCTTTCTTTAATCAGAGCCGTAAAGCAAGGCGATGAGGTGGATTTCGATCCTAAGCTATAGTTGAGGCAATTTATGGGTGAGGGCGAGCAGTCCAATCATGCTGAATTCGAGGACGCGTCGATAGCCGCCGAGCAACGTGGTCTACCCTCCCCTGCTCATGATGCCGAAGTGGTTGATCTGCCCGAGTAGTTTTTATTTTATCCTCGCTGTGCCGAGTTGTTCAAGGCGTGTGTGCCCATACTTCAAAACAATTTCTTCTTGCTAGCCTTTTTGGGGTGTAACTAACAACAATTTTTTATTTTATTTTTAACGTCTTGATCGTTTTACTATTGGATGAATCATACATGCGGATGAATGCTTTTTAAATTTTCGTTTTTATACTTGTTATTTTTGTTTGTTTCTAGCTATCCTTGCGTACCGAGGATAAGTAAACAATTTTCAAAAAATGGTCGGCTCTTTCTTTGGTGGCCCTCTTCGGAACCCTCCCACATCCGTACGAGGATGGGAATGAGCACTTGGCTCATTTATCATTTTTGATGGCCTTCCTTGTGTTCCGAGGATGAGGTCTTTCTCCCACCTCCGTACGAGGATGGGAATGAGCACTTGGCTCATTTATCATTTTTGATGGCCTTCTTCGTGTTCCGAGGATGAGGTCTTTCTCCCACCTCCGTACGAGGATGGGAATGAGCACTTGGCTCATTTATCATTTTTTATGGCCCTCCTCGCGTACCGAGGACATATTCTATTCCCACCTCCGTTCGAGAATGGGAATAGGTAGGAACAGACAGTTTTTTTTTTCTTTTTTGATAAGAACAACTTGTCATTTATTCAACTTCTGACCTTTACATAAATTACATCAGTGATAATATGCCTTGAGATGATATGCATGCCAAGGATTCTTGAAAGGTGTACCGTCTAGTTCTGCCAACCTGTAGGTTCCTTCCTTCACAATGCTAGCTATTCTGAATGGACCCTCCCAGTTTGGAGATAACTTATTTCTTCCAATCTTTTTGCCTGTTGCTTCAATCTTTCTTAGGACCAACTCTCCAATTAAGAATGTTCTTGGTTTTACTCTCTTATCATGGTGAGTCTTGGTAAGCTTCTTGTAATTGATCATTCTGAGTCGGGCTTCTAGTCGCCTTTCTTCGAGGTAGTCCAGGTCGAGCTGTCTGGACAAATTGTTCTGTTGTTGATCGAAGAAGGTAACCCGAATTGTAGGGATAACTAATTCAACTGGTGCCATTGCTTCTAAGCCATACGTTAGTGCAAACGGGGTTTCACCAGTAGATCCCCGTATTGACGTTCTGATTTCCCACAGGACGATTGACAACTACTCTAGCCAGCTTCTCTTTTTCTCATCTAAATTTCTTTTTAAAGCATTCATGATCTTCTTATTTCCTGCCTCTGCCTGACCATTGCCTTGTGGATGAGCTACCGATGACATTTTGTGCTTAACATTCAGTCTATCACAGCTCGCTGTAAATTTCTTGGAAAACTGAGTGCCATGGTCGGAGACGATCATCCGAGGGAGTCCGAAACGACAGAAGATCTGCTCGTATATGAATTTTATCGCTTGATCCTCGGTTATGCTAGCGAGTGGCTTTGCTTCTATCCACTTGGTGAAGTAATCGACTGCAACAATCACGCACTCGCACCCATGCTTTGCTTTGGGGAAGGGACCAATGAGGTCGATTCCCCACATGTCGAAGGGCCATGCTGCGACCACTGGGGTTTGCAAGACCGAGGGTAGCCGTGGAATGTTTGCATATCTTTGGCACTTGTCGCATTTCCTTACATACTCCGATGCGCCCCTTCTCATGCTCGGCCAGTAGTAGCCGTGAAAATTCATTTTGTCCGATAGAGTCCTCGGACCTGGGTGTACCCCACATTCGCCTTCATGCACCTCGGCCAACAGATCATTCACTGTCTCTGGTTGTATGCATCGAAGGAGAGGTTTAGTGTTGGATCGTTTGTATAGCATACCTCCAACGACCGAGTATCTGTATGCTCGGTTTCTGATTATTTGGGCTTCACTCTTCCCTTCCGGCAAGATGTCTTGCTCGATGTAGTTTTTTATGTCGTCGATCCAACATTTTGGAGTTTCCACGACGACCATAATTTCCTCCTGGTTAATGGCCGGACTTTTGAGGAACATGAGTTCAACGTTAGGAGGAACTTCATCGGCTTCCGAGGATGCGATCTTGGAAAGATAATCTGCCCGGGAGTTACCCTCTCTCAGGATTTGCTCAAGTTCCCAATATTTAAAGAGGGTCAACAATTTTTGTGTCAATTGTTGATACTTGGCCAATATTAGGTGATTCGCTTCGTATTCGCCCAGTATCTGCTTTACCACCAGTTGGGAATCACTGTAAATTACTATGTCCTCGGCCCCCAAGCTTAATGCGAGCTCGATTCCAGTGACCAAGGCTTCATACTCGGCCTGATTGTTCGAAGTTTTGAACTGAAATCTTAAGGCCATATCCAATTCTCCTGAATCCAGAATAATCAGCGAGAGGCCAGCCCTACTTCTTTCTACTCCTGCAGATCCATCCACGAACAAGGTCCAATATGAAAAAGGCCTTGTCTTCGCTTGCTCGCCCGTCATGGTCGCTTTGGTGGTCACTGGGATGACTCCTTCCTGAGCATTTTCTTGCTCGTCTCTCGGTCGGGTGAATGAGGTTTCAACAATAAAATTGGCGGATGTGGGTTCAGGGGTCGCGCGCCGCCGCTTTGGTTGGCGTGCGTGCGGATGCGCGGACACCACGCTCTCGTTCCACCCTCCCTTTTTTAGGGGAAGACAAAATCAAAAGTGCGAGAGGAGTGCTGTCTATGATAGCGCGTTGGAATGCGCCTCGGTTGCCTTTAGTGGATTTTTGATCCAATATGGGAACTTTGAGTTTCCCGCATCAAGTTATCCTTTTTTAGGGGAACTTTGGGTTTCCCGCATCAAGTTATCCTTTTTTAGGGGAACTTTGGGTTTCCCGCATCAAGTTATCCATTTTCACTTTTTTAGGGGAAAACGTAAAAGTGCAAAAAAGGATATTGCAACGCCCCCACTATGGATTTTATTAAAAACAGCCTTATGGCCCATTCCGGATCACTATGGGAGCTTTGTGTTTCCCTCTTCAAGTTATCCCTTTTTTAGGGGATATCAGGATATGGGAATGCACCACCCTTTCATTCTCATTTTCCTTTTTTTAGGGGAAAACGGAAAAGTGCAAGAAAGGAATGCTGCGAGGCCCCACTGGATCCAAAAAGTTTTAGAGTCGCCATATTTATTTTAAGACAAAATAAAGCAAAACCAAAAAAGAAAAGAAAACCAGAGATAGAAAACGGGTTTGGAAGCTAAGTTACGAGTTGGGAAGGTGCTAGGCACCCAACTCGCCCTTTCGGTCTCAAAAATGATTTTTGGCTAAAGTATGCTTATTGTTATATTTATTTAGCAAATAAATAAAGCATTAAAAGACAGGAAAATAAAACAAATACATCCGTGGCTACATTATTTACGAACTTGCAGTCATTTCCTTACAATAATTACAAATATATTTAAAAATATTTGGCAATTATAACGGCTCTTTTACATAATATTTCCTAATCTAATCCGGGCAGCACAACGGCTTATATTGGCTACATTGGGCCGGATTTGAATAATGACTTTATAAATAATAAATAAAAAAACGCCCTTAAAGGCTATTACCTTTTAGAGCGGTAGTGTGCTCGCTCTGTCCTTCATGGAGAGGGAGTCTTTGTTATTGTTGTTGTGTTGTTGTTGTTGGAATTCGGGCAGAGTAACTGCTTATTCTGGATGACTTTGGCTCGTTCACTCGGGCAGAATGACGGCTTATTTTGGAAGGTTTTGGCTTTTGGTTGGGCGGAATAACGACTTACTTTTTGTGTATTTTAGCTCATTACTCGGGCAGAGTAACGGCTTACTTTATGGATTTTGGGCCGGGGAAGTAGGGTGGATACCTAACTAAAAGGCTAAGGATCACTTTTAACCGGTGGATTTGTGTTTTGGCGGAGTTTGGACGGGGTTTGGAAGCTTTGGTGGGCTACACACACCTATCTCACTTCTTTCGCTACTTTGGCTTCGCTGAGACACAGAGAGAATTTCTCAGCGTTTCTTCTCTCTGATTTCTTCTGCCGAAAGAGGAGCCCAGCACCTTTATTTATAGTAGGAGAGGGGGACTTATCGGGAATTATAAATTCCCTCAACGAGCTTCAGCAGCGTGTACACCAGCCTTCTCCAGTTGCACAATGCGTTAAGTCTGAGAGCTATTGTAGCTCACTTGGTGCAGACAACACCTTGGCATGGCGCGGCGCCCAATCCTCTTTTAGGCCGCGCCATGTCCCTATTCAACTTCTATTTTTGGCACTTTTACCCCCTCGCAATTCACTGTTTTGCGCATCCTGCTTTGCCTTTTGCATTTTCGACTCATGTAACTTGACATTTGTTAAGTTTAAGCAGTTCTTGATATCACATGTCAGAGTCACATATCAGGGGTACGAAATTGGGGTGTCTACACCAGAACTTGTGCTCTGATCATTTTTCTAGCTTCATAACTGATATCATATCCGGAGAGTTCTACCGACCACTTCAACATTCTGCCCGCCATGTCTGGTTTGTTCATGATTTTTCTTAGAGGAAAATTAGTGTATACTATAATCGAGTGTGCCTGGAAGTAAGCTTTTAACTTTCGTGCAGCAACGATTAAAGCAAGGACCAATTTTTCGACCTCCAAGTACCTCCCTTCAACGTTTGTCAATGCATGGGAAACGTAGTAGATTGGCTTTTGGACGTTGTCTTCCTCTCTAATCAAGACTGCAGCGATTGCTGAGTCTGATGCTGCCAAATATACATAGAGTTTTTCCTCTGGCACCGGGATACTGAGGAGAGTTGGTCGGCCCAAATATCCCTTGAGTTCTTCAAAAGCATTGGTACAATCATCGGTCCATTCAAATTTCTTGCCTCCCTTCAATATCTTGAAAAAGGGTAGGCTTCTTTCTGCTGATTTGGCGATGAAGCGACTAAGGGCGGTGACCCGACCATTGAGCTGTTGGACATATTTGATCGAGAATGGTATGTCCATGGTCGTTAAGGCCTTTATCTTCTCTTAATTGGCCTAAATTCCTCTTTCATTGACCATGTAGCCGAGGAATTTCCCTGCCGTTACTCCAAATGCACACTTGGCCTGGTTGAGCTTTATTTTGTTCTTTCGCAAATTTGAGAAAGTTTCCCGCAAGTCTTTGGCATGGTCGGAATGTTTGGTTTTGATAACTATGTCGTCAATGTAAGCTTCTACATTTCTGCCCAACTGGTCGCCGAACACTTTATTCACCATTCTCTGATAGGTAGCCCCCGCGTTTTTTAGGCCAAAAGGCATCATTGTATAGCAATACAGTCCTCCAGCTGCTCGAAATGCTATGTGTATCTGGTCGGCCAGCCACATCTTGATTTGGTGATAGCCTGAGTAGGCATCCACAAAACTGAGGATTTTGTGCCCAGATATGGACTCCACGAGCTGATCGATTCTGGGTAATGGATACCAATCGTTTGGGCAAGCTTTGTTTAGGTCAGTGAAGTCTACGCACATTTGCCATTTCCCAGTTACTTTCTTCACCATGACCACATTTGCAATCCAGGTTGCATACAAGACCTCCTTAATAATCTTAGCTTTCAGCAATTTTGACACTTCCTATTTGATGGTTGTCTGCTTTTCCGAGGAAAAAATTCGTGCCTTTTGCTATATAGGAATGGAGTCTGGATCAATGCTCAACTAGTGCATAGCGACGCTCTCGCTAATTTCCTTCATGTCCTCGATCCTCCATGCGAACACATCCAAGCTTTCTTTTAACAGCTTGATGATCGCTGCTCGCTCTTCCTTAGGAATTTTTCTTCCTATTCGGACCTTCTGCTTGAGGAAATCAAGGTTAATCACAATTTCGTCCAGGTCGTCGTTGGGCTTGATGGCTGGGTGATGATCAATATCCAGGCTTTCGATAGTGATCACTTTGGTGGCGACCTGGTCCTTCTTTTCATGCTCGGTGGTAGCCAACGTGTCGAGCATTAGATCTTTGTTTTCCCGTTTCTCGAGCGAGATGGCGTTCCCAGCTTGCTTTCCCCATTTCCCAGATGAGCTGGCGTTCCCAGCTTGTGTCTTGAATCTTTTGTGCGAGCTGGCGTTCCCAGCTCGCTTTAATTGCTAGGCCTGAGTTGGCTCAGGAAATATTGGGATTATTTCCTCTTCGGTTTCTCGGAGCCTCTTGGTTGATCTACTAATTTCGACCACTTCCCCTTCTGGCATGGAAATTACCATTTTTTCCTTGCGCGTCTTTTCTTTATAAATGTATTCCAGGGTGCTCGCCGTATCATTTAAAACCATGCCTATCCCTTTTTCCGAAGGGTACTTGATTCTTTGATGAGCCATGGGCGCGACCATCTGGAACTTCGTTTGAGAAGGTGAGCCTAGTATGGCATTGTATGGAGATGGTAGGTCGATCACTAAGAAATCAACCTCCTCCGTTCGAGGAGTATTGGTTTCTTCTCCGAGGATCACTGAAAGAGTGATGACCCCTTTTACCGCAACTTTATGTCCGGTAAAACCTTCAAATTGTACGCTACTAGGTCTGAGGTGGGCGTCCCCCAACCCCATTTCCTTGAAGCAAGCGTAATACAAGATATCTCTTCTTGCCCCTGTATCCACGAGCACCCGCTTCACTTCGCTGTTGTGAATTCTTACTCGAAGAGTCAAGGGTTGTTGGCGAGCAGTCTTACTGGCAACTAGCTCACCCGGCCAGAAAGTGATCCCCCCTACTTCATCAGATCGCGACATCATATGAACCACATGCTTTAAGTTGTAAATCATGTTTTTCAACTGAGTCCCGCTTGGTACTGCTTCCCTGATGGTGTTGATCACGTTCCTCAGGTCCCCCGTTATCTGGCCGAGGATTCTGATGTCTCTTCGGCTCTCTCGGCCTTTCTCTCTGGTCGTTGCCTCTTCGCTTAAACCTCCTGAGCTTGCCTTTGTCAATCAACTTCTGAATGGCCTTTTTCAAGTTGATACACTCCTCGGTTGTATGACCAATGTCTTTGTGGTAAGCACACCGTTTATTGGAGTTACGGGGATACCGACTTTTTTTCAGCGGCCACGGTCTATCAATCTTGTCCTGATCGAGCAGGACATTAATTATGTGCACGCGGCTGGTCGTGAGTGGGGTCCAGTCGACGTTATCCCACATATTCTTTCCTCGGTTATCCTCTTCCTTGTGGCCGGATCCTCGTCCCCCTTTGTTTGAGTTGTCCTGAGCTCGATGCGTTCCATCGTGCTCTTTCTTCTTCCCTTCCTTCTTCTCCTCCCTTCTTTCTTTGCCTCTTCGGTATTGATTACCCGAATTGCATGGGCGTACATCTCACCAACCGAAGTTTGATCCCACAACATCATTTCTTGCCTCATCAGTCCCTGCTGCAGGCCAGAGATGAAGCACATCTTTGTTGATTCCTCTGAAATATATGGTATTTGGTCCACCATGGCCATGAATATGTCCATGTAGGTCTGGTTGGACTCATTTATCCGTTGCTGTATCCCGCACAGATCTGTTTGCTTCTTCGGCTGGAGCCCGGCCGAGGAGAATTGGTTGACGAGCATCTGTCTGAATTCATCCCAACTCTCTACTGAATCCAGTGGGAGTCTAGTATACCATTTCAAGGCCTTCCCCTTCAGTGTTCCTGCAAAAATCTTACCCCGTGCATTTTCGTCATCAGGGGCAACTGCATTCATTTTGACCTCAAAATTGGCCATGTGATCTACGACATTAGTGAGGCCCTGATATGGTTCAAAGGTAGGGACTTTTTTTATCGGGTAATGGGGCCTTTCTCATCCTTTCTTGAAATGGGCCATTCTTGGCTGGAGGTAACAACATTGGTTTTCCTTTTTCCATGGCCTCCATTCGACCACGTAGAAACTTCACCTCTTGCTCGACAGCCAGGGAGGGCTTGCTGGTCGATTTTTGTACCTCGGTGGTCGTGTTCCGACCACTCTTTGGGTACCCTACTCCTGATTGTTGGGAGCGAGTACAATGTCCACATGTCTTGTTTTTAATCGCCTCTGTCCTCGGCCTGGACTCCCATTCTTCGCTCCTCTCCCGTGTTCGGCGAGAGCGTTTAGACTCGTTTGGGAAAGTTAAACGGCTTTAGACGCTAGGTTTGGGTGCCTGCTCGCTCGCCCTATTCCCCAACCGAGATTTTGCACTAGGCCGAGATAAGGCCTTCTCCTTTCCTTTACCCTTTGAGGTGATCCTTTGAATGGTCAGGGCTCGTTCCTCTTGGGGTTTAGTCGTAGCCTTTATCTTTTTCTGAAGCTCGAACATTTTGAGCTCGGCCTCTTGAATTCCCGCAAGGTAAAGTTTCTGGCGTTCCCAAAACTTTGCCTCTGCCAGGAGTTCATCTTGTTCAGTAGCCCTGTTTCCCTCTGCTCGAGGTTGTTCCAGCTGGACCTCCTCGTCAACATTAAAGATAATGCCCGGCTGACCAGTGGTACTTCTTAAATTACGAGCATCCTCTTATGTGCCCTTTCCTCATAATGCCTTTGAAGTGACGGTATCGACGTCCATGCTCGTTATTTTGCTTGCAGGTGAGGGTGGGGGTATGTTTGTTCCTGGTTGGTTTTGCTTGGTGGGAGTTTGTTGGTCCATAGATTCTAGAGTTTATTATCGTTTGACGCTTCCCGGCAACGGAACCACTTGATCACGCCACAAAGATGGGGTGACTAAGCTGGTTGTCCACGTAATGGACCGGAGCTGACGTGTCTTATGGCTGATGACCACGTCGGTGTATGTGGGTACCGGAGGTACCAAGTTTGATAGGATATCTGGGCTTTGTGCTTGCTCTTTCTTTGGTTGTTGGTCGCCTGAAAGGAAAATTACCGTTAAGGTGCTGGGGGTTTCCCAGCTACAGCCCTCCGGTGTGAGAATCAGTAATCAAGGATTTACGTGTGTGCTGGAGATAGGCGTTCCCTTAGGCTTCCGGTGGTATTTTATAATGAACTTGTCTTTGAACGTAGTGTGCAAAAGCTTTAAAAGTCTTTTGAATGCAAAATAAACCATACATTTTCTTCAAGGGAAAGTTTTCCTTTTATAGTAATTTGGGTTTGGGATCATGATTGGCATGGGGGTCCCTGAAGGTGGGACTTGTTCCCTGGTCGGCTTGCTGGCAGTTCCTGAGTGGTTAACAGATAGCATGTGACGTGCCAATTGTAGGCGGTTGATGAGCCGATAAGATATAACGGCTTGCATGGCTTGCTCGCCTCCTGTGAAGGTGACATTTGGAGGCTACGTACAGGCTATAGATCAGGCTTGTCATATCAGATAAGGGTTGTCGGTCGAGCATGCCTAGTCCTCGACGGAGTGGTCGGGTACTGCTCATATGTTCGGAGTGGTCTTTGATTATTACCGAGGATAAGGGTCGGTTAGTTGATGGTCGCCGACGGTGATCGGCTAGGTGATGGTCCTCGGTCACGATATGGTCGCCGATGGTGATCGGTTAGTTGACGATCCTTGGTCACGGTGGGACCTGCCCAAGTTTGACTGGTGTCCACATGGTCGCGCCACGTAGGGGGACCGAGGTGGAGTCCCTTCAATATTTTATTTAGATACTCCATTGTAAGCTAAGATTTTTTGTTTGATTCGGTTTGATTCACCCTATGATATTTCGTTATGCTGTTAGGCGTCAACAAGTAAAATTATATCTAAAGGGAAAATCTGTCTATCGGAACAACCATTGCTTTTCCTGCAATACTATGTAGTTTACGTGTGACCGTCGACGATGAGATGATGATTGAAGATTGATTTCCTCTCGTTAATGCACATAATATATATATGTATAACGCACGATTCCGATTCATATCAAGAGGCTCACAGACGATGCCATGCATAGTCTCTCATGTATGATTCATGAATCATGATTAATAATGATCATTAATCATCGATCAATGGTCATTTTTGTCTGTTTCAATAAGATGTAGGCATGCAAGTTGTTTGTTGCTTCTAAATCATTCTCTTTACTTCAACATATATACAAGGCCGGTCCTGAGGGTGGTCTGGAAGGGCGACCTTCCTGGGTCCCCAATTTTGAGGGGCCCAAACTTATAATACAGTCATATATAGATATAAATATTATACTGTCACTTGAATTTCATATGTGATTTAGTGGCCCATTGGATGAGGTATTTTGATTTGGTTGAAAGATCAAGGGTTCAACTCTTTGAAAGTTATCTAAGATTTACTTTATTTTTGAGTTGTGAATTATCATATACTCCCTTGCTCTGTTCCGGGTAAAGAGTTCCCGTTTGAAAGTCAAACTTTTTAAAAAAATAATATTTTTAGTAACTCATTAATAATAAAATGGCACGCCTAATCAACAAAAAACTTAATTATCTTAGAATATGGATTAATGGATTACAATAATCGAATAATCAACAAAAAAAAAATGAACATGTAACGAATGAGCCAAAAAATGAGAGAAGGTGATATAATTTGATGATATAGTTGAGAAAGATCTTAGAAGAGTGAATAAATTTGAAATTTCTTATAGATATACTTTATAGACATTTTGTATATTTTAATATATAAGAAAATTACAAAATCCAGATAGAAGATAACTAGTGTACCGGAATATGCAAACAAATTAATTTTGAATAATTACTATTTCATATACTTATATATTAGTATGCTCGTAGAAGTTATACCAATTGAATACTTTGAACGATAAAAAATTAAAAATTTATTTATTTCAAAATTTTATTATTTATATCTATAGAGGCCCATTTTATCATCTTTGTCCTTGGCCCCTAAAAATTCAGAAACGGCCCTGCATATATATATCCATCTTTTTTCTTCCAAATTTGTAACCTAAGGATTCCCAAACTACCTTTTCTTGCTAGTTGTTATATATTCACTCAACGAGATTGTTTTCAACAAATGTATAATCCATATCAAATCCTTTTGAGATATTTTAATTAGATCAAAACTATTCTCTCTGTCTCGGCCAAATGGTCCCCGTTTGAAAATCATTTTTTTTAAGAAAATAACACTTTTAATAGTTTATTAGTAATAAAATGATATTTTTATATTTTAATTTTCGAAAGGGGACTGTTTAAGTGAAACATTCAAAATGAAATAGTGGACTCTTTGCCCAGAACTGAGGGAGTATGTTTCTAAATATTTGTCATGTGTTGACTTGACACATGCTTAAAAAATAATACTCCCTCCAAAAAGTCTCAATTTGAAAAGTCTAATTATTAAGGAATATATTAATGTTATTAAAGTTAGTCACAATTACAAAAATAATTAAACATAAAAAAAATATGGTTACAACACAAGTGGAGAGTAAATATGAAATGTTATAGAAATAGTAAGCATAATTTTTTAAAGTGGACTCTTTGTCTGGATAGAGGGAGGAATTAACTCTATTAAAAATAATATTCTAGTATAATATGTAGTTTCTTTTAAAACTCGTGTACATATGAAATCATCATTAAAGTAGGAATAAAATGTCAGTGTAAAATAGTAAACGATTTTCGTAAAATAAAAAAGTTTAGAAAAAAATAAATAATTTATTTAGAATAGATGAAAAAAAGAGAGGATTTATTTAGAAATGGAGTATATCTTTATTTTTCGTTTTCCTTTTTTGGTACTAGCTTTTGATTATATAGACAAAATATCTTAAAGCAACACCAAAAATATCTAAATGTAACATCGTTTAAGAGGTAAAATTACTTAACTACCCCTCTCCACATTTAAACTATACCACCCCCTCCCTCCCTCCTACCATCACGTAATTTTGATTATGTATCATCATTGATTTGGTTTTCATTGTTAAGACATGATATCGCATGTGAATTGGATTAGTTTTGATTCAGTTTATTTTTTTTTTCAATTACGAAAAAAAAACAATTGTGTTTTTTTTTTCGATTTCAGACAAAACATTTGTTACACACTAACGGATGTTTAGCGAATGTTTTATAAAACATCTGCAAGTGTACGGCGGATGTTTTATAAAACATTCGTTAGTGTGTACCGTAAATGAGTATCTATTAAATGTTAAAAAGAGTATTTAGATGATTTTATACATTAAATAATATTACGTTTAGGGATTCGAGTGTTACGTTTATGATCTCTTTTGTATAAATCATATTAATTTTTAGAAAATAGTATGATATTATTTATTTTATGTTTTTGCAATGGCTCCCTCACGCGCTATTAATCCCATGTCAAAAAGCAACCGCCAAACACTAAACCCAGCCACCAATTCCATCGAAAATGTGCTGCACTTACTTTACACGAGCGTGGTAGTTGGTCTACTGTGAATTATAACTTTCCATTGTATAAATGATTAATTAACTTTAACCGCCCTTTAGTTTTCTCACTGTCACACTTAAAGGTCTATAGTTTCAATAGCCACACATTGGGGGTCTAAAGTTGCATTATTGTTGCAGTTGATGGTCAAAAGAGGGCTTCCGTTAACCTTTGGATGGGAAGTCGTCATGTGTCATCAACGTGCATATTTGTGGGGATTTTTTTTGTGCTTGACGTGTATTTTAAAATTTATGTACTTGACGTATTATTCATGATAGATAAAAATACCCTTAATAAATAAGTGTTGAAAAACAAATAACCCCTCCCAAAAATGCGCGTGGATGACATACATGGTAACTTTCTAACAAAAAATTAGCAAGAACCCCCTTTTAAGTTTTAACCCTCAATTATAACAAAAACGAGGCTTTAGGCTCCAATATACAAAAAAATTGAAACTATAGATCTCCAAACGCAATAGTGAGTAAACCACATAACAATAAAAGATAATTAAATCTTGTATACACCTAATACTTAAAGAAACACAATTAAAACGAAAAAAAGAAGATAAATTACATAATGGCACTCTATTGTAAGATAATATTACATCAAGAACCTTTTCTTTAAAATATTATAATTACCCCATGTAGTCTCACTAAAAAAATTTGTGATTTCATATAGTTTTAAAAAGGAAAATGATGCATCAATAGCTAATACAATAATAACAAATTTCATATTTTAAAGACTTGTACTGTTGACAATTGGAAAACACCCAAAACATGTTGATGAACTTTAATTACATTTAGAAGCTTCTTTCCCCATTTATGTGACAAGTCAGTTTCTCTTAATTATTCTATAAATATTTATTCTTTTGTTTTTGCCTTTAGATTGTTCAAATATTTCAGTTAAGCTCTTATATGTGTGTGTTGTTATTTTTGTTCGTTTGCACCATATTAGATAAATAAAGTCATGCACAACAAGAACATAATATCCCATTAATCCATGTAAATGATCATGTTTGAATGAATGAATAGTTATTTTTTGCACAATTAATCCTTGTGTATCTTAATTCGTAATTATCTCCTCATGCATGATTCATTTAGTTAAAAGTTAAAACTTGCACTTAATCAAACTAAATAATAATACCCCACCAATTAATTAAGAGATTGTACGTAGTGTTTCAGGCATATAAAATATTTGACTTTTTGAATGTTTCAATAGATTATATGGAGCTTTGGCTTCACATTATGAGAAATGCTTAATTTTAAAAAGTGTGTATTTTATGTAAGAACAACATTATTTGCATGACCATATCTTCGCATGTTGTCTAGTGGTTGGTACTTCTATCTTTTTACATATTGTACAAGTCTCACATGTGCTCTTCGAGAGTGATAAAAAAGTTTGTTTCTTGTAAATATTACCCTGTATTATATATAGACACAAGTGAAATATAAAATAACGTTATTTTCGAGCATGAGTTCGTTCAATTTATCTAACCTTTTTGAATGTGCGAAGCTCAAAAAATTTCAAAGATTATTTCCTTTCTTTATAATCTCTGATAGGTCAAAATTGCTTGTAATCTCTATGTACATTCCACAAAAGCAACTCCTCAAAATATGCACCACGCATAAATTAAACTTTTCAACTATATCTTCCTACTTAATTAGTATAATTTAATACGGAGTACAATTTTTGTAAGCGAGTGCCTTGTTTCACTTTGTAAATCAAAGTCAATGCATTCAAAATCCACCCAATGGATTGACTTTGATTTTTGAAGTCAATAATTTCCTAATATGAATTTTTAACGAGAACAACAAATACACTTGCTAGCATAAAATTTGTTATTGCACGAAGAAAAATGAAACTGAAGATAAGATTAAGATTATTTAATCAATTTGGAAATAATGTATCTAGTTTTAGAGTTGATTAAATCTAAGGTTGTCAATGAGCTTCAATGTGATGACTACTTGAATATTCAAGCTTTTGGTTTGATAATATGGTAGAACTTGAAAAAAGTGTTCAAGGCTGGTTTGTTTAATTGAATACAAGTTTTAAATTTAGTTGAACTCGAGTATGTTAGGTTTTTCAATAGGAAAAAAAAATTGCTTATGAGCTTATTGGGATGAGCATCATAATCTAACGAGCTTGAGAACTAATTTTAGCTTGATTTGATCATAAAAACTCAATTTTCAAGTCAATTTCAAATAGCTTGGTTGTGGACCTTGTGGTTGATTATACATCCTAAGTTAGTATTGAATTGGTTAGAATTTTCCTAAATGGAGGTAGCTACGAGCAGTCTTTCATTCAAGAGGGAGGTGCATGTAATTACAATACATACACTATACAGACACAAAAACGAAAAAAGAGTCCGAAAGAGAAAGTATAGAGAGAAAGAGGAGAGAGAGTATCGGAGAGCGATCAGAGAGAGAGAGAGAGAGAGGGCACCTCCAAGCTCTGATTCAAGGGCGACGCACAGAGACAGATTGTTAGAGAGAGAAAATCAGGCGGGGGGATAAAAATGTGGAGCAATTTCCAGAGAGAGAAAGCGGGAATGAAACCCACAATGGAATAAGAGGAGCTTAAACATGGGTTCCAACGGACACACAAGTTTTTGGAGGTTGTCAACACAACACTAGCAACTTCTAAATCTGAATTTTCTACCAGTTTATAAAGCTACTCTGAGGTCAGCCCTACCCTCAATTTAATCTTTATTTGAACTCGATTTTCTTCTCTTGGAAGCTTAAATCTGTTCAATCCCTCTGCTGTTTTCATTCCAATTCCCTTTTTCTGAAAATTTTAACTTGGAGTTGGAAAACTGCCGAAGTTGAATACCTCTCTTGTATCATTACAATTGAGGTCCTTTTTGAGTTTTTCGGAAGAATTATGATAGTGCGAGCTCGTTAATTTTGTAATTTGAGGTTTACTTGGAGTTGCAGGGAGGTATCTTCGGTGGGGGTTTCTTCCTTAATTTAAAAATTGAGGGTTTTTCTGGGTTCTTGTTTTGATTGGGGTTAGGGTTTGTGATTGCTGGATTGGAATTCAAAAAATTTGGCAATTGGGTTTTGGAGGGAGAGTTAGTTGGGAACTGTAATCCTGGTTCCTTCCTCCAACTTGATTAGGTTTTCTCATTTTGGAAAGATGTGTTTTAATTCAGCATTATCGGCTTTGCTTTTGGATGGAGTAAAGCTCATCTGGCAGATGGGATTTTGGAGATGGACCAAAACCCTAGTTTAGGGGTCAAATTGGGGAATCAAGGTTTTTTGTTTGGAGAAAAAAAAAAGAAGAGTAATATTAATAATCTTGATAGTTTTATATGGAATTTTTGTGTTGAGAAATGCAACCGCCACAGCAGCATTCACGGATCAATCTTGCCGAATTAAGAGCTCAGTTAGTCAGGAAGCTTGGGCCGGAGAGGTCCAAGCAGTATTTTGATTACTTGAATAGATTATTGAGCTTGAAGCTATGCAAGGTTGAGTTTGACAAGCTTTGTCTGAGGATAGTTGGGAGGGATAATATCCCACTGCATAATCAGTTCATTCGTTCCATTATAAAAAATGCTTGTACTGCAAAAGTCCCCCCATCAGCACATGATCTTGAGGTTACAAGAGCGGTTGGAAATAAAAAGCCTTCAAGCGATGGGTACCAACAAAATGGGTCCCATACTGCCCTAACACAGTCTCCGAGTCCGTTGGCTTTGTCGAATGGGGACATTCTGCCACTATCCCCTCGAAAAGCAAGGACAGGAGTTCGCGAACGGAGATTTGTAGATCGTCGCAGTGCTCTTGGACTAAATGGAAAGCTAAATGTTGGGAGTCAACCATCAGCAACTGCACATTCTGGTGATTTAAATGTTATTTTAGAGAATGGGAATTTGACTCCTTCTGATACTCGGAGGCCGGTGCAGCATCATCAAGAACTCACACAACAAGCAGAGAATGGAAGTGAGGTTTTAGGTCACCCTACTAAGTTGCCTGTAACAGATAGATCACCAGACGGCTTGGTTTCTGTACATAGCAATGACCAGATTAAATTGGTAGGTAGAGAAGATGGGAAAGAGTTATCTGGTAGGAGTTCACTAAATGCACCGCTCGGGGTTCCATTTTGCCCAGTCAGTACAGGTGGGGCCCGCAGGGCCTTACCTTTGGCAAGTAGCAGTAAATGTGTTGGCACATTCAACAGTGATGGTCTGTTGGACACGATAACACTGAGGGACCACATGGTGCAGATTGCCGCTGCACAGGGCCTTCAAGGGGTGTCAGTGGAATCAGCCAATGTGTTGAACAATGGATTGGATGCATACTTGAAGGGTTTAATTAGGTCTTGTGTTGAACTTAATGGGGCAAGGTCAGGGCATGAGCCAATGAAGAACAGTTCCAACAAGCATCAACCTCATCTGAAGCTTGTTAATGGCGTCAGACCTGGTCATCATTATCAGATTCAAACGAGCAGTTGGCCTTTGGAAGTCGTGCAAGAACAAAAAAACTTTTGCCCTATATCTTTGTTAGATTTTCGGGTAGCTATGGAGCTGAATCCTCAGCAGCTTGGAGAAGACTGGCCCTTACTGCTCGAGAAAATTTGTACACACTCTTTTGAGGAATAAAAAAAGTGACCTAACTCGCTGTTCCTTCTTGTACTCGGTTTGGTCTCTGTTGGATCAGAGCATCCCTTCTTTATGGGTCATTGTTTCTATACACTGGAATTCTTTCATGACCTTTCCGACCAGTCTACAGCCGTCGTGTGAAATGTGAATCTGTATCTGCTGATCAAGACCAGAGCAGGATAATTTCATATTCTCCTGCTTAGAGCCTGTCCTCGGTTGAACACACCATATTCGTCAGCAACCAATCAAAGAGGGACTTGAAGAAAGAAAGCCCATATTTGGTTGCCCTGTTGTATGATTAGCAATTGTCTCACTGCATATTTTCTGCTTTCCCTGTAATTTAGAGTTAATGAGGAAATTTAGAACAGTTTTGCAGGAATAATTTGTGTAGCTCAGTATTTCAGTAAAAGTTGAAATTGCATGATATGAGAGTTCTTGTGTATGTATTTTCAACACTAAGCACTGATTGATATATCAATATTAACAACACGGTTTACTCCTTTATTAATTGGCGATTTGGCAGTACTCATATACAAGGTAAAGTCTATTCTTCTAATGGCTGGAGAATTTAACTTTATTTTACTCTTGCGGTATTAGTTGTATATTGGGCTACAATGTCGTCAATACTTCTCCTTGGTAATGCTTTATATTGTTGTTAGAGTTCAATGTATTTCTTATAAATTACCTGCTTCCATGCCGTGGAGAATTTTGTAGTTTTACTCTTTATTCCCCCTGTTTATGTGCAAAGAATGTCTTCTGTTAATGCTAAACTCTTGTAAACCCTCCGTCAATAAACAAAAGTCTACCTTCTACTTTCATTTGTCCCAAAAGAATTAGTCCTATTTTTAGATTATAACCTGTAAGCTTCTACTCCCTCCATCCCTAAATTATCGTCCTAGTTGACCCGGCGTACAGATTAAGAAAAAACAATTGACTTGATTATTAATATTAGTTTAATGTGTAATTTCCTTTAAAGCCCATTTGTATGTGGTCCATAATTAAAGTGGAGTGAAAAAGTAAGGGTAAAGTGGTAAAAGTGATGATCTAAAAAGGTAAGTTTCAAACTGGACAATTATTTTGGGACGGACGAAAATAGAAAGAAGGACGATAATTTAGGGACGGAGGGAGTATTATTTTTCTTTGGTTTCAAAAACATGATGTTCTGTTTTCGTATCATACGAAAAAGATGTATTTCTAATACAGGTTTTAGGAAATATTTAGAAGCGAAAGTATGATATAAATAACTTTGACTTTCAAATAAAACTATTTTTTCAGGACGGATGCAGTTCTAAATAAAAAGTACTTTATTTATCTTGTTGAAGCTTGTATAGCAGTACTGCGGTAGTAATCACATAAATAAACTGACTTCCATGTTTTTGGTATACAAGTGCCTCATCCTTCTCCTTCTTCTTCTTGCTCCTTCCCCCTCCTCATTAGTCTGACACCTAATTGGCTAGTGAGAGAATCCATATTAATAAAATAAAGCTGCAGATGCAAGTGTAGATGGTATCTTGACCTCTTTGGACAACCAAGTCCCATGAGTGAAAGATTCATAAGGCCTTTAGAATGGTAGGCCATTAGCTGGAGCGCATTAGCATTTTGGTTCAAGTTAGCAGATATATTTGGTTGTTTCAGGAACTGTGAAAACATGTGGCTTCAGCCGACTGTATGCTATTAGTGAGAACATTGGATTCACATTATTTTATCCACAGGTACGACATTAAACTCTACCATGGTTTCCTGCAAACTTTATCTGTGTTTGCATGTCTTAGTCTCTTCATATCTTATGCGGTGTATATGTTGGTCTTCACATGCCAGCCAGAGTCCATGTGAAAGAGTGCATGAAGGAGTTGCATGCCAATGAATAGATCCGCCAGCTTTAAGATATGTATGTCTCTCTGTCAACTGCCATTAGATTTTTGGTTGGATGGTCTTATAATCAACTATTTGCAGAAGGTCATTCATTGCTATGCGTTCTTTCCAGTCTTGAACTCAAGTGTGTACACCGAGTATTGTCAATCATCTTTAAGTCATGAGAGTTGTTTGCTAAAATGTCAAAATAATCAGTTCACAAAGCTTTCTTCTTTTTCCTGAAATTTTATTTTCTGGTGGTTTATCAAACTTTTTACCTGTGCTTTTGTTGGATACATAAAACATATTAAGCTCTCTAGATAATACTATAGATGTTGACCCCTGCAAAAGAAATAAACAGAGAGTATATAGCCCACTTCTTGTGCATGCATCGCTTATTAAGGTTTGAGAACATCTTTCTTCCAAGAACTATGTAATGCAGGCTTTGTTATTATAGTTTGGGATCACTCCTTGCCGAAATATTATTCTTCTCTGGCATGCCTTTTCATCATTTTCATTGTCTGAGACCTGAGTACTTTGCTTTTGTTGTCTTCAGATCATGGGGACATTGGCTCACATCTCTTTATGTACTGTTGGCATATTTTGGCATGAAGACTGAGTCTCTGTAAGGTCTTTTCCCTTCAAATCTGTGCTTTACCTTATTTTACTGCTTGCTGTAGGTGTTCACCTTTCTTAGTGTCGGCTGAACACCGTGAGTTAATGTTTTGAACTCTATGTTTCGCTGTTTTTATGCTGTCTTGAGGTTAGTAGGAATGGTGAAACGGTGATGATTTGTCAACAATCAGTAGAAATGGTGACAGCTATATTTTTCCTTCTCAAGTTATATTACAGATGTTATGCATGAAAATGGTATTTATCAGTAATAGGATGATTGTTTTGTGCTTATTTTTTTATTACTGTCATTTCACTTCTTTTAACTCATTAATTAACATCATTTAGGAGCTTTCTGCATATTATGAGTTTTGGACCTTTGGTTATTTTGGTATTATAAATGGAATTTTGAATTTTAAATCATAATATTTGGTAATGTAAAGGGGGTTTCACATGAGTAGATTCTCACATTCTGTTATGTAAAGCAGGTATTTTGAATACTAAACTTCAAAGATTTTGGTTACTTTTGTGTCACTGTACCACATTCATATTAGGGTTTTCTCCTCTCCCCTCTCACTCTAACCCTATCTAGCTTTACCCGTTTGTCCATCTAGAATGTACTAGTGAGCAAATAATCCTAGCAATTGGAATATCCATCTTGATATATCTGGCCATCAAAACCCTGGGTTGTTAATATACTAATATAGCAAGTATGACACTTCCCCTACCAACATTGTTAAGGTAGGAATTTACTTGATTTTTTTATAATACTCCTTCCTTTTCACTCGAAGAGTTTCAGTTGACTTTTTTGGTCATGCTGACCTTTTTTTTCAGATTGATATTCATACTGGATATATAAACTTTTGTTAATTATAACCATTGTAACCACATAGGAAGTACTATGAACAACTTCCGCCCCCCTTCCCACCCCGGCCACACACAAAAAAAGAAGATATAATTAACTTTAAATTGAAAAACAACAGTTGGCTTTTTAGTTTTTGAAAACCATGTAGTTATAGTTCGTTGAAAGAAGATGGCAATCTTTACTTGAAATACCAGATTTACCCTTGATTTAATATATTTCATGGAAAAGACAGAAAGAGCCCCCATCAAATTGTTGATGGCTTAGCCTGTGGCCACTCGATATGGATGTTGCTGCTGTTGATATGGCAATGACAGTTTGCTACTAAGCTAGAAATCTGAGAGAGAGATAGGGAAAGGTGGTTTGAGAATTTTGACAGCAGAAACATTCCATTGCTGGCGTAGATGAGGAAACGGTCGGTGCCATTGGATTCTCCCTCTTTTTTGCATTTTTTTGATTTCTTTACTGTCCACAAGAAAATCGTTGAAAGCTTAGATTGCCAGGGTGTTTGGAACCTTTTGTGCTGCTTCTAGGGCGGTTATGAGGTGGCATGGTGAGAAGATTCACGGGTGATGGAGGCACAACCAGTGATGGGTCAAGTGTAGGCGAGATGGATGTCGTTGATGGCGCCGCCTGGTAGAGTACATTAGTCAAGGGATTGGAAATTTGTTGCCCTTTGACATAATGGCCGTTGCTGCCCCGATCTCAAACCAAAAACTCCACCCCACCGTCCAACCCCACCAACCTCTCTGTGTGATGTAGGAAAGATTGGGGTAATCTGTGGCATGATACTTGTCCCTGCATCACTCTGTCATGTCACCGAGGTTACCTCCATCCTTCACTTAGTCCGCTGCTGTTACTGGTGGCTCTTTTAAGTCTGGACTGCCTTTGCATGGGGCTTCCTTAATCACTTTCTGAATGAAACAATGGGTTCAATCGGAGAAGATGAAGATCTGAAAGAACCATTCACCTTAACCACAATAAGGGGCTGTCGATTTTTTCTTTTCCCTTGCAGTCTTTCCTTTGTCAATTCTTTTTTTTGATAAGTATGGTATAAATATGAACGAGCGTCAAAATCCAGATCTTTTTTGTATGCTTTAACGAGACAGGCGGGAAGATCTGCGTTAGCCTTATCTCAAACCCAGATCTTTTTTTTTCCGCCTTGAGCAACCGATCGCAAGTTGGCCGTACTGGTGTTTCAAATGGAAATTGGTGAAACACCCAACAGATCTGACCGTAATTTTTTGATTCTTGTTGATGTGCGTTGAAAGTTCAGTCTCCTATGGAAAATCCTTGAATGGGTTGTTTACTTTTATTGGTAATTGACTTTTTCAATTATTATTTAATGAATAATACCAAAGATCCAACATCCATAAAAGTGATCCATCCTGACGCGTCAATCAGAGATTCTATCAATATAGAGTGAACCAAATCAGAGTTGCATTGGACCCACCTATGAGAATAAAACCACCACAGTTTGAAAATTATTCTCTCATGCTGCTCCTGAAATGGATCAAATTGACAAAAAAAGTCACAGGTACTCCCACTAGAACACAGGGAGTATACATGAAAAATGGGGAAGGAATATTCCACCCCTCAGCTGGATGAAAAAGTTAAATGGTTTGTTCAACATCTAAACCCTAAACACATGGTACCCTACAAATGACATGTACACAGTATATTCATGGGATTGCATTTTATTTTTAATATTGTAAGGAATTCTTTCATTTATAATAAATTACTCAATAAGAAACATTGACATTCCTCTTCGAGAAACCACAGCGAATTCGATGGCATGTTGAATCGATTATCATCCATTTTCTTGACCCCCCTAGATTCTGTCCTGTAGGTGTTCATTAGATGCAGTGACTTAGCGTTTATTCATACCCGGAACAATAAGCTAAAACCTTTTGACATTCCTAATAATTTACAGAATAGAGCTATAACTAGGGAAAAAAAAAAGGAAAAAAAAAAACTATAGCTAGGGCTGAATGGTTCTGTGAGCTATTCAGAGTAGACCACAAAGTACAGTAAGGGTGTGAAAGAAAGCTTGGTTTAGGGGAACGACCTCTTAACATTATACCACTGAATCCCTAATCCCACCCACCTAACAAAAAAATATGTGTTTTTCGTATTGCGCCCTATAAAAGACGAGCGAGGAAACTGACTGCTTGACAGCGGCATTGATTTGAACAAGCCTTTGATGGCTATTAATCCTGTCCCAGACCAGAGCCAGTGAGAACAGTTTGTATGTAGCAATAGCCAATTAGTTGGAACTTGGAAATAAGCTTTGTCTAGTCTAGCATCATAAGCAACTTTAAATTAGCTCTAAGGTACTACAAGTTTGGTTCCAGCATTGTATTTCTCTACTGCCCTTGTGCTCAAGACAGACCTGAAATTTTTATTTTATCAAGTTCGTAGGTGAGATTTAATGACTCTTGGCTATCAACAGCTTACTCTACTGATGGTACTAAGAGCCACTCAGAGTAGGCCACCAAGTAATGTAAAATAAAGGTGTGAAAGAAAGCTTGGTTTGGGGGCATGACCTCTTAACATTGCATCACTGAATTGTCAGTCCACCCACCCAACAGAAAAATTTGTGTTTTCCGTAGTGCACCCTTGAAAAAGATGAGCGAGGAAACTGATTGCTTGATAGCGGAATTGAGTTGAACAAGGGCTATTCATCCTGTCCCAGACCAGAGCTAGTGACAGTAGTTCGTATGAAGCAAAAGCCAATTAGTTGGTACTTGGAAATAAGCTTTGTTGAGTCTATCATCATAAGCAACTGTAAATTAGTTCTGAGGTACTACAAATTTAGTTCCAGTATAGTATTCCTCTACTGCCATTGTGCTCAAGACAGACCTGAATTTCTATTTTATCAAGTTCGGGCCTAATCATACCTTCCCGAGACAGTAGGTGAGAAATAATAGCACTTGGCTATCAACAGCTTACACTACTGTGGGAGATATGGTCGTACTAGTTTAATGAATAGAAGAGGTGAGGGAAAGAAGAAATCTAAGGATGTAAACAATTTTGATTAGTGCGAGTGTAATAGGACAATGTGACCTTGATCCAAGGTTCCAGACTCCACTGCCTGAGTTGGACACCTAGGTGTGAAATTAAGATGGGCATTTGTTCATTTTCCTAAATTAGCTGGATGATGTTTAATGGAGAAAAGCCTTTAAGTTGATCAAGTATGCTTCTTAACGAGTATAATAATTAATCTATCAATATTGATTTTTTTTGCATAGAAATATCATTCATCTAAAGGGAGAAGCAAATCTGATGAAAATAATTCTCATTCCACTTGGAATCTTGTCTACAAGACCTTTTTTTTTTTGATAAGTAAAGATTATATAAAAATGAGCGTGAAAGCAGGTGACGCGTCCTTAGTACACTAGAAGTATACAAAGTCCAAAGGAAACTATCCGAATGAGATGCTATTTACAAACTCTACAAAAGAAATGTTTGATCTAAGGGGAGAATACACAGCATCAACGCACCAAGAATAAAGAGTGCGAAGCAGAGAATTCTTCAATACAGAGATAGACTTTTCCTTGTTATTGAAAGCCCGTTGATTTCTCTCCTTCCAAATCGTCCAACACGATTACTCCTGTTTCTGCACGTAACAGACCAGCAACTAAAGAGCTCAGAAACAGATCTCAGCATCACTCAGGGAACTTTGAACAGACTCAGCAACAAACTCCACAGTTCTGAAGCAACAGGACAATGGAGAAGCAGGTCGTTCACGCTTTCCTCACTTGCCTTGCACAAGAAACACCTGTTCACTAAAGTTATATGCTACTTCTGAAGATTATCTCCTGTGAGGATAGCTTTGTGAATGGCTTCCCATACAAAGAAGGCCACTCTCTTGGGCGCTAAAGATTTCCACACCGCTTTCCAAGGAAATAAATTCCTTTCACAATTCTACAAGACAGCTTTATGATGTTTTTTTTGGGTTAGTGGATTATGTTTTAAAACACTCAGCTGCCCTTCCATGTTTTTGCTTGGAATGTTGTCCTATATCCATTTCTGGAGTCTGCTGAGATCAGAGTGATGCCTAGATCTGTTAGGATTTTCGAGTGGCTGGTATGTAGCTTGTAGTATGAAATGCAAAAGGTAGATTTGGTGGCAGCCCCTGGTTCTCTCTGTGGACCATTTGGGTGGAAAGAAATAGAGGAAGCGTGGTTGAGAGAATTGGTTTCCTTAATCCAAGCTCTACTTTTTGCTTCAATATTCTCTAGGTGCACATTATTGGATTCCTGTTCGCTGGTATCTTAACAAACATTTCAAGTATTAAAAGAGAAGAATCACAAATTATTCTTGAAAGAGCTTTGTGTTTGTCTGTAATTTAAGAATCTCTTGCATTTTCATGTACTGATCACACCAATAACAGATTATCAGAACTGCAACAATGTGGCTTCCATCATGTGATGATCTAATTTGATAAAAATTGTAGTCTAACTGAAATTTGAAATAAAGTAATGTTTTTTTTTCTTCTAGAAATTTGCATTCTATCTCATCGTACTATGTGCTCTAATACCGAATTAAGGTTGGTTGGGGGTAGAGCTGCCTGCTTGCATCCCCCATAGAAAATACTCCCTCCATCCCCAAAAAGTCCAGTTTGAAAAGTCAAAACTATTTAATATCAAACTTTTACTCTATATTTCCTTTAATTTGTACTGAAGTTACAATTTTTTTTATGACATGTTAGATAGACATCATGGTTTTCAGGGGCGGATCTAAGTGGTCCCCAGTTGGGGTCTAGCCCACATCAAAATTTTGCACAATATATTTTTTTTGTTAAACACATTATTAATTTTAAGCCTTTTTATAATTATATATGTAGATAAGGCTCATTAAGTCACTCACTATATGTAACATCTTTTTTCGATTAATGAAGTTATTTTGTGCAATTACATTTACAATATTTTTTAAATACCTAGCCCAAGTGGTACCAAAATCCTGGATTGATGGTTTTCAAATGAAAGGAAAAAAATGAAAAAAGATGGAGATTTGTAGCTTCAAGTTTGCAATGGTACTATTTATTTTAAAAAAATTGTTTGGGACAAACAAAAAGCGGAAGTTGGACTATTCTTTTGGGGTCAGAGGGAGTATCTCCTTACATAGGTTCTTTGTTATGCTTTTGAGAATGAGGATGTCTACGACATTGAGCGTGAAGGATGAATATTTGCTCATCCCTGCTACTTATTGAACGTGTTTGATCTTGGGATAGATAGGGATGGATGGGTATTGTAGGAAAATACCCTCTGTTTATTGTTTGGCTGGGTTCAGATTAAAGTTTGTTACTGCAGAGATCGATCACTAGAAAATATATAATAGAGTATGTAAAGGTGAAACTGAACCACGTTAAAAACCTCTAGGTATGCCTAGAATAGAAGCAAGCTCAAAAGATTTTCGGAATGATCATGAATGCTATTCAATCCTGCCTCTAAAGAGGTAATATATTTTGTAGAACATTCTTACGTTCCTTGCAGAGTCAACTTCATTCTCAAATACACTGTAATACCGTAAAGATTTTTTTTTCCAAAGCATAAAAGACTAGAACTCATATTATCTGTTTTTTGATAAGTACTCATATTATCTGTTTCACTCCTGGATTTGTAATGTACAAGAAAGGAACCAATCTTGCATACTTATATTGTTCCTTCCTGAATGCATCCTTGCTCTATAAAGATTTGGTAAAAGCCTTGATCTTGTATGCTGTGTTTTGGTTCATAGATTTTGTAAGTGGAAGGAAATGGAAAGGAACCAATCTAGTTTCTCTTGATTACTGTGGCAGATGGGATAAGAAATAGTCTCAGTGCACATAATTTTCCTTTTTCTTGATACCTAATGTGACAATACTTCTAGAACTTGTAGTCATGAATAGTCATCGTTTCCCCTCGTGAAATATATAAATCAAACATCAGCATTTGGCTTATGGCTCGACTTCAGTAGTTGTCAAACCTTCTCAAACCAAAGCTGTCGCTTTATTCTTTGCCATCTGCCACACCATGCTCCAGACTCTTCCCTCACACTCACTAGGAAGACCCTGGTATTTCTCTTTCTTTCAATTTTCTTATGACTCATTATATTATCCACTAGAAAATAAAACAGAAATTTTCACCATTTTTTTTCTCATCGAAAGCAACACTGTTAGCCTGAGTAACTAACCCGAACAAAAGCTCCAAGTACAGTAATGATATTGAATTTTTTTAGTATGTCATTTTGTTATTTTCCATCCAGAAAGGTAACACCGCTGGCCTCAGTAATGGCATTGAACAATAAAATTTAAGCACAGACCATAGAACCTAGTTGAATATAGGCTGAATGTACAGAAACAAAAATGTCCATGAAGCCCTTCAGCTTTTAGTGGGGACCTGACAGAAAAACTGGTAGCATGCTACAAAAGCTTGAAAGAAATTCATAATATTTGGAACTTATCATCTGAATTGAAACAGAAAGTGAAGGGAATATCTCTCAGAAGAAGGTAGTCATTATGAAGTCCTCGCTTGGTAGAGTTGCACGGCTTTGTTACTTATTTCACATGTCTCACGTTTCCACTCGAAAAGTTGTTGTTCAGGAGCCTTGATGTTTCTCTTTGTCAATCTGCAGAGGCTCAACTTCTTTGCACTAGTACGTGATCATCTGCCCATCTTATAATGTGTTTGGTATGCTTTTGAGATACTGGGATCGGACTCGGGGAAGGGGTCACACATCCAAAGTCAGCCTCATTGCAACCCCTGATATAGCCCTCACATATGAACTACTTTTGGTAAATGGCTTCTAGAGGCTTTTCATTTGCTGAGACGGTGAGTAGTGTTCAGCACATGTTTACGGCTAAGGCTGAAAATAGTATACTTACCAGACCCCACGGTGGCTGCCTGGTTATATACTGAAATTACTTAGAAATTCTATGAATATTACTTCCGTCGTTCGGGGTAAAGAGTCTCCGTTTGAAAGTCAACTTTTTAAGAAAATGACATTTTTAGTAGCTCATTAATTGGTAATAAAATGACACTTATGCCTTAATTTTTTAAAGTGGACTCTTTAAGTGAAACATCCTAAAATAGAATAGTGATCTCTTTGCCCGAAACGGAGGGAGTATTTATAATCATGTTGTTGCATGAGTTGGGAATGACCTTATTCATTTATTGGGAACACACCCCAAGTAGTTAAACTGTATACCAAGACAATGACCAAAACATGTTTGATATTTTCATCTTCCAGTCTGAAGAGGTTCAAGTTCACTTTAGAGCAAAAAAGTGGAAACATTTTACTTGTTTGCTATAGGCTCTTTGATGCAGGTGGAAGTTGGCAGATGATTTTCTGATTGTTGGTGATAAAGCATGATATACATTATTGGCCACTTCTCTAATAGCTTAAGCTGTTAGTGAGGTGGTTACATAATATGTATTGAGCTCTGGTGTCCGTAGGTGATGTGTTTGAGTCACCGCACTTGCATTTGTTTCTCCAGAGCTCTTAGTGCTGAAGTTGGCATTTGTTTCTCCACAATTCTTATTTCTTAGTACTGAAGTTGGCACTCTCGTTAGTATGTGATGCACCTGGGGTGAATATCTCCATGTGTGAGTAGAGTCAGAGTCACACGTGAGGGGGAGTATTAATGCATATATACTTTGTTTGGGCACTCAATAACAGCTTACGCTTTGACCTGAGTTGGTTACCCAATAACTTGCTCAGAAAAGTTGTGGACTTTCAAGTGCTGCTTGACACCAGAAGTTTTTGTTTTGTCAGTATCCAGAGTTCTGGCACCAAAAGCAAAAGACAAAGGTTAGAATGAGATGGTAAGGTGGATGTTTGAGTTATGTGTTAGATGACCATCATGACCTAATCCTGATCCTGCTCCCACATGACAATGACCAAAACATGTTTGATACCTCTTATAGGGACCTGAAGATAAGAAATAAAAGGAAAGAAGTGCTGTCAGCACAATGCTTTTCATAACTTGTTGGTTTATATATGATGCATGTAATAGTATTCTTTCCCCGCTTATTTATTGTTCATTCCTTTTCTTTTAAACAGCAAGCCCTGCGGTTCCCCTGATGTGGTCTCAGGTTCCTGATGACAGTTTTCTTTTTTACTTTTAAATATTATTCTTTCAAAATAACTCGAGTAAGCTCAACTCTACTTTATGCTTGTTTCTTCAGCTTTTCTGCCAAGTCGTTTGCAAATGCCATGATTGGAGTTGATAATTCTACCCATTGAATTCCACTAATTTTGGCAAATATGGATCTCTTAAACCTAGCCCTACCTTTATTGCTGTTATTTGCATGGTACCTGTTACAATTTCCCCATGCCAAGTGACTAGGCATCTGTTTGCTAATGCACATCAAACAGTCTTTTTATAGTTTTTGTTGGTTGAAAGAGCTTGAACTCTGTTTTACTCTTTCAAGTATCATGCTAATGCTCGCTACTGCCCATAGTTATTTTTGTTGCTTAAGAATGTTAATGCTTTGGGGACGTATGCCAGTACTTCACATCTATTAACAGGATATTTTTTCAAAAGCAAGAATTAATACAGTATTCTATTTACTTATTTATTGTTTTTTGTTTATTTGAAAACTTACAGAAACAGAGAAATTGTATCTGGGTTCATGGTTCACATTGTGTCACTATGTTATCCACACCCTGAGGAGCTTGAAAACTGGATTCACATGGGGAAAGTGTTGAAGACTTTTTGTAATCTAACAGCTCAAACAGCAGCAATTGCCTGAGCTGAAGTAACAGGGATATATTCAGGTGATTCCATTCTATTTCTTTATTACAGGCTAAATATGCTTGCTCATAGTGCAACATGGTATTGCAATCTGGCACAAAGCTATCTTTGATCAAACAACATTCTGAATTATGACCTTGGTAAAACAACCAAGGAACGGTCTAGGGGCTTTGTCAAAGTAGCTTTTCTGTTTTCTGTGAACTGATTTCAAAAGTGTGAAAGCTGCTGCGCAGAATATTCTTAGCTCACCCTGATAGATAGAACTCCGCCTGTGTCTAACTTAGTCATATTTCCCAGCACAGCCGGTTCCAAACCCAGGTAAAGGAGGTGGTTTGCGTTAGGTAGCGTGACAGTCGGCATGTAAAACTTTGTCAGATCACTATGAACATGAATCCAAATTATTTTCGTGTTGATGCTAGAAAGTCACTCTTACACATGTTCAAGGTGTTGCGGATGAGCAACTGGGGTCACATCTACACCTGGGTGTACTTTCCTTGAGGTGTACCGGATAGGCTAGAGTCGTCACATAGCCGTTTGGGTGAGGTGAAAAATCAGCAAGGGCAGAATAAAAAACTAGCGAGTGTTACTACTAGGCTTAGAGTCGCAACTTGGAACATAGGAGCCATGACTAGGATGGAGTTAGTTGATACTAGCTATGGTTAGAAAAAAGATTAATATAGCGAGTCTACAAAAAACAAAATGGGTAGAGGAGAAAGCTAAGGAAGTAGAAAATACAAGTTTCAAGTTCTATACTGGAACAATTACACATAGAAATGAGGTTGGTATAGTTGTAGCCTTGTAGATAAGAACCTAAAAGAAGATTTTGTATTGGTAAATGGACAAGGAGATAGAATGAGATAATTGACATAATTAGTGCTTATGCACCGCAAGTATGATCAGACCAACAAACTAAAACAATATTTAGATGAATAAGCAAGCAGGTTACCCGAGAGCAAGAAACTATATACGGGGGATTCTTTAATGGCTATTTGGGAATAGATTGTGTTGGGTATGAAGAGGTGCGGGAAGGGTGCGGAACAACTATATTCGATTTTGACTTGGTTATAGCTAACACGTGTTTTGAAAAGAGGGAAGAACATTTGATGACTTTTAAAAGTGGACTAAGGCCTCGTTTGGTGCAACGTTTTGAAAACGTAGCTTTTTTCAAAACGCAGCATTAAAAGAATATCAAATGAAAGGGAATCAAAACTTAAAAGATTATTAGATAAAGAAACGTGGTTTTGGAATGAGAAACTCTAAAAAGTGGTTTGACTAGACTCCAAGGAGTGGGAGAGATGACAAGGATATTCGGGCAAAGACCTTGAGGTCCTTGGTTCCAATCCCCATACCAACAAGGGTCACGTTTCCCTATAAAAAAAGGGTTTGACTAAAAAAAGAGTTTTATTAAACGTGGAAAGATACAAATCGACTAATAAAGAAGTAACAAAAGTTGTGAGAGAAGCTAAGTCTAAAGCATTCGATGACTTTTACAACAAATTAGATAGATATAATAATAATAAAATATATATAAAAAACAAAAAGATGAGGAGAAGAATATATGCAATTTTGTAAATCAAGGGAGAGGAAAAGTAGGGGTTTCCCGTTTCAATGAAGTAAAATGTATTGTACCTAGTCAAGTAAAGAGAGATGGATAGAATATTTTGAAAGAATATTGAATGAGAAACACGGACGGGAGAATTAGTGACAATGAAGCTAAAATTGCTTTAAGAAAGATGAAAATCGGCAAGGCTTTAGGACACATGGCAGACTCCCACTGTCTTGGCTAGCAAAGTTATTTGATAGAATCACCATGTGAGATGTCAAAGAAAATGCGTGATGAGTGATGAGTGATGAGTGATGAGTGATGAGTATTATAATACTACTATACAAGCATAAAGGTGATATTCTGAGTGGTACAAATTGCATGGGTATTAAGTTAATGAGTCACACAATCAAACTTTGTTTGGGAGAGAGTTGTTGAAAATACATTGAGACGAGAATCAATTTGGTTTCATGCCACAAAGGTTAACAACACAAGTTATCCACTTATTTAGAGAATTGATCTAGAAAAGACTTATGATAGAGTTCCTAAAGAATTAATTTGGTGGGTGTTTGAGAAGAATCCGATTAAAGTGACATTAAGGATATATTGATGGATAGAATATATAATGGAGCTGCCACGCTAGTTAAGACCCACATCAGGACTGTTCTGTGAGTTTCCGATTACCATAGGATTGTACCAAGGGTCGGCCTTAAGCCCCTATCTTTTTGCATTTGTGATGCATGAGGATGAATTAACCCAACATAACAAGGTGATATACTATGGCGCATGTTGTTTGCAGATAACGTTGGCTTGATTGATGAGACGAAGAACGAGGTCAATGATAAACTTGAAAAGTGGGGAGAAACTTTAAAAGTCAAAGGCTTTAAGATAAGGATTAAATTGGAATACTTGAGGTGCAACTTTTGTGTTAAAAGGAGTAATAACGGGGCACATTCTGGATTATTTCTCAATAAGACGGTGAGATAAGAGATGATGTTGGTCAATGGATAAAATGAGGTTGGGTGAAATGGAGAAGTGCATCCGGAGTGTTATGCGATCGACGTATGCCAGTTAAAGACAACCATTAGACCCACACTACTTTGTGGAACCAAATGTTGGGAAACTAAGAAAATACATGTTAACAAAATGAGTATAGTTGAAATGTGAATGTAAAGATGTGTATGTGGTGACACTCGGAAAGATAGAAATCGTAATTAACAATTTGTGGGACGATAAGAGTCGCCCAATAACAGATAAAACTTGAGAAAATCACCCAACGGCCGAAGGATGTTTTGACACGTACAACGTAGACCAATTAGTGAACTATTAGGAGGTGTGAGTGCATGAATATCAATCAGATTAGATATATGGGAAGGGGAAGACCAAAGTAACATGGACATATGAATGAATGTGGTGTGTGTGATGACTGATTTGTACCAAATCGAATGGCGAAAAATGATTCATGTAGCCGACTCCAAGTGATTGGAAAAAGACTTAGTTGAGTTGTAGGATTTAACTCCGCTCAAGGAGGACTAACATCATAGTCTGGCCAATCCGAAGTTTTGTCGATAATCTTTGTAGATGGTTACATTTGTAAGTCCTTGTGGTGAGTATTTATTGAAACAGTAGTTGCATAGTCAATTTATGAGTAGTATCTGTAGCTCTAAACATTTTTCTTTGGATAAACCTGTTCTTGATACCTACTTATAATCAACGTGTTTAGTCTCAACTAGTTAGACGCGTTCTAAGTTTATGCATTAATTGAGCCCGAGCTTGGACACCTCAAGCTCAGCTCGGCTGCGTTGGCTCTGCCAGCTGCAAACAGACTTTACAATTCAGACTCATAGCAAGAAGAGGATTCCTGCAATCAGGTGATCATGAAGAACACATATTTACATGTTTTTGCTCATATCTCCAATCCTCGTTGTGATCCATCATCTCTGTAATACAAAATTCATATTACACGCTTGATGTAAGCACTGAAGCATATGTGCAGAACCAGCAAAACTGAGGTTACTTGGTTTTCTGCTGTATGACTTGGTTGTAGATCATTAAAAACTTGATATATATATATATACACACAAATGATGTAGCCATTGTGATAGTACTTATAATAGCAACTATACACATAGGGCTAGCTAAACATGACGAGCACTTCAATAGCTCTGTACCTTATCGCTTTTAACTGTTAGTTGCAAGCTTGTAAAATACGAGATTCCATCCAATCCAAGCCTTCTTGCAGACATCAAGAAAGGAGAGAGACACTGTTATTATAGAGAGGCAGAAGAAGTCATTTCTTATGGATGATTTATGGAGAAGGAAGATTTGTGAGTATGGTTGTGCCATACAAAAATTTTCCAAAACGGTCGGGGCTTTTGCTTAGTGGGAGGGCGGGATATCAACTCTGACTCGGTTCTCCTAAGCATCTCCCACATCACCTGGACGTCCTCATACCCACACGTTTGGATATCATCACGAAGCTTGAGAAGCCCAGCACCTGGCAGAAACAACAGCACCATGTAAGTCAGCTGTTTAACTTTAAGGATGTTAGTTTGCTTAATCAATTCCTAATACAAAACGTTTACAAGTGTGATTATGAGTTTGTGTGTGAGTGACTTAGTCAGTAGGTGCGACGCATGGGATTGTTGGCTAAGAAGAGGGGAATGGTCCATGAAAACAAACATCCTAAGGTCCACTAATACCTAAGACGGTTGATGATATTGATCAGTGGAAATAAATAAATATATATTTATATAAAGGAACCAAAATAAGTGATTGATGACCAACCATGGGATCAGATACTTGCTTCCATGGGCATAAGTATAATTGAAAGAAGGACAAAGCTTTAATGGTTTATCCTAGTTAATCATATCCAATATTATCAAAGATAGTAAAACCAAACCAAATGATTCTTTCCTGATTTTTATTGGGGAGAAGGGGTATTATAGAAACAAGGTAGTATTACTAATTACTAAGAAAGGTCCCATCTTCATCAAGTGTCTCAGGTAAAGGTGGAATATTAAATATTAATCTCTGCATATAATATATAATAACATTAATTAATAAAGTTACTAATCATGATGGTTGTTAACGAGAATGATGATGTTAATTAAGTTAGTAATAATCTCCAATTAGCGTGGCATCCAATTAATCCATACTGTCAAATCATTAAAATACTAAATTTGGGTCGTAACTGTTACAAAAAAAGTGGTTAAAATAGTAGGAAAACAGGTTTATTAAAACTTTAAGATTCATGGATATAACTATTTTGCCGTAAATGCTTAATATCAGCCGGCTGGCTTAATTTAACTTGAGCCGTGCATCTTACACAGGACCAAATCAATACTAGAGTCTAGAGAGTACTTGTTATCCGAGCCGAGCAGAGCAGCCGACACAATAAAATTTCTAGGGTGGGTGGAGACCGGAGACGGGAGAGAATCAATTAAGCATAGAGATAGAGAGAGGGTAAATATAGGAAAGAGTATTAATTTGATAGCCGTAGTAGAGTGAGTAGTCATCCTCTGTACTCTGTTATTGTTATTCACAAAATTAAACAAGAGATAGAGACTAGAGAGAGGATTGATTGAGTAGGTACCGTTCTTACGGGCCTTAACGCGGGCAGCAACGGCAAAACAAAGTCTTCTAACGGGGAACACCATCTTATCCCACCACCTCATCACCTTACTCCTTACCCTCCTCCTCCTCCTGTACTTCCTCCCTCCACCACCACCGATCACTCCGCTCCCAATCACTCTTAACCCGGCCAGACCTACCTAATTCTATCTCTCTCTAGATATACAGATGTATATATTTACGCAGAAGAAAAAGAGAGGGAGAGGGAGAGGGAATGATGAGAGTGATATATATATATATAGAGAGAGAGAGAGAGGAAAGGAACTAGGAAGGGAGGTTGTTAGTAGTCAGTAGTCAGTAGTACTACCAGAAGAAAAAAGAAAGAAAGAAGGAAACAATACGAACAAGGGCCTGTTTTTAGGGAGGGGGAGTCGTCTTATTTTTAAGACTAATGATCACCGACACGTGACATTCATGAAACACGCGTGCCTAATTCGTTGGACTTTATTTATTTACGGACACGTGTAACAATGGTGTGGACGGCTTCTTTTCCAGTTTGACCTTTAGAGTTTACTTTACGTGGCTTGTTTGAGAGGGAGATGTTCATGTATTCTTGGCCCCGCTCTCTCCCACTGCCTTTGGGGGGCAGTTTCAGTTTCACTCTTTCAATCAAATTTCACCTCTTATACATAAAAGTCATAAACAAACTCCCCTATTCTTCTAATTCTTTATATTAACATAACTAACGGTCTTTTTAAATTCGAAATTGGAAATTTCACTATTTCATAATTCAACCCCTTAACATATGGTGGATTGAGTAAAAATGATCTGTCTATATTGTAAAAAAGCTTTTTTACAATATAGACTAGATTTTCATGTTTGTGTCTATGGCACGATGCCAGTATATTTGATTTTGTCAATTGAAATGACAGTGTCTAAATAAAATGTGCGATTTAAAAAATATTATAGTTGAAGGATAGAGTGTATCAAGTGAAAGTTGAGGGATTGATGTTTTATAAGGGGTCACTTTTCTGAAGATTAATCGTAGTGTGATTTTATAATATGAAAATAAAACGTAGGGAGAAAAAAAATGAGTGACTGCTCATAATATTAATTGTAGTCTTGTAGGGAGTGACTTGTAATAGGGAAAGAAAAAAAGAGGAAGTTAAAAATGAATAAATACTCATACATGTAAATATAAGGGTGAATTTTAATTCTTAAATTTTTAAAAATAATTTAATCTCAAACTCTAAATTATTTTTCGGGGATTGGAACAAATTGAAAGAGCAGCCACCCGCGACAATGCATATGATGTCATGTAGATGTAGTATTTGTTGGATTATAATATACTAGTAGATGTTAAATAAAACAAGGGAAATAGTGTCGGCAGCTGCTTTGCTTTGTCCTAGTCCCTAATTAATTCAAAGTTTCAAACTTACCACACTTGAAGTTAAGGATCATCTCATGGAATCTAATTTAAATTCCCTCCTTCCCTCCCTTCACATTTAAAACAACTTGTCGGTGTGAGTGTGAGAGAGAGAGGTTAGTTGAAATCTGTAAATGAATCATTTTTCATTCATTACATTTTAACTGCAAATTCTGGGGCCCTAAGCGAAAAATTAAAAATTATGCTCGGATATATATATCAAATAATTTGTCTTTATGCCAAAAGATCATATCTATAGTTTTTTTCCAACTTAGTTTTTTTATTTGTTAGTGAATATACTTCTGAATCATTTTATTTTTTGTAATGAAGTAATTGATGTTTTTCATATGAATCTCCTTTATTTAAAATTTAAATCTTTATTTTGAGGGATATGGCGTTGGTTGACTGCATTACGCCATTTTTACAGGATTAGTAGAGACCATCTAATCAAAGATAAATTGTATTGATAATGACCTCTTAACCAATTTTTCCATAGATTCGTTCCAAAATCGTGACGTTTCTTATGCTTTAATTCAAAATGAAATATTCCTTGTCTTTCAAAAGAATCCTTTATTGTAGTCTTAACAATATATATATATATATATATATATATATATATATATATATATATATATATATATATATATATAAGTATTAAAAGCACTGCATGATCAAATCAAAAAAAAATTCAATTTTTTTTTCTTGAGATCTATGTTTATAAAAAAATTAGAACTCATTAAAACATTAAACACCTAATTTTTTTGAATAATAAAAAATATCACCATTACATAGTCACAATAACAAATAAATATTTAAACACAATATCATTATATACCAACTAAAAAATAAAACTATTAATTAATTAATAAAATAATCATTTATAGAAAATTAGAAAATAAAATATGCAAAGTTTAAATGATATGTGAGCTTTATTTATAATAGAGATAAAACTTTAATGTGTGAGATTAATTACCCTTACATTCTATTGTACTTCAAAATGTGGGCTTATTATTTATATATACTAGACTAAAAGGTGAGATAATGGGGTCATTTTTTACCGGAAAAAATCAGCGGCCCTAAGGAGCCGCCTAGTGGGCCTATGCCCAAGTCGACAATCTAGATTATGTGGCACATAAGAAACTGTAAAAAAACATTTTAAAGTTTAACAAAATCTTGTGTAAAATCGTTTTACAGATCTCAATCCGTAAAACGAAGACCCAAATAAGAAAGAAAATTGAGTTGTGTTCAGTTTGGGCATGAGCAACCCATTTGCATAAATCGTTGGTTATCCATCAAGAAAATGAGTCAAAATGAGAGGAAAAAATGGGTTGGAAGCGGGTGAGTAGAGCATCCCAACTTGGACTCTCTCCTTGGAAGATTCAACCATAAGTGTAATAGACTAGACACATGACACGCCGTGAGCATGCCACCACATTAATGAAATTAAAAGTTTCATTAATTGCTCTAGTGCCCCTATTGTTTTTAAGAACGTGAGCCCAGGTCCTTATGCACCCAGGCTTTGCGATTTGGTCCTATGTCGCCTATATTAATCTCTGTTAGCTCAATTTACCTTGCAACACTCAACAGGATTTGACGAGCTTGGATGACTTACACATTGAGGTCTAAAAGTGACATATTTATAGGTGAAAGTGAAACATTTAAGTGCAAAAGTGACACATTTTTATATTTAATGACTTACACATTGAGGAATTAAAAGAGATATATTAAAGGTAAAAGTAACACATTTAAAAGTAAAAATGACACTTTCATACATAATACTTACACATTGAGAGACTAAAACTGACACATTACTAGCAAAAATGACACTTTCATACATAATTACTTACATTATAAGGGACTAAAATTGATAAATTTAAAGGTAAAAGTGACACATTTAGACGCAAATGTGACAAATTTAAAGTCAAAAAGTGACACGGTTTTCATTTATAAAATCTGAGGGCGACAATGCAATTTTTAAAAGTTTAGGGGTGGCATTGCAATTTCTGAATCTTTGTCCAATTTTATATGGATATGAAAGGATTAAACCGAGGAAATGATTCTCGGCACAATAACGGGCCCCACTTAGAAAACCGCTAGCAGCAAAACCATAGAAACATATATCCCCGAGATAACGCGAGATTCCTGGAGCCGAGTAACGGACAAAGCACGGCTTCCAACACCCTTGGCCTCGGCTAGTCAGAATGGCTACCAATGCCCTCAGCCCCGGGCACTATAGTGGTTTTCACCACCCTCGGCCTCGGCGGTAATAGCACCTCATCACGAGACCGCTCGGCCTCGGCGTTACATCAATCATCACCCGGTCTGACGAAGCTTCCCTAGGCCCGGTGAAGCCGCTACACGCAACCACCAACTCCCTGACAAACGCTCAGCCCAGTTATTTCTGACAGAGACCATCAGCGTATTTAATGACCGCCGCAATATGTTCCCCAATGACCAGCCGTCACGTCGACAGGAAGATCAGGTATAAATAGAGGACACACATTTATTGTAAAGGTAAGTAATTTTTGAGATATCTAAACTCCCTTATCACAACCTCTTATCAAGCAAATATCACGACACATTTATTACCCATTTTCTACCGGAGATCTTACTCTCACACCGGAGGGTTCTAGTCGGGCCGCCCCGACTCCTTAACGTTGTTATTTGTTTACTTTGTGCAGGGAGCCAGGAAGACGAACGCGTGGAGCCCACATCATCCTAGCCTTAAACGTGGACAACAAGACAAGGCCACCACCAAAATTGCGTGATCAGTTTGGTTCCGTTGCCGGGAAACGACTTTCTCAGTCACAGTGTCCACAAACGAGAAAGGATGGTGAAATCAAAAAAGCAAGCCTCCAAAAATGTCACCCCCGCTGCATCCACCCGCCCAGAAAAAGAACCAGCCGAGCACAACGAGGGAAGAGACGCGAGGGGCCCTGATCTCTCAACGAGACAGGACTCCGGCGCCTCGGTACCTGAAGTGTCGGCAAGGGCCCAACGAAGACTCGCACTGGCTAAACGGCTCTCTAACAACAAGTATATAGAGGCCGACGCCGACCCCCGAGACGGACGATTCACTGAAGTCGAGTCTTCCAGAGCCAACGAGGAGGAACAACCTCAAGACAAAACGAATAAACCTACGGCTCAGGAACATGTGGACCAGGAATACGCGTATTGGGAGCACCAAAGAACCCTGTACACAAAGATACAGGAGGCCGAGACCAAAATGCACGAACTACGGCAAAAAGCTTGGGTCCCAGAACCCGAGCCCATAATCAACGTGCAAAGCACCCTAGTGCGCTCCAACTCAATATGGCAAAGGGTGGGAGCTGCGAAACCCAAAAGAGCGAAATTTACCACCAATGTCAAGTCAAGGCTCGGCAAAAGGATGGTCGGCGAGGGGTCTAAGACGAGCGTTCATTCTCGCCTAAGGTTCCCCCTCGATACAGATAACCGTCCGGTTCATAGCGAGGAAGGTGAGTCCCAACCCTATGCCCAGTCTTCAACCAACAAAACTCTTTCCAGATCCCGACATCCGTCTCGCCAACTCGCAAAAAAGGCTTGCCTGGGGTCCCCAATAAGAAACACGGTCAGGGAAGAGGTCGGGGTACCTCAGATAGACAAGGGAGCCAACGGCATCCCCACACAAGCCGTAGGCTCGGCACAAGGCGACAGACCAATGACGGATGCCGAGATAAGGGCATGGATTGAGAAACTAGAAGCTCGACAGAGCACAGGAACTAACATGGCCGTCAAGAAAATAGGAAGGTCGTTCATAAAATAGATAAGAGAAGTGGAAGTGCCCTCCAAAGTGAAGATTCCATACTTCGAAGACTACACCGGTAGCACAACGACCCTAGATCATGTGTCAGGGTTCGAATTAAAAATGATCATAGTGACCAGACTCGACGATATATGGTGCTTAGTATTTGCGGGAACCTTGAAGAAGCAGGCCCAACAGTGGTACAATGGGTTAGCCCATGACTCTATCACCTGTTGGGATGACTTCAAGGGGGCCTTTCTGAAAAAGTTCGCCTCGGCAGGTGCCCTCCCAAAAAGTGAGACAGACCTGTGCAGCGTGAAACAAGAAAGTGGAGAGACAGTGCTCTCATACATGACCCGCTTTAAAGAGGTCTTGGACCAAATCCCTGATATTCCTGACACCTCCATAAGAATGTGCTTCGGAACAGGCCTATTGCGAGGGAACTGCCGAACCGAGCTCCTCATGAGACCAAGGGACACGATCGACGAGATGTTCCTAACAGCCCAAAGGGTGGCTCTATTGGACGGCGAGCAACCCTCCACCGTAGCAAGCTTGCAAGCAGTCGCAACTCCTCCAGACGCGGCTAGTGTTGCCGACCAGACGCTCGCCACGGACAAAAACTACAAGGGAAAAGAACAGGGGAGGGCTCGGCAAGATGACGCCCACCCGGCAAAAAGGAGAGAGGAGGAAAGGAGTGCCAAATTCACCGGTGAAATTAGGGGCCCAAGACGAGACAACGAGTTGGAGAACTTCACCCCCCCTCAATGCATCGAGGGAGCACATCATGGATGTCTTCTTAACAGAGAACAAGATACGGCCCCTCTTCCCCATGAAGTCACCCCTCGATACCCGAAACCCCAGAAAAAGATGCAACTTCCACAACGAGATCGGCCACGTCATGGAAGAATGCATACAGCTCAAAAGAGCGATACAGAGGGTTATAAACGAGGGAGATCGGAGGTTCGTGGCAAGAGAGGCCAATAATCGCGCCCCTGGACCAAGGGCTCCGGGGGGCGACAACAGACAGCCCGACACTAGGCCAGTGGTGAACACCATTCGAGAAGAGACTCAAAGTATCACACAGTTGAAAAATGCAATCAACTGCTTGAGCAACTCGGCCGACAGCGTCATGGAAGGGATGGTCGAGCATGAGATGGTTTTTAGAGACACCGAGCTGGCCGTTAACACATATACTCGGCAAAACCCGTTGACCCTACAAGTTGGTATACACAACAGCCTCGTCAAACGGGTCTTGATGGATACAGGCGCTGGAAGGGATGTGATGTACTACAAATAATTTCTGGCATTAGGGCTCGGCGATGCCCACCTTACCCCAAGCCGAATCCAACTGGAAGGGTTCACAGGCCACAAGGTCATGGCGAAGGGAGCCGTGGCCCTCAAAGTCGACGTCGGAGAAGGAGATACCGCCAGAAGCGAGGAAATCACTTTCCTAGTCCTTGATCTCCCATCTCCGTATAATGACATCCTCGGCGCACCGTCTCAGGCCAAATTCTGGATGGTTGCGTCAATGGCCCATCAAAGGGTTAAGTACATGACCTCGTGCGGGGTAGGAGTCCTCAAAAATGACGCTCGCACTACCTTGGAGTACCTCATAAACGAGAGGAGAGAGGAGAGAGGCAAAGAAGAGACTTAAAAGGCCGGAGGAGGCCGAGGGAAAAGAGGACAAGCAAGTTGCCAAACGAGCCCGAGGGCTTGACGGAGAAAGCTCTACCCCGTAGCAATCGAAGCAGGCCGAGGTAGCTGGCCCGCGTCAGGAAGAAGGAACGTCGAGCGGCGAGACCGAAAAGACTGAAATCGACAGCCTCGACGTACGAGATCATCCAGTCTTACAGCCCATGGATGACGTAGAAGAAGTCATCATAAACTTCAACTACCCTGACCAAAAAATCAAGGTGGGAATGGAAATAGCGGGCGAAGAGAGAAGAGCTATCATCTAGTTCTTGAGAAACAACACGGACGTCTTCGCATGGAGGGCCGAGGATATGGAGGGCATTGCCGAGGAAGTAGTGGTTCACCGATTGAGCATTGGTCCAGCATTTGTACCCATCCAGCAAAAGCCGAGGTATTTCTCTCCTGAAAAACAAGACGCAATTAAGGAGGAAATAGCCAAACTGCTACGGGCCGAAATCATAAGAGAAATCCACTACCCCACGTGGATCGCAAATGTTGTGATGGTAAAAAAGAACAATGGAAAGTGGAGGATGTGCGTCGATTTTACCAACCTGAACGAAGCATGCCCAAAAGACTGGTACCCACTGCCGAGGATAGATCAACTGGTCGACTCTATCTCGGGCTACAAAATTTTAAGCTTCGTAGACGCCTACTCAGGGTACCACCAAATCAGAATGTGGAAAGAAGATCAAGGGAACACGGCTTTCCGAGCAGCAGGTGCACTTTACTGCTACAACATGATGCCGTTCGGCCTAAAGAATGCAGGGGCCACCTACCAGCGAATGGTAAACAAAGTTTTTGGGGACCAGTTAGGGAGGAATGTCGAGGCGTACATAGACGATATGGTGATTAAGACCAAGGAAATGGGCCACATCGACGACCTCAGAGAAACTTTTGCAAACCTCAGAAAGAACAAGATGAAGCTCAATCCCGCCAAATGTGCCTTCAGCGTAACGGCAGGAAAATTTTTGGGGTACATGGTGAACGAGCGTGGAATTGAGGCAAATCCCGAAAAAATTAAAGCCTTGGCCGAGATGAAAGTCCCCATATGTATCAAACAAGTGCAACAGCTGAATGGGAGAATAGTGGCCCTGGGAAGATTCATCTCGAAGTCAGCCGAAAAAAGCCTCCCTTTTTCAAAATCTTAAAAGGGGCGAGAAAGTTCGCATGGGACAAAGAGTGCGACCTCGCTTTTGCCGAGCTCAAAAATACCTCAGCCTCTACCCTCGCTCACCGCCCCACACCCGAGAAAGACTCTACTACCTACCTCGGTTACGGACACGACCATAGCATCGGTCCCGAAGAAGGGGGACTCCAGAGACCCATCTATTATGTGTCCCACGCACTGACCGGGGTAGAGACGAGGTACATGCAGATAGAGAAGGTGATTCTCGCGTTGATGATAACGGCGAGAAAGTTGAAACCATACTTCAAAGCCCATGAAATCGGGTATATACCGACTTGCCTTTGCGAAGGATCCTGCATAAGCCTGACGTCGCTGGAAGGATGATGAGATGGGCCGTCGAATTAACAGAATATGCAATCATCTACCTCCCAAGAAAATCCATTAGAGCTCAAGTCTTGGCAGACTTCATTGCCGAAACCTCCTTCACCTCGGCAGAAGGAAAGAGCGATGCACCAGATCAAGGACCCTCCACCAGCGAACAAGTGCCCAGGCAAGAGCTGCCTCGCAAAACGCGACCGGCTCAGCCCTGGACATTGTTCGTAGACGGATCGTCTAGCAAGAATGGCAATGGAGCAGGCATCTTACTCGTAGCACCAGAAGGAACGGAGATCAGTAAAGCTCTTAAACTGAACTTCCCAGCATCAAACAACGTTGCCGAGTACGAAGCACTGATAGCAGGTGTCGAACTGGCCGTCGAAATAGGAGCAACTCAAATCTTAATCTTCAGCGACTCCCAGCTCGTCGTGAAGCAGATTTCGGGGGAGTATGGGGTAAACCACCCGACACTGGACAAATACAAGGAACTAGCCCTGAGCGTCCTCGCCCAATTCGAATATTGGGAACTGGAGCAAATAGGAAGGGCTGAAAACACAAAGGCAGACCACCTCTCCAAAATGGCCACCAGTGAGCTCGGCGAGCTCCCCCGGAAACATGGATCGAAATCCTCGATACCCCGGCCATTGATAAAGAAAAGATAATGATGCTAGAACAAGCCACGAGTGTTGGATCGATGACATCAAAAAGTACATCGACTAGGGGATACTGCCCAACGACAAAGAGCAAGGATGGGCAATGGCAAGAAGGTCGGCCAGATACACCGTAATCGGGGATGTACTATACAGGCGATCTTTCACCAAGCCTCTCCTAAGGTGTGTCCGACCAGAAATCACACAAGGACTATTGGCCGAGGTACACGGAGGGGTATGTGGAAGCCATCCAGGGGCTCGAACTTTGGCCGACATGATCATTTTTCATGGTTACTACTGGCCCACATTGAGAAAGGATGCCGAGGTATATGCCCGAAAATGCGACAAATGTCAAAAATTCGCTAACATCCCAAGATCGCCTCTAAGACCTCAAACCCCAGAATCGCAAAGATGGCCTTTCGAAATGTGGGGACTTGACCTAATCGGGCCATTCCTCTCGCCAAAGGCAAGAACAAATTTGTGATAGTCATGTGGACTACTTCACAAAATGGATCGAGGCCAGACCCCTAGCAAGCATCACTGAACAAAGGGCCATCGACTTCATTCGAGACAACGTCCTCTGCAGATATGGATTACCAAGGGCCATTGTGTCGGATCACGGCACACAGTTTTCAAACAGATTCACGACAAGCTGCGAGGAAAGAGGAATTCGCCATTGAAGTCTTCGGTAGCACACCCTCAAGGAAATGCTAGGCTGAAACAAACAAATCCTTCATGCCTTAAAAAGAAGGTTGGACGAGAAGAAAGGCGCTTGGCTCGAGGAGCTTCCTGCCGTCTTATGGGCTATCCGAACATCTCGCCGAGGTTCAACCGAGGAAACACCCTTCTCCTTGACTTACGGAACTGAGGCCATGGCCCCAGTAGAAATGGCTTTTCCCATTGCAAGAGTCATCCATTTCAACGAAGAAACGAACACTGAATCAAGGACGCTTGACCTCGATTACCTGGAGGAAAGAAAGCTCGAAGCCAGGTTGAAGGCCATCAATTATAAAAAGCTAGCCAAGGCCCACCATGACAAAAGACTGAATCCTCGAACATTCTCGGTCGGCGACCTGATATTAAGGAAAATCGAGGTGACAGGAAACAAGCCGGGAAGAAACAAGCTTTTTCCCAACTGGGAGGGACCATTCAAAATCACAGACACTATTCGAGCTGGAACCTACAGGCTCGCAAAACCAGATGGAACCCCACTAAAAAACCCTTGCATTCAGACCATTTGAAAATGTATTATCAATGATCTGTTATCTTGTTATAAAGAAAAATCTCGATGAAAACTTGCCTCTTTAAACCACGTATTCAAGATTGCTTAGTCTCTCCTTTCAAACACCTCCTCGCCTAGTCGAGGAGAGGCCAGGCTCTAATGCCTTCAAAACCTCCTCGCCTAGTCGAGGAGAGGCATGGCTCTAACGCCTTCAAAACCTTCTCGCTCAGTCATAAAAGAAACCAGATCCCAACACAGTAAAAAAATAATGATAGGGAAAGCAAACAAGAATAAGAAACACAGAAAGTACTTGCCTTACACACCACAAATAAAAAATTACAAATTACCATCAAAAAACATTGTTTCAAAGTGTTTGTAAACCTATTCTAAACCCTCTCCCCTCTCTCGGGCTTCTTCTTCACGGGCCGCCACCTGCTCAGAAACATACTGGTGCTTTGACAACTCCTCCCGGCTGGTTTTCTGGCCCTCGAGCTCCGCCATCAATTGATTGCCAACATATTGGGCTTGTGGAGGAGAAACAGGCCTCGGCGCCGTGTAGCGACGGTAGCTCTCTTTTACCCAGACCTTCTCACTGGCCAACAGGGCAAAAAGATTGCTCGCCTCAGCAGGGGGAGGTAGCCACTCGGGGGCCTGAGCTCCGAGGTCGGCATCCTTAATCTGGCCCAGCTTGGTATCATTAAAGGGCACGAGCGAAGCAACACCTCGGCACTCCGAACCGAGAGAGGCAAGACTCGCCATCTTCACCACCTCCGGCATCGGCACACCGATCGCCACCGCTACCCGGAAAGCTTGGACTCGGCTGGTCTCCATGTAATCCAGAGCCTCCTCCCCATAGGCCAGCGAGTCTCGATACCTTTTCAAAACTTCCTCCTCAATGGGCTTCGCAGCCAGCTCGGCCCTCAGATGGTCGTTCTCATTAATCAACCCCTTCAGCTTGGCCTCGAGCTCGGCTACCTTTCGGTCCTTCTCACCAACTTTGTCCTTCATTACTTTCTCCCTTGCTAGCCAGGCCTTCTGAAGTTGGGAGATCTCATCTTCATCGCAAGTCCCCTTCCGGGGACGTGGACTTTATTTTTCGACTGAAGAAGAGATCTCCCCTTCGCCTTTAGCAGCCCACTCCAGACTCTCACTGATTCGGCATTTTGGCGTCGATAAGTCGAGATATACCAACGCCGAGCTGCAAGAACAAAAACAGAATGAGCAAACAAACCAAAACAAGAAGCAAGAATTAAAGAAGCAAGGTCCCGCGAGATCTTCCTACCTCGCTTATGGCTAGCGCACATAGGTCATTTAATTGAAACTCTTTAGCGGGAGGTGCCGGCCGTGCGCTTCGCCGTCTTATCGCCTGACGAATGGGAAAGTATTGATGCGTCTTGCAAATGTGGCCGATAACATAGCTCATTATCGGCCGCTTTCCTTCAGCCGGATTTGGGGGCTGTCTTTGAGGCGTGGAAGTTCGGCGGGGAGTTGAAGAGGCGGGGGCGGCTTTGAGTTTTCTGCCTCTTGGCCTTCGGGGCTTCGGGTTGCCGCCTTGCCTGGGAACATGGGCGGGTAGAGGAGGCCACTTTTGTGGGATCTTAAAACGCCGACCAGGCGGCGCTCACTTCCATCGGCAAGTCGAAGCCTTGAGCTCGGCCTCCCTCCGCTCCTCCTCGGCCTTTAGCCGGGCCAAAACAACATCCCGCAACAAAGCCATTTCTACAAGACAGAAAGCTTGCATCAGAAATCAAAAGACAAATGTAACCAAAGTGACGGAAAAATAAACAGACAGGAATGAACAAAATTAACACGGTGTCGAGCACTCGGACCATCTATACCACTACACCTCGGACACAGCGAGCCAAACACCCGGCCACAGTGCGGGCCGCGGCCCTCGACTCGCGTACTCGAAGTTAGAGTAAGCTTTCTCCACCCCCCAACATTTGTGGAGACTAGAACCTGACAGAGGCCCTCATCCTAAACTATGGCCTTCGGTTATAAGACCGAACACGCACCCCCGTTGTCAAAGCGGGGGCCTCAATGCGATCTTCACGGCCGTCGAGGCGCCCGGTTTCTTCGTCCTTGTAAGGCCGTGAGGTTTTCCTTGGGGAACCTCGAAGTTCCACCCTCGGCTCGACTCTCACCAGCCAGAACCTTCTCGGACCACCTATGATCTTTATTGAAGGCGGCGAGAAGGGGAATCCACGAGGATGCCTAAGAAGCGTCGATCGATTCATGGAAATCTTGACTTTATAGTAGTAAGAAGAGGGACGATGTAGGCTCGAAACCGCCGTTCGGTGCGGAATGATGAAGCTCACCAAAGCTCGAATTCGGGTTAGGCGAGAGATCCAGCGGAGGCGAGCTCGTCAGGGTCGGGAACTTCGCAAATGAAAGGGTCGAGAGCCAGCGCAGCCCAGAGGACTTGAAAAAGACTGGAATAAAGCCAGCGTGGCTGCGAAGACCCGGCTTCGGAGATACCCAACCTCGAATCAGGCTGAACCTCGGAAAAAAGCGAAGCCATCGCTCGTGACCATGCTTCCACGTCCGCTAAACCTATCTTATTCCGAAAGGGCCTCAGTAGCGAGATACCTTCTCGCCATCATTTCCACCCTTCCAGAAAGCAGAGGCCTCGGCTCACTTGCCATTCATCAAGTTCTTGGCGTTGCGGGCCTCTATCATCGGCGAAAATGCGGGATTTTTCCACGGTGAAAAATTGAGCAATCAGACTTAACGCAATACGATCTCGGCTGAAAAACACCCTCATGGGGGTGTCAGATGGATAGTCCCGGGCTGAAAATACTTCGTCGCCGAACTTCCAATGCGGGCTAACCTTCACTCCAAAGCTCGCAAGGAGAAACCTCGCTTGCCGAGGAGTAACCGCTACCCATCTACCTCGCGTTGCGTGCGTGGGACCCCATTACAAAGACTTCTCAGCCGACTCAAGGAAGCCCTTGTCATCCAGAATCTCGAGGGAAATCGAGCCGACGAAGAAGTCTTCGAGCTCGAGGGCCAGTCGTCTCCATATAAATAGTAGTGTCTACCACCATCTCCTCGACCAAAGCAAACCTCGCCTCAACACCCTCCAAGCGGGGCGCGAGGTGCGGACTTCGGCACTTAAGTCATCGCTCCTAGACTCGGCTAAGTCAGCGTCCTCGACATCAGGGTTGGCCGAAACCTCGGTGGTAACCTCGGCAAGAGGGCGGGCCACACCCTGATAAGGTATAAGGGCACGAGAAAGATCCTCGGCCCAAGGAGACACATCCGGAATCTTCTCGACCGAAGCCGAAGCCTCGGCCACATTACTAGGAAGGGGAAAAAGGGGACTCTAGCCGACACATTATTACCATTCACGTAATCTATCAGCTCCATGGAGGAACTGCTAGAAGAAGAAGAAGAAGAAGAAATGGGAAAGGGGATTCTACGAGACATACCCTAAAAAACAAAGGAAAGGAAGAAAGAAAAATCGTACCAAAAGAGTTAGCCGGAAAGAACGCCGGAGAAATCAACAGAGAAGCAGAAACACGCTTGAAAAAGCCAAAAGAAGTCGAAAAATTAAACAGACAGAAGAAACAGACCCCGGACAGAGTAGCGAGCCGGAAAAAATACAAAACGGTGACCGTAAAAACCACTCGAAAAAAGGAAAAACTTGGAAAAGGGAAAGGAGAAGTTTACTTACGGGCTCCAGGTAAAATAGGACTCAACGGGGGGAACAGCCGGAAATCGCCTAGAAGCACAGTGAAAGGGAACAGTGAGTGAAAAATGAAAACGGTGAAAGTGAAAAGAAAGGAAAAAGGCTCTTATACCCCCCTGCAACGACGTCGCATTTAGACGGGGCCCCTAAATCCACCGGGTCGACCCGCGTGTTTTACCTTAGTAAAACCTGAAATGACACCGTATGACATTGATCTATCTGGATCCGGGAAGAAAGGGCGACATTAAAAGCATTTCGAAATTCGAAAAGCCGCCCCAAACAAAAATCAAGAAGCCGCCAAAAAACCTGCATTTAATGATGTGACAACCCGAAAAGACGAATCATCCTGATTGGACGGATACCCAAAAACGCCCCATAAACTTCTATCAACCTCGACTTGAATGTCGAAGTCAGCCTCGGCAACAAGCTCGGCATCAACCTCTCGCCACCAAACAAAGAGATTACGGCGTCGGCGGCCAAGTAGGGGGCCCGAAAGGATTAAGCAGAAATGATCCTCGACACAATAACGGGCCCCACTTAGAAAACCGCTAGTAACGAAGCCATACAAACGTAGGTCCCTGAGATAACGCGAGTTTGTTGGAGCCAAGTAACAGACAACCCACGGCTCCCAACAGCCTTGGCCTCGGCCAGTCGGAGTGACTTCCAAAGCCCTCGGCCCCGGACACTAGAGTGGTTTCCACCACCCTCGGCCTCGGTAATAACACCTCCCAAGACCGCTCGGCCTAAAGTGGTCGGCGTTAGATCAATCACCTCGTCACGGCCCGGCGACAAAGAAGCTTCCAGGCAGGTGAAACCGCTACACGCAACCACCCACTCCCTGACAAACGCTCAGCCCACTTATTTCTGACAGAGACCATCAGCGTATTTAATGACCGCCGCAATATGTTCCCCAATGACCAGCCGCCACGTCGACTGGCAGATCTGGTATAAATAGAGGACACACATTTATTGTAAAGGTAAGTTATTTCTGAGATATCAAAGCTCCCTTATCACAATCCCTTATCAAACCACATATTATCACGGCACATTTATTACCCGTCTTTTTACCGGACCTCTTACTCTTACGCCGGAGGGTTCTAGTCGGGCCACCCCGACTCCTTAACAGTGTTTGTTTGTTTGTCTTGTGCAGTTAGCAAGGAAGCCAACAAAGGACGAAACTGTGGAACCCACATCATCCCTGATCCTGACGTGGACAACAATACAAGGTCACCACCAAAATAGCGTGATCACATCTCTTTTATTGTTAGTAAAAAAATGTATCTAAAAACTTTTAAACTAAAATAATTCTTTGTAACTAATGATGAATAAATCATTTTTATTGGTAAGATTTTGCTTAAGGACTTTTAAAGCCAACATAAACTTCTAACAATTGTGAACATATGACTTTTTTTGTTAGTTTAGTAAATTAAAGTCATTTATTTTAAAAACTTTTTAAACCAACATCAATTTTCAACAAATGTTTGTTACATCACTTTTATTGGCAATTATAATAGAGATGCATCTTACATTGATTATAATTTAATGTTGATTTTAGAAATCATTAAAGTACTCACCTAATACTTGTTGAAAAATTAATGTTTTTAGTGAAAGAAATTGTGCAACTTGAGGCATGAATTTCTTTACGTGTTATTTATTTATTGGTAAAGGTAATGGTGCAAATGTGTTTTACTCGGTGATAGTATCAAAATGATATATTTATTTGTTTAAATTGAGTTTTGGATGAATAAGATATCAAGACTTCAAGTATAATATTATAATTGAGTCATTAGAGTAAAGTACTCATCCAACGCCAATATAATAATATTATCCCACATTAAGAAATGATGTTGAAAGTAAAAGTCTTTCTATATAAGATTTCCTATATTATTAACAATAGAAGAGATTAATAGTAAATGATTAATATCACAATATCATATTGACTATTATTAATTATTATTTTTAGCTAATAACTAAAAAATGAAAAAGTCTCAAGTCCAGTGACGTGAAGGCTTGAGGATTCACTAATATCGAAAGTTATGTGAGATGAAATAACCATATTACTCCTATTTGAAATCAAGTAATCAACGCAATTCATAAAAAAAATCATACAACAACATCAATCAAGTAATGAAATTTAAAACACAATTCATTGAATTTAAATGACAAACTTCAACTTCAAGCACTATTAACTCTTTTTTGGACGAAATTACCCTAAGATTACCTACCAATTATAATAACATAATAAATTGCCCAAATTACCCTTTAAGTTTATTTTTTATTTTTATGGATGCTTATCCACTACATCATTAAAAATAATTTTTGATTAACTCTTTGTTTGAACAAAATTGCCCTAAAATTACATAACAATTATAATAACAAAAGAGATTGCCCAAATTATCTTTCAAGTTTGTTTTCTTATTTTTTATTAGAGTAAAATACGGCTATGATTAGTGTAATTTTTTATTAGTTTTTGTTTTACTAAGTACATCGGATTTAACAAATGAAAATAAATAACTAAGATAATCACTCTTACAAATCTAAAAATAAACAATAAAATTCAATTAAAAATATCTGACTGCAAATCTAACTAGAATCGTAAAAACAAAATCAATAATTAAAAAAAGTTTCAAATTAAAAAGCGGAAAAAGATGTAGAAAAAGAAAAACAATACTAGCTAACCAACAAGACTACATAAATATCTCAATAAACCATAACTATGCAACTCATCTATTGAAGCAATGCATGTTATTAAAACCTCAAAATACGGTGAACCGATTGAAACAAAATACTACAAGTTACACATATCTCGTCGTGAAAAATATTACCTCGATCAACCTTTACTTTATTATTTTCCTTCAAATATACGGAAATATAGCCAATGATGACATTTCATCGGTAACAATAAAAGCTGGAAATAGTCTTCTAACAAGTCATGATTTTAACATCATAAAAACTTAAAAGAATAAGGTCAAAAATGAAAGAAAAAAAACCTGTAAAACGAATGACCTTGCAACATAGCGAATCCCGAGGCCAAATGCAACCAGAAGCTCTCGCACATGATTTTTAATCATTTCTAGCTATCAACTAAAAAATGAACACAAAAATAAATTAATAACAACCTAAAAATATAAATTCTAACAAAAAAAGAAGAAGCTGATATGTAATGTTATTTATATGTACAATAAATACAACGATGGTCGGTATGAGAATATTATTTTAAATGACAATAAAGAATATCAAACTTATGAAAAATGTATTATATGCATCATTCTTGATTTACCTTGTCATAACAATGATAGGGGAAAAAGACGACATTTAAAAAAAAATTAACTAACTAAATAAAGAAAACTTATTGAATTAGCTACGTAGTAAGTTAGTGATTGAGTCATCGAATGATCGCGTCAATAATTTTTCACGAATTGTGGGAATTGACATTGATGGTAGTCTGTAGAAGGAGATGATGGAAGGAGACATTAGAATGTTAAATCATAGGATTAATGTAATGTTTGGTCCCTGGACATGTCGAAAATCAATGTTTTGGTCCCCAGACAAAAAAAAACAATAGAATTTGATCCCTGGACATGTATTTTTGGACCAATTTGCCCCCTCCCACCGTTATAATTTGGTCCCTGAGAAGGGGCAAATTGGTCCGAAAATACATGTCCAGGGACCAAATTCTATTGTTTTTTTGTCTAGGGACCAAAACATTGATTTTTGACATATTCAAGGATCAAATTATTATTTAATTCTAAATGATAATATACTCTAGGGTTGGCGTTAATTTTTTCACATGTCCATAATTATATTTTTATTGTATTTAATTATCATTGATTTTGATAATCCATGTTGATGCTGCAAAAAAGTATTGTAGATAGAAATAAAAAAAAGCTTCTCCATTTAACTAACTAAAGAACAACTCGTAGAATTTATAGTATGAAAAGTCAAACGAGTCGAAATGAGTTGGGTTGAAGTGAGTCGGTTTGAAACGAGTAATGAGTTAAGATGGATCGAGTTGAAACGAGTAATGAGTTAAGATGGATCGAGTTGAAACGGGTAACAGGTAAACGTGGATCCCAAAAAAACATGAATTTATAATAGTATGAAAAGTTATGAGTTAAAACGAGTAACGAGTTCGACCCACCTCGAACGGTTTGACCCGTTAATATTTTTGGATCAAAACGGATTACCCGTGTTGACCTAAAAATGTTAACGAATTGGGTTGGGTAATTAATGAGTTGGGTTGAGTAGGTTAATAAGTTATAATTGCCAGACTTGCATATATCTTATTTAATTTATACAAGTTTTAACCTCACGGATACTCATCAATTCTCATTTCCCTAATATTTAATTTCTACAAGTTATTCACCGAACAATTTTATGTTATTTTATCTTGTGTTAATCTCTATGTATTCATTATTAAATATTACTAACAGAAATCAATGCTTCAACGTAGTGATTTTTTGTTAAAATAATCAATTTTAATAGAAAAATTATAATTAATTTTATCAATTATTTCAAATTTTAAGTTCTTTTGACCAGTCTTACTAGGATATCTCAACTTTATAAAATTTGTATGGAAATATTTTAATTACCTATTTATAATTCATACGATCAATTTCAATATTTACCATATTTTTTGTTTCGTTCAAATAGCATGTTGAGATAAACGACGTAGAATTGTAGAGCCGGCCCGCTTAGACCGGATAATAAACGCTTTGCTAGCAATTTGGAAAAAACTGTGAAGATAGAACTCTGAGAACACAAATCAAACATGGCAATGGCTGCCTCGACTCTTAGCTTTTCTCCTTCATATTCACATGTAATTATTATTCTGTTTTTCTCTGTTCGTTTGGATGCCGGAAATTTGACAGGAAAATCTGGATTTTAATAATTTGTTGCTGCAGAGAATGGAGGTGAAAGCAGACAAACCACGGCTTTTGAACTTTGCAATTCATGCTAAGGTAATTCAACGAACTCTATGAGCTTTATTTTTCGAATTTGTGCTGAGTTATTATTGATTGATTGTATGTCGTCAATAGGGCAAGTCAATAGACTCGCAAAATGATGGTGGTAGTCGGCGGCAGATATGGAGGCGTAGAAAGCTGGTATAACCCTAATTTGTTTTGATTGTGAGTTAATTTGAATTAGATTTATTTATTTATTCACTTTACATGGTACTATACAATTATACATAGAAATGGGGTAGTTTAGATTAGAGAAAATCGCTTTAACAATGTAAAGTTGATTTCTTGACAATGGGGAACCCAGGCACCCAGCTCGCGGAATATATGAGAAGTCAAGCACATTATATGTTTCAAGTCTAATTGGAATGTGTTAAAAGGCTGGGGCATGAGTTGTTAAAACATCTGCTCACCAAAATAAAAATAAGTCATCAAAGTAATTTCCATTCTTAGCACATTGTACCTTGATGATGCAATTCTCAATCTGGTTTCCCTGTTTCTTTTTGTCGTGGTGAGATGTGAATCTCTATCGAATGAATATGATCCTGTAATCATTACTAAGTAAATAGTAAAGCAATTATGTCTAACTTAGGGGAGAGAAGCCAGTTATCATTTTTCTGTAGGTATGTCGTAGAAGGTCATAGTTATTATGAGCTAAGCGGAAAAGTGATTGTAGCAAAAGCAAAGGAACTATACTATGAAGTATGGACTATCTTAGGCAGTAGGGGCAGAAATCAATCGGATTAGACTATCTCGCCTCAAGTTTTGAATTGTTTCAAGCATTTTTTTTTGCTTAAACTAGATATTTGTTCAAAAATATCAAGGATTTCACCTTTTGTAATTGGAGGTTGAGTGCGGAGTTTAAGAATGGAGTGCATAGTTGGCTATAGTAGCAGAAAATCAAGTGTTGGATTCTGCAATTTGTTATGGTGGTACTTAAGCAGATCTAACAAGCATGGAGACAGGTAATTCATAAACAAGGAAAGGAAAGAGAAAGGAAGATTCTATATGGATAGACAGGTATCACCAAGTCAATGATAGTGCCATATTACACTCTCTCTCTCTCTCTCTCTCTCTCTCTCTGATACACACCTCAATGAGGGGATGCGAGAATCACACAGCGGAACAATAAGAACGAGGAAGAGATCGATGGTTTGGTGACACCTTGGCCTCTAGCCCATGCGATTGGCAACCTTAGCTTGGTTATCCGTAACCTCCAATCGACGAGACTAGCAACCTTGGTATAATGAATAACGCCACAATTGGTATGAATCTCCAATTGATAAGTTAGGGTTGAACTCACGGATAACCTCCGACAGTTCAACAGTTCAACAGTTCACATAGAACAAAGAAAATTTGAATAAACTCACAAATTCAATAATCAATCGAAAGGTAATCAAAAGGTATGTTTGGTACATAGAAAACCCTTATTTATATCCCTAAGTTACCTACTTAAACCTGGAAACTTGAACTTAACAAATAAGGAAATAGTTCAGAATAAAATCCTAAAAGTTAAACCAGGAAATAAGGTTTACGGCGCAATGCGGTCGCTTCGATGGAAGTAATGCGACCGCTTCGAGTTCGATTGCATCGAACGGTGATGTGACCACTTCATTACGGCTGATATTTTGATGAACTCTCTGTTGTCAATGCGACCGCTTGGAAAGACGAATGCAAGTGCATTAAGATGTGATGCAGTCACGCTCTGCAGACTGGGAATGCGACCGCCTCCGTCATGAATTGCCTGTTGATCCGTTGTGTAACCAAAATCTCCTCTTTTGCCTCGTAGCACGTTGACCATCTTCCTTTGGGTCTTCAAATCAGTCTCCACGCGATCCAAGGCTCGTGACTCCAACTCCCAAGCTCCTTGTATCATCAAGCTCACTTCCTGATGTGAATGGACTTCCTTGAATTAACAAGCTGCACCGAAGAACTTGAACAACCTAAGGACTGCCCGAATTCCTTAACAAAACAGCCCCAAAATCCTCACCAAACCCTACCTGATAGAATCTTCTTGTGTTGCACGTTTCCACCCAAACCCCAATCGTGTAAACGCCCTCTCAAACAGTCATCTATTCTGCCCCAAACGAATAATCTAACCAAACACAAAATACCCCAAACTGCCCAACGTACCTTGGCCGAATATTCCAAGGAACAACCAAAACTTCCCACGCCTTTATGGAAGCACAAGCTGCCACGAACCAACAATAAAATAAAAGATAGATCACGGACTCACCGGTTGAGCTTCACTCACTCAACGTAAATATGTCCGACGATTGATTCCCTCTCGGCTTCACTCACCTTAAGAAGAATAAATCGGTTTTGAAAGAACAACCTTGTTCTTGAAGAATTACTTCTTTTCTCTAAAAACCAAATCTGCCTTTATTCAATGAAGAAGACACCTTTAAATAGGCTACAAGGCTTTAACCCTAATTTAAAGAACTCCTAACAAACTAGGAAAACAAAAGTCCTAATTTAATCTAGATAACCAAAAGTAAATCCTAATTTACTAGGAAAGTAAATAAACAAAACTAAAAGCCTTTTTAGGGCATTATTACAAAAAATGGGATTTAAAATAAAACTCTAGCTTGTGAGTCCTTCTTTCCTTGTTTAGCACCCTAACTCGGCTGCCCTCCCTTGTAGCCTTTTGCATGCCATGCCATGCAAAGCTTTCGGTTTCCATACACGGGCCTTCCTTGCAAGTAATCAACCACACTAATCTTCCTCTTATATCAAACCTGCCCAAACCGTGCTCTTTGGAGTAATCCTATTTCTTGGACCAGCCCAACTCATTAAGCTTTATGTGTCTAACCCCTTCTGGATTGAGCCACACACCCGACCCCCTTTTATACTCCCGTAGCTTGTTGTGAGCCCATGAAATAACCAATCCCAATCTGCCTTGGATCCACTTTCCTTCTCTTCCGTGACAAAGCCTTTACTAAGCCACTTGGGTTCAATCCCCTTAATCAACCCCATTGATCCAGCTCCCTTTATTTGCAAGCCTTGCCTTGAAACTACCCCTTTCGGCCTTACAGTCTTCCACTTTACGGTCTCCCCTTGCGTTGCTTCCCATTTGGAATATTTGCCATCCCGATACGTATCACATCCTCATGTATCTTCTTTGCACGTGCTCTTGATAGCGGTCCACTTGATAACTGCAATGGCTTTGGATCTACGTCTGTGGTGATGTCCTCATCACTCTCTCTCTCTCTCTCTCTCTTTCTCTCTCACTCACACACACCATCTCTTGGTTCAATAGTTCCCTTATTGATAAACACTGTTGTATTATCAGCATGGTTACTATGTGGCCACCTCAAGTGGCTACCCTGGCAATGAGGAACGCCTTGTAACCTTGTTCTTTGACGTCACTTATTAGCAATTAATGACTTAAAGCTGTGAGATATAATTTGGATCCATTTTTTACCTATGTTATTCATGCGACGTATGTTATGCATCTACTTGTATAGTTGTTGAGTCTACTGATATTTGTGGGTCTCATTAAATGCAATTAACGTGTGAACAATTTCACAAACTATTATACCAATAGTATTGAGTTATTTGAGGAAAAATGAACTGGTTTATGGAAACTGTTTGTGCTGGTTATGTTGGTCTTGAAATTGCTGAACTGTGTATGATAGATTAGTGGCTTCAAATTCAGTTTTTGGAATATGAAAATACATTTCTGTGCCGGGCTTTTTAATAAACTGAAACGGCTAGAGCTTGGATCGTTTAAAACTCGAGTTGGTTCAAACTAGGTTCAAAGTGATCTTTGGTCAAGATATCACGAACCTATCCCGGCTCGCCTCAAATAAGCCTGGTAATCACGAATGTATGCACAATTTATGTATAATTTATATGATTGACCAAGGCTCGGGTAAAGTTTTCTCAAAAAAAAAAAAAAAGAGAGACTTGGCCGCTTGGGTATAGCTTGAGCACAGCTTGTTATAGTTCGTTTTGGGAACTAATCAAGTCAAGCTCGACATCTGTTATGATGGATTGAGCCCAACTACAAACAAAAAGCTGACTTCGAACACTCGAAATTTTGGGCTAGTTTGCAGCCCTATTTCCTTTATGTAGCAAAAGCTAGTGCTTTGATTCTTGAATCTTGAGAGCTTCCCTTTGCAACACATCCGTGGGGCGTATTCTGATCATTTGCAGTATCTTCCTACGACAGACAAAGAAGGATGACATGCTACAGTATAAATTGGAAAGAGTACCTTTCCTTGAAGAACAGGTGAGGAAGATAAGGGACGGGGGAAAGCTCTTAACAATGGACATCGAAAGATTGTTGCTTTCAGAGGACAACCGATTTGACTTTGTGAACGAGGTGGCAGCTGAGGCCAAAGAGTATGTTGAGAAAAATCGAGATGAGTATGGTGCAAAGAAAGCTATATTCCATGTGCTGAGTAATCGCATGAATGATGCTGGCTTTTATCGCCCTGAGGCGTACATGGAGAATGACCCCTTCAAGCCTGGGCCTGGATTTCTACGAGACGAACTGCTGTAGAACTTGCGGGAAATAAAAAAGGATTCAGGTAGACGATGATATGTAATGTTAAGTAGCTGTGTAGTGTAAGCTAGACGATGAATTTTGTCACTCAAATTGCTATTAGAAGAATAAAATGGAAGATGAAAAATAACTGGTAACAGAGAAGCATATTCCGTTGTCTTCTAATAGCAAAGCTACGTGAATGAGAGAGAATGATTTTTTTCTTTCTTGGTTTTTCTTTTTCAATTTTTTTATTATAAAAGAAACTACTTTTCTTACTGAAATAGTATATGCCTACACTTTTAACTATATTAATATTATTGGAAGTTGGTCATAATAGTAAAAATACTTGAGCATAAGTAATGTGTTTATAACACAAGTGAACGGTAAAGATGAAATGTTATCAAATTTATAATAGTTTTTTAAACTTTAAACTGAAATATCAAAAAAATAGTATAGATGACTTTTTGTCTGGAACGGAAGAAAGACGTGTTTAGGAATATATTTTATTTTAATTTTCAAATATTTAATATCACTTGATGTTACAATCACTTTGTCATATGGAATAAAAATTAGAATACCTTAACATAACACCATTTAAAAGGTAAAATTATTTCTTTATTCCTCTTCACGTTTAAACTATATTACTACCACCTCCCTCCCTCCCCCTTCACGTAATTTTAATTACGTGCCATTGTTGATTCGGTTTTCATTGTTAAGGCATGATATTGCATGTGATTGAATTGGATTGATTTTTATTCATTTTATTTTTTCTTTTCAATTACAAACAAAAAACCGTTGATTTGTATTTTTTTTTGATTTCGGACAAAACATCCGCTACACTTGTGGATGTTTTATAAAACATCCACAAGTGTGTACCACAAGTGAGTATCTATTAAATGTTAAAAAGAATATTTATGTCATTTTATACATTAAATGATGTTACGTTTAGGGTCGTTCAATAAAAATTTGCCATGAAGTAATCACTACCCAAGATCCATAACTCGCCAAAATAATCCAAATAATTTTTTCTAAAGAAATCTCAATTTATCAACTAGTATGTAATCTTGTTCTATTCAAGCAGTTAATGTCATTTGAGTTATTTATAATTATAAAAATACTTAAAAAAAAAAAAATCAACATGCTTACAACATAAGTAAAAAGTAAAAGTAAAAGGTTAAGGAAGGTAAAGTTGAAAGGTTAATGAGATTGCAAGCTTAAATAGTAAAATGTAATCTTTGCCTTAAATAGTAAAATATAATCTTTGCCCGGAAGGAGGAAGTATGATATAAATACGACTAGATATGAACTAAATATTTGGACAAAGTAGGATATCATTTATGTATTGATTAATATGTATGATTTTTTTTTCATAAATCAAGCTCATTGTAAAAGGCTGTAGTTGGTGGTCGAGTTTGAGTTTGTGATTAGGGGTGGCAAAAATTTATGCAATCCATTGGGTTATTTACTATATCCATTATAAAAGATTTATTGGTTATTATCTATTAACATCCAATTAAGTTAATGAGTGTTAATGGATATTACCCATTAACAAAATGGATAATTATTAACAAAATGGATAATTATGGATATTTAACCGATTATCCATCAGATTTATCCACTAATGTCACCACTGTCAACCGTCTCCACCTACCGTCGCCATTTCCCAGCTCCGGCAACCATCACCCACCACCGCCTCCATCGCCGGAAACCGCCACCAGCCTCCCACCACCGCCCGCCACTGCCCACCATCACCACCGGTGGCTCTTTACTTAAAAATAATAATAATTAAATACATAGCTTATTAACAAAATGGATACTTATTAACAAAATGGATAATTATGGATATTTAGCCGGTTATCCATTGGATTTATCCACTAATGTCACCACCGTCAACCGCCTCCACCTACCGTCGCCATTTCCCAGCTCCGGCAACCACCACACACCATCGCCGGAAACTGCCACCAGCGTCCACCTACCGTCGCCATTTCCTAGCTCCGGCAACCACCACCCACCACTGCCACCACCGCTGGAAACCGCCACCAGCGTCCCACCGCCGCCACCCACCACCGCACGCCACTGCCCACCATCACCACCGGTGGCTCTTTACTTAAAAATAATAATAATTAAATACATAGCTTATTAACAAAATGGATACTTATTAATAAAATGGATAATTATGGATATTTAGCCGGTTATCCATTGGATTTATCCACTAATGTCACCACCGTCAACCGCCTCCACCTACCGTCGCCATTTCCCAGCTCCGGCAACCACCACCCACCACTGCCACCACCGCTGGAAACCGCCACCAGCCTCCCACCGCCGCCACCCACCACCGCCCGCCACTGCCCACCATCACCACCGGTGGCTCTTTACTTAAAAATAATAATAATTAAATACATAGCTTATTATTAGCGAGATTCAAACCTAAACCAAATTGTCTTACAATAAAGCTTGTTACCACTAGGCTACACCACTTTTTGATATATATTTGAAAGTTAATATAAATATAAACAAGTAATCATAAAAAATATTGATTATTATGAACGTATTTGTAATTTGTTTTGGATTAAGAATATTTGTTTGTTATTTATAATTATAACGAATATAAATATTTAATTTTTTAATAAGGTATTTGACTTTTTTATTTTTTATTACTTTTACATAATCATTTATTAGTGTCAAATCAATAAACACGTATATTTTCTATCTCACAACTATGAAGACTATTATAAAATTTTGACAACTTTATATATATTAGGTGATAAAAATAGTGTCGCATTACAAATAACACTTTTTATTTGAGGCGTAAAAAAAAGGAAAGAAAAGATAAATATCAAAATTAAGAAAATATCTTGGTCGTTGTTGAACGTGGGGCCCATTAATTTTTTATTAAATGTAAAACGTTGGTGAAAATATTATGATTTATGAATATTAAGTTATTAACTTATCATTGTGTATATGTGTGTGCATGTGTGTGTTTTTGGCATGTATGTGTGTTTTTTTGGCATGTGTGTGTGTTTGAATGTGTTTGTGTGTGTATGTTATGCTTAGTGAATCATAATATATATAGACAAGTAATACTCAAAACAATAAATGATATTCCTTATTGGATATTATCCGGATAATACCAATTTATTAATGGATAATATTGGATATTATCCAATAACACCCATTAACCTTAATGGGTGTTATTGGATAATATCCAAAACTACCCATTAACTATATTGGATAGAAAATAGTTTTATCCAAATTAACCGGTAACACCCAATTGCCACTCCTATTTGTGATTAAATGCAATTCATTTATTATATATTTTACTTGTAAACTACTTCTTCTGTTTTGGGTAAAGAGTCCTCGTTTGAAAGTCAAAATAAAAAAAAAAGAAGACATTTATAATAGTTCATTAATAATAAAATGACACTTCTATTTCTTAAATTTTGAAAATGGACTTTTTAAATGAAACAACTCAAAATAGAATGATGAACTATTTGCTCGGAACGAAGGGAGTAGAACGTAAATAAATAAATAAATAAATAAATAAATAAATATATATATATATATATATATATATATATATATATATATATATATATATATATATATAAAGTTGGTGAAGAGCACTATGATTGTGACACTTCACCAACTTTAAATAAATCTTAATTCTAAAGCATCTATGTGGAAGCTTTAAATTTTTTTGGTTTTCTAGTCATTAGCTAATAATAATACATAATAATAATCAATAATCAATATGATAAGAGGTATTAGTATTAGTATATAGGACAAACTACACAATTCATCCCTGTACTTTTGAGGTTCTTGGCTATTCGTCCCTACACCTCGCAAATGGTCCCTAAACTGAAAACTTTTATACCATTAGTCCTTCCGTCAACTTTTGATCGTTAAGTACGATCACGTGTCACGTGAGTGTATTTGTGGATGGGCAAAATAGTCAATTCGTCTTACAAAAGTACAGGGACCAATCAAAACCTCCCTTAACAGATCCGACAAGCTTCTCATTGCGAGCAAGGAGCTCGACTGGCCAGATCCAACATCTCCTCTTTGCCGTTTTCCTTCTCCCAGCTCTTACCGAGCCTTCTCATTCTTCATACCCGGTCTCATTTCTTTTACACCGCCAGAACTCCTTCTCCTTCCCCAAGCTTTCTCACCATTTCTGACCTCCTTCCTGCCTCGCAGCCACACCAGACCCGCCTCTAATCTATCTCCAGCCGGGTGCCTTGATTTCATCGCCCACCACAGTAGCCCAGTCTTCTATCTCGTTTCCTGCCGCCGTGCAACACCAGATCCGATCTCTACAACTCCACAGTCGGTTCCTCCTCTCAATTTCATCTTCTCAGATCTTTTTAGATCCCATTTCTTTTCGGCACAAGGCAAGCGCCCCAACCAGCCTCCCTCACCATTTCTCTCCACTGGCCAACCCAAACCCAAGTCAAGATCCGACCCCTTTCTCTTCTTGTTCATCGTCGTACAGGCCCAACATCTTCTATCTCTTAATACCCTTTCACTCTCTCCATCTCACATACATATAACTCCTCTCTTCATTTTAGTTAATTTAGATATGGGTTTATTAATTTATATCATTTGTAACAAAGTTTGGTTTCTTCTTCATTTCACTTGAGAAATAGTAGGGTTTGATTGAAGGGAGAGAAAATCCATGGGGGAAGAGCGAAGAGGGGGATGATTCAGAGACAAAGCAGTTGGGTTTTGGCAGAGGATGCACCGATGCGGGGGCGGAGCTGTTGGGTTTGTTAATAGAGAGAGATTAAAATATGAAAATGTTTGAAATATTTATTTTAATTAAAATATAATTGTTAAACTATATTATAAAAATGATTGAAATATTTATTGTAATTAAAATATAATTATTTTTTTTGGAAAATATTAAAATAGAATTGTTAAGTTATAGTATTATAGTTGGTAAATTTGAAATTATCAAGTTATACTATAATAAACAATAAGGTTAAAAATATTTTTTAAATAGTTTAGTATTAAATAGTTTTTAAATTTTTAATAACCTTTTTAATATTAAACACATTTTAATAGTTTAATACTATTTAAACAATCCTTACGAAAAATAATAATAACAATAATTTTTCTTGCTACACAGTTGGTCCCTGTACTTTCAAAAGGAGAAATGACTATTTTACCCTACCCAAAATGCACATGAGATACATGTGTATTGATTTAACGGATAAAACTAATGGAACTAAACGGAATGACCAACTTTGTTGAAATTGGTTGGTACAAGGACTAGTGGCAAACGAATTTTTGTATAGGGACGAAAAGCATAAAAGTCAAAAACTACAGGGACCAATTGTGTAGTTTGCCATAGTATATATAACTTCTTGTATTGTCAATAGTAGAAGATTTATATTTAAAAACTTTTACAACTAATATTACTTCTAAGCAATGTGAGATAAAACTCTTCAAGGTGAGATATTACTTCTAATGACTCACTTTTAACACCATACTTCAACCTTTGATATCTTATTCATCAAAAACTTGATTTGAACAAATAAATATATCATTTTGATGTTTTTGCCGAGTAGAAAACATTTGCACAATTACTTTTGTTAACAAACAAATGACACGTAAATAAATTTGTGCCTCAAGTTGCACAATTTCTTTCACTAAAAACACTAATTTTTTAATAAGTATTATATTTTAAGTCTTGATATCTTATTCATCCAAAACTCGATTTGGATAAATAAATATATCATTTCGATGCTCTCACCGAGTAGAACACATTTGCGCAATTACATTCGCCAACAAACAAATGACACATAAAGAAATTCATGTCTCAAGTTGCACAATTTCTCTCACTAAAAATATTATTTTTTAAACAAGTATTATACTTTAAATCTTGATATCTTATTATCCAAAACTCGATTTGGACAAATAAATATATCATTTTGATGCTTTCACCGAATAGAACACATTTGCGCAATTACCTTCGCCAACAAACAAATGACAAGCAAAGAAATTCGTGTCCCAAGTTGCACAATTTCTTTCATTAAAAACACTAATTTTTCAACAATAGAAGAGATGTATCTCACATTGGTTAGAAGTTGATGTTGATTTTAAAAATACTATTATTAAATACCAATAGAAGAAATGCATCATACATTGGTTGGAAAGTGATGTTGATTTTCAAAGTCATTTGATAAAAAACTTTTACCATTATTATCAATAGAAGATGTATATCTCACATTGGTTAGAAAATGATGTTGAGTTTAAATTATTTTATATTATTACCAATAAAAGAGATGTATAACACATTGTTTAAAAAGAAAATGTTAGATTTTAAAGTCTTTAGACTAACGACTTTCACTTTTACAAGAGATGTATCTCACATGGTTACAAAATATTCAACTATTATTACCAATAGAAGAGATATATCACACATTAGTTAGAAATTGATGTTTGTATTAAAAGTACTATTATTAATTACTAATTAAAAATATGTATCATATATTGGTTAGAAAGTGATGTTGGTTTTCAAAGTTTTTTGATAAAAGACTTCTACCATTATTACCAATAGAAGATGCATATCTCACATTGATTAAAGAATGATGTTGATTTTTAATTATTTTAGATTATATAAAAGACTTACTATTATTAGCAATAAAAGATATATATCACACATTTGTTATAAATTGATGTTAGTTTTAAATTACTATTATTACCAATAAAAGAGATAAATCATACATTGGTTAAAAAATGATGTTGATTTTAAAAGTCTTTAAATAAAAAGACTTCTACTTTTATCATTAGTAAAAGAGAAGAGAAGATAAGAGATATATCCCATTATATAGAAAGAGATGTTGGTTTTAGATATTTTTTTAGATAAAAACCTTCTACTACTATTACTAAATGATCATGAGATGTATTACACATTGGTTAGAGGGTGATATAAGTATTAAAAGTCTTTTTATAAAAGACTTAATACCAATAGAAAAATTATGTATTTCACATTAGTTAGGAAAGTGAGATTGATTTAAAATGTTTTTAGATAACGTACATCACATTGGTTACAAAGAGATTCATATTATTTAGAAACATATATTGGTTATAAAATTCATAGATAAACGAATTTTTATGTTATTATCAATACAAAAGATGTAAAACACATTGTTTACAAAGAGATGTTGGTTTCAAAACTATTAAGATAAAATACTACTATTATTATTATTTTTATGTTATAACCAATAGAAGAGATGTATCCCACATTGTTTAGAAACAGATGTTGATTTCAAAAGTTTTTATATAAAAGACTATTATTATTACTATAGAAGAATGTATCTCACATTTGTTAGAAATTAATGTTGGTTTTAAAAATACTATTATTATTTATTACCAATAGAAAATATGTATACCACATGGTTAGAAAGAGATGCTTGTTTTAAAAGTCTTTAGATAAAAGTTTTAAACTTTCATTACCAATAGAAATAGAAAAAAATTATCTCACATTGTTAGAATATGAAAAAGATGTATCTTACATTATTTAGAAAAAAAAATGTTAGTTTTAAAAGTCTTATAGTAAATACTTTTACTCTTATTATCAATAAAAGATATGTATATCACATTGTTTAAAAATAAATGTTGGTTTAAAAAGTCTTTAGATTAAAAACTTTTTGTTACAAATATAATAGACGCATGTATCTCACATTGGTTATAAAGTATTCTACTATTATTATCAATAGAAAAGATGTATCACACATTGATTATAAATTAATGTTGATTTTAAAAATATTATTATTACCAATAGAATAGATATGTATCATACATTTGGTAGAGAGTAATGTTTGTTTTTAAAGTCTTTAGATATAAGATTTCTAATGTTATTATCAATAGAATATATATATCTCACATTGGTTATAAAGTGATGTTGATTTTAATTTTAGATAAAAGACTTTTATTATTATTACTAATAGAAGAGATATCCTACATTTGTTAAAAAATGATGTTGCATGGTTTTAAAAGTCTTTAGATAAAAGACTTTTACCTTTATCATCAATATAATAGAAGAGATATATCCCACATTATTTAGGAAGAGATGTTGGTTATAAAATTTTTAAAATAAAAGATTTATGCTATTATTATCAAATGAGCATATGTATTACACATTGGTTAGAGAGTGATGCTGATTTTAAGAGTTTACAATTATTAGCAATAGAAGAGAATTATTCCACATTGATTATAAAAGTGATATTGGTTTAACAAGTTTTTATGATGTATCTTATATTGGTTACAAATAAATGAGTATTGATTATAAAAGTCATTAGATAAAGACATCTTTTGTTAATAGAAAATATGTATCCACATTGTTTAGAAATGAATGCTGGTTAAAAAGTCTTTTATCTACTACTATTATAATATTATTACTAAGTAGAAAATATGTATACCACATGGTTAGAATGTGGTGTTGGTTTTAAAGTTTTTAGATAAAAGACTTAAACTTTCATTACCAATAAAAATATAAAATAAGTATCTCACATTATTTAAAAATGAATTATGATTTTAAAAGTTTTTAACAAAATAACTTCTAATATTATTATCAAGTTAAATGTTAATTTTAAAAGACTTTAGATAAATTTTTTTTTACTATTATTATTAATACAAAATATGTATCTCATGTCAATTAGAAATTTATATTAATTTTGAAAATATTTAGGTAAAAAATCGTTTAATATTAGTAACAATAGAAAAATAATAATTATAACCATAGAAGAGATTAACAATCCAATTATAATGTCCAAAAGTTATATTATTATTACAAAAAATATATATATCTCACATTATAACCGTACAAAACACGTGCTAAATAACTAGTAAAACAACAAAAAAGTGATGGGGGCTTATGATTGATATCCTATATTTGTTGCTCAGATGATTAGATCTAGAACCTCTACTGTTTTGATATCGACCAATATTCCTAATCTTAATAGGAGTAGGTTATTTTCAATACATCTTTTACTTATTAATTATCTCATTATATATTGTATTAAATAATTACATATTTGGACGTAATTGTTATTTAAATACTTGTCATTTGAAGTGGAGAATATGCTTTATTTCCAAATTACTTTTTAATTCTCAACAAACAAAATAGTTAAAAAAATTCTATTTTTATTCTTTCCAAAATACTTTTTTAAGGGTTATGTTTATTTTTTTTAATTTATAAAAGCAAATTTTCAAAATAGGATTTACAAAAAAAAATTGAATTTATAATTGAAACAATTAGGGCTATGTTTCTATATTTAATCACAACCCACAAGGAAAGTGTTGATTTTTTGGCTGGGCACACAGATTACAAAAATTCAATTGACTCGATTAAAATATTGGTAATAATATGTAATTTACTTTAAAACTTATTAATATGTGACTCGCATTTAAAATAAGATGAAAATATAAGGGTAAATTGGTAAAATGGCTTTCCTAAAAAAGTTTGGAAGCAAGATAATATTTTGGAACGAATGAAAAAGAAGGTAGGACAATTTTTTAGGAACATATTGAGTATTAAAATAAAAATTATTCATAATCTACGGAAAATTTAATCAATTCTATAAACTAAGTACTATTTTACTTTAATTTTTGAGAGGGCTATTTCCACTATTTTTTTATCCACTACGTTATTTCTCAATAAACAAGGTGTTATTCATCTTTTTTTTGTAAGAAATATGTTTAATCGATTTCGCTTATGACTCGTGTCTCATATTCCGTTATCATAGTAAAAACAATATAACTAAGGCCTTTGTCTACCTGAATTTTAGAAAATATTGTAGATTTATTATCATAGTAAAATAATTTAATTTAATTCAAATAATATTATTTTAAAAAATCTATTCAATTAAAATAATATAGTAGGTATGATATTGAATATTGGTTTCAATCACTTAAGGATTATAAGTTTTAAAATTTTACGATACTATTTCACACTATGATTTTACTGTTGAATATTTTTTTTTACAATTATATTCTTTAAATATTACTTTGATTTTTTATTTCAATAACCAAGGACCACACATTTTCTCAAAGTTTGGTAAAAAAAATTCTTCTTATGACCTTAATTTTTAAATATGTTTTCCCTACAAAGAAACATTATTTCCATTGGTTGAAAATGTTAGGAAATTTATATTACTCTCTCCCTCCCAAAATTATTGTACCCTACACAGATTAACAAAAACTATTGACTTGATTATTAATATTGATATAATGTAGTTTTTTATAAAACTCATATGTATGTGGTCCATGGTTAAAATATGAAGAAAATGTAAGTTTAAAATGGAAAAAATATTATCGTAAAAAGAAAACTTTCAAATAAGACAATTTTTACGTACGAAAAAAGAAAAAAAAACAATTTAGGGATAGAGGGAGCATTATACCAACTCAAATTATTGTCTTATTGACATTTTTAATAAAAAATGATGTTTTTTGAATGCAATTTTGATGTGTATTTTTTATTTTTTTTTACAAATTATTAAACACATAATTTGTAACAGTTAACATATTATCCTTATAGTACAAATTTTACCTTAAAATATACTCAATTTGTTTTTTAAAATAGTCTTATCAAATTGTTCAAAATTGCATATGCATATTCTTTAAATTGCGCTATGAATAAATTTTCATGAAAAATGATCTTTAATTTTAGACAAACTAAAGTTTGATTTTTAATTTTTTGTTGTTGTTGTTGTTGTTTGGGAAGGAGGAAATAAATAAAAAAAATTCTGCAAATTCTTATTTTCAAACCGTACAACTGAAAAACTTGGGCGGTCGATCCGTCAATAAAAGATTATGAACCAAATAAAAAAGAGGGATAATTATACCATTAGTTCCTGAACTTTGGCCGAACCCATCATCAGCCCCCCAACTTCAAAAAGTTTCACCATTGACCCAAGTAGGCCTTTTTTGCTCATCGGAGGTCCCTAGCCCTAACGCCGTTTGTTTATTTCCGTTAAGTGAACATGTGCCACTCACATGCATAAAATAAGGGGGTTATGTATAACGTCATCAAAATAAGGGGATAAAGTGAATATAAACCAATTCAGTTTACCTCTCAATAATCCCAAACCATCATCATCTACTCACTCTTTCTCTGAATCTCATGTTTGCTACAGTTTCTTCCCATCCAACAACTCCAGTAATTACGAGCAAGAAGAAGCCCATTGGTTCCGCAATTAAAGAACAAAGGTGGCTTCGCAATGAGCATTCACTGGACAGCTATGCGCGAATCGCTCCCCAACCAAATTGCCACCTTCAAACTTCAAATCTAAGACCTCGAAATTTCATGCAGAGCGTCTCTACTATGCTGGAAACGGTTCTAAATGCCACGATTCTATTGTAGTTGTTGAAGAAAAAGGCAAATTTGGAATCATTTGAATCAGATTGCTGACAGGGGGTCAAATTTTGTGCCATTGAGATGGATGCCACACCTATCTCACATGGCCGAGGAATTGGATCTCGATAACGGTCGCTAGTGTGTTTCACAACCATAATGATCCAAGCCCTAGTTGTCAATGGCTTCGAGAGAGGGAGACCTCCGGTGTCTTCTTCTCAGAAACTTTTTCCTTTTTTATTTTATATTGTGTTTCGTTTTGTTTTGATTTGTCTCTCTAAATCTTATTCACTCTCTCGTTCTCTCTCTAAATCCCTAACCTTCTTCCATCACTCATTGATCGCTCAGCACCTCCTGGGTGTTCCAATTTTTCCGGTTCTATGTTCCTCGATGAAGTTAAGGGGTTAATTGGTAATCACAGGTTAGTCTTCGAAAGCGGAATCGCTGCTCCCTATCAAATGATTTCACTGGAATTTATATTCAAATTGGTATTTGATTAGGGATTCTTCCTATATTATAACAGTTCTTTTAGGTGTTTCGGTTGCAATCATTTTGAAGGTTTGGAGTTCAGGCGGTGGATAAAGATGGTCGTCAGGGCGGAGGTGGATTTCGTTTGGTAATAAAAAAGATGAAGACGATGAAGTAAAACAAATGATTATATTCTTTGAACCTTTAAACAAATTGTTTATATTCACTTTACCTCCTTATTTTGATGATGTTATACATAACTCCCTTATTTTGTGCATGTGAGTGACACATGTTTACTTAACGGAAATAAACAAACGGCGTTAGGGCTAGGGACCTCCGATGAACAAAAAAGACTTACTTGGGTCAACGATGAAATTTTTTGAAATTGAGAGACTGATGATAGATTCGGCCAAAATTCAGGGACTAATGGTATACTTATCCCTTCAAAAAGAATATCTAATCCGTTAAAAACAGTTAGCGGTCCGCCTTCGCTCACTCGCTCTCCCTCCCTCTACTCTTATCCTTGACTGTTAAAACTAAAAATCAAATTCCCCAATTTATTTTCCAGTCCCCTCCCCTTCTCCGTCAATGGCTTTGTCGAGCCCGCAATTGCAGAGATTTTTACTCAACAAGAATATCGACTGCATCAACTTGGGTCACAACAACAAGGCCACCACCAAGAAGAATATCAATATTGTAAAGAGTCGTGGTGGTGGTGGTTGTGGTGGAGGAAGGTGTTGCTCGGCGATTGCAATTGACGCGCCTTCCTCGATTTCGGGCGTTGGTGGGATCAGATGGGGATCAACTAAAGTACAGGGTGCTCGAGAAGAGATGGAAGATGATGCTGTTATTGTTCGGTCTGATGATCTTCATGGTTTCTACTTTGCCGCCGTTTTTGATGGCCACGCTGGATTCTCTTCTGTCAAGTTCCTTAGGTTTGTGCACGTTACCTGTTTGTGTTTTTGTCTCCCTTGTGATTCAAATATGTACGCTCTCAGCCCTTTCACATATCATATTTAAGGCATACCTATGACTAGCCTTGGATCAATCATTATCTTCGGAATTGTATGCTTAATCTTTAAATAGAACGGCAAAAAACTTAGGAAAAACTGTGTTATGGGTATTTTTTGTAAGACGAATCTCCCTAACCTTGCCCATCTTGTATTGGTGGACTGGGATGTGTGAGAGAGTGGGACTATGTCTTGCGATTTAGGATCCACGAGACAGTTACATGAAATCTACTTAAATAAAACATCTCATAAAGGATAGGAAATAGGACTCTTTTGAGTGGAACCGTCTTGTGGTTTGCTTCCTTTGACTTGCTGTACCTCCATCCCAACTACTTGGGGTTGCTTGCTTGTTTGCGACTCCTTTTCTTTTATTTTCATATCACCAGTTCTTCAATTGCATTTTGGGTTCGTTCATGAGTATAATTACAGTGTTTTTGGATAGGATTCTTAAAGTATGTTATGCTCTGTGGCAGTTTAGTTATGAATCAAGCGGATTCATATCAACAAGGCATTTTCTAGAATGGTGGTTATCAATAAGAGTTGAATAATTTCTCAGTTATTGTGAACTCAGCTAATTCTGTGGATGTCTCTAGTGATAACTTTTTTTCGTTAGTTATAAGCAGTGTTCTAAAAATCGCTCTAGGCAGCCGCCTAGGCGCTAGACGCCGGCCCCACGTCACGATTTTCACCAAATCGGACAAGAAAGTCGCCGAAAAAGAAAATCGTCGATTAGACGCCCTAGTCGCTGTAGGCGCTGATTGATGTGTTCGAGGAGTGGGTGAACCCAAGAGAAGAGGAGTCAAAGGGAGCCAGAGGTCTAGGGTGGTGATGGAGGGGAAAGTGGTAAGGATATGGTGGAGATCCCGTTCGTTGCCGCAGAGGGCGAGGGATGTGTGGGTGGTTCGTTCAAGATGGAGCTATTTCCGGCAGACGAGGGCGGTGGCATTTTGGCTGCGAACCTTAGAAACTGCGGTGATAATGTTTGATAAACACTTTTGGTAGATCGTTGATGGTTGCGTTGTTGCCATATGATCGATTGTTGATGATAGGAGAGGTAGAGAGAGAGTAAGAATGGAGATGGGCAAGTGATATTGTTGAAACTGAAAGAGAACGACAGGTAATTAAAGGCTGGTAAAGAATAAAGAAAGAGAAGCTGGTACTGGGGAAAGTTTGTGTTGTTGTGTCATATGGGGATGAGTGACTCTAAGTGATAGTTGATGCCCACCATGGAGAAACGTGTTTTGACTCTTTTGATCTCTTTTTTCTTCTTTTTTTTTTGAAAAAATGTTGGTTGATCTTATTTCATATAAAGAGTACTAAACTATTGAGTATTAACTAAGCATAATATTGAGTTATTGAGTATTAAGTATTGACTAAGAATTTACTTTTTTTGTTTGTGTATTTTTAATTTTAGTTGATTTTACAATTTTACACTATGTAGTCAATGTGTTTAATGAAATGATTTTTTCTTTTTTTGAGAAATTTCAAAATTGTAGCAAGTGTTTGATGTATTTTTAAATATTATATTAAAATTTTGAAAAATATGTAATTATGCCTTAATTTCTAGGCCTCGATTAGGCCCCGTCTAAGCCCCTAGGCGTTAGGCGCTCGTTTGCCGCCTAGCGCTCACCTAACGATTTTTAGAACCTTGGTTATAAGTACCTCAACTTTATCTAAAACTAAATGTAACTCTTGTTAGTTTTTCTTTTTTGTAGAATAATAACTAATCTAAAACATGATTAGTTGGTATGTCACTAGCAGTGACGGGAGCTCCTAAAAGTTAATCAACTCCTCTTGGAAATCTACGAAAAGTTTCCTCCTCTGACGAGCTAGTGCTCTTTTTTTCCAAATCACTTGACTATTGGATTTGGCATTCTTGACTCAAGACTCAAGAGTATTGCTCTGATGTCTTCATCAATCATCATGTCGTGATGTGGATAATTGGGATTCTTGGGGTAATTTATCAAGGGAACTATCTCATCGACTGTCTGTAGCCTAAAGAAGATACTCTGTAAGTCAGGATGCATGCTGTTGGTCCCAAAGGTTACAATAGTTTATTCTATCTTGTTCCTTACTATACCAACAAATCCATATTGTGGGGAACTCCTTGATACTCCCATCCATTTCTTGTAATAGCTTACCTTCAGGTGGAGAATAATAGACTTGAAAAGTCAACAAAAATGTTCTTTCAGTTTCCAAGCCCATTAGTCTATCTCATCTCGTTGTTTCTTGAACATCCTGATTTCCTGACTCCTTACGCTTTCAAATTCAGATGTCCAACATTTTCGGAAGGCATTAACCACATAAAATGAAATTGTACTGCCTATCACTCAGATAATGCTTCCCTATTGTAATTCTTTTCTTTTCTAAGAAAATCATTAAATGGGTCTTTATGTCTACATTGTTTGCAATATGTAATCTGATATACTGATCATAGGGATGAGCTATACAAGGAATGTCTGACGGCTTTACAAGGGGGATTGATGTTGATTGGGAAGGACATAAATGGTATTAAAAAGGCGCTTCAGGAGGCTTTTCAAAGTGCTGATGGTAGACTTTTAAATTGGTAAGCTGACACACCTTTTCTATTTTATTATATTCTCTTAGTGAATTCTGGACACAAAATATTGTCTCGATATGATTTTTATATTCTGTATAATTGCATTGAAGGTTTAGATGCTGTTTCATTTTGTAAAGGCTTGAGATGAGCGGGGAAGAAGTAGAATCTGGTGCAACCGCTACTGCTATGTTCATTGGAAATGATATGCTGTTCATCTCACATGTTGGCGATTCATGTGCGGTATGTTTGCCTAACCTAGCTTAAATGAACATTTTGGTTTTCATTTCTGCACATAACAATCTTCTCTCTCTCTCTCTAAAAACTTGTGTGCAGGTTCTCTCAACATCTGGAAAAGCAGAAGTATTAACCAATTCCCATAGACCGTATGGAAGCAACAAGGTTTCTCTTCAAGAAATCAGGAGAATCAGAGAAGCAGGTGGATGGGTGTGTTTTCTTTCTGAATACCATATATTTTCTTAACTTTCATTGGCTTGAATGTATTTTCATTTCTGCAATGTTATTAACATCGTCTCACTACCTAAGACATCTTAGATGCATTTGATAGTGAAAAATGCTTTCTGTTAGGACAATAAAATAGCTTTTAACATGTTTAACATGCATTTCTTTGATTACAAGTCATTAACAGGTCATATTCCTTGAAAAGATATCTTGAAATTAGCTAGTAGATGATATTGCCACATTATAGTAGTTCCTAGCTTTACGAGCGAGTAACAGTTAATGTAGTTGCGTTGTTCCCAAAGCCAGTAGATGATATTGCCACATTATATATTTGTGATGTGTCATATTTGAGTTTCGAAGACCTCTCATTCACTAGCAAGGTAGCACTCCCCGTGCAGAACTGATGCTCCAATTTGCTTCTTAGTTGGAGATGTTTGATCAATGGGGGGTTGCCTAGGTGGAAGGGGTTGGGATTGTGGATTCTTAAGCAAGTGGTCTCGGGTTTGAGCCCTTGGGTATGCAAAACTTCCTTGGAAGAGGTCCCCGCTTCTATCACTCATCGTACCTGCGGGATTAGTGTTGGCCTTTCAGGCCTAGGGATACCTTGGGTACCCCTCCCCCTCCTGCTTTAAAAAAAAAGGAGATGTTTGAATCACTTTACTGGTGTGTTCACATCAGTTTTTAATTTTATTTTGTGGCCATGAAGAATCAACTATCAAAAAAGAAAAAGTAAAACATCGTGGTCAAGAAGAATCTGTGATTTTTGAATTATCTTAGAAACTTTAGCTGTCTTTTGGTTTCATTTCTGATATTTATGGCTCATGGTTCTTATATATGGCATCTGTAGATAACAAATGGAAGAATCTGCGGAGACATTTCAGTGTCCCGTGCTTTTGGTGACATGCGGTTTAAGACAAAGAAGAGCGAGTATGATCTCTTCGCTTTCTTAAAAGTCATCCGGAATGCCTATAACTTGTTACCGACAAACTTCTAAATATGAGGCCACGTGAATATGGATCTAACAGTAACTGCTTGTTTGACTCTTGGAAAGGATGCTGGAAAAGGGCGTTGAGGAAGGGAGATGGTCTAGAAAGTTCATTTCTCGGTAGGCTCTCTCATATGTTTTTTATTATTTTTTCATCTACCATTTTGGGCTCAAAAGATTTGTGAGACTGCATGTGAATTTACTGCTCTCATGTTTGCTGTGAACTGACCTCAATCTGATTTCTATGCCCTTCTATCATTCTTTCAATTCAGAGGCTCCAGACTCTTCCCATTTGTTACATAAGTCCATTGTCTTTGGATCCTACCCTTGCAAACCGTTTTTCTTTAGATACTTCGGACTCTTCCTGTTTATGGAGTCCAAACATAGTAGACTCGGAAAAGATTAATAATGACATCTTGAAATGTGTTTGACATTGTCCTAGAGTGTCAGTGATCGACACGTGTCTAGCACCAACAGTAAAAAATTTACAGTGTGTAGGTGCTTCATAAGATTTTGAGCTTATTAACACCGTGTTTACTATATTCAGCCATTGTCCTAATTACTTTTGGTCGGCTACATGAATCCTCTTTTGCCATTCAGGCCACTCCAATGCAAGTTCATCACACAAGCCACATTCACTCACATCTGTCTTTGTTAGATTTAGTTCATTGAACAATGGTTCAAGATGATGTCATTTTACTTAACCAGCTTGATGCTTCTTAACCATGTCTATTTCTACATACACCTAAAAGAAAACGTGTTTGACAACTAGCTGTGCAAGTGCTCTTTTGCTGGTTTGTGATACCTAATAGAAATCCTGTATATGATTAGCATTTGCTTACAGAACCCGAAGATCCAGTTTGCTGTCAGTTATATTTCCGAAAGCACCTAAAAGAACTGAATATCATTGTCTGTGTATGTACATCATACCAAAATTACAAATTGATGAAGGGATATCATTACAATTGCACCCCAACACAACTCAGCCTTTGTCCTACTGACATGGTATACAATTATGAAATTTCTGCCATCAGCTTCCATGCAATATGCGGACAAAGCCATTCGAAAAATTCCAAGTTGCATGGTTAAAAGCAAGACATCATCACACCAAATTTGCATAACAATTGTGTTTGCCATAGATTAAATTGTTCGCAATTGCTATTTGGGTTGGTATAATAGGATTCCTTTTTCTTTGTGACAGGATACAATTCGATGGAGACTTGGTTACTTCCTTTCCTGATGTTTATCAAGTTACTCTTGGAACAGATGCAGAGTTTGTCTTATTAGCATCTGATGGTTTGTGGGATTACATGAACAGGTCTTGTTTCTTGCTTTGATTATGTACATCACACTCTCCAAACCAGCTGTTCACCTTTTCCTTTTCCCTCTCCTTATACCATTTTCTTTGAATATCTAACACTGAGAAGATGCCCATAAACTTGATATTTCCAGCACAGATGCAGTCAATTTTGTTAGGAATCAACTTCGGAAGCATGGAGATGTTCAGGTAATCTGCATCCACTTCTTCCGTCTTAAAAAACAGTCCTATTCCTATACTGAAAGTCAAACTTTTCAGTAATAATTTTTTAATTTCTTTTTATAATTGCACTAAAAGGAGATCTTTTTTTATATGACATGTAATAGCAACATCATGTTTTTGGAAAGAAAAAGAAATTGGAAGAGTGATGGGTATTTATAGCCTCAATTTAGAAACGTGCCTCCTTTTTTGGGATAAATTAAAATGGAAAGTAGGACTTTTTTTACTGATAAATGCTTATTGTATTTCATTATTGTAGATTGATTTTCTCATAGACAGTTTCTAACCTATTTTGTTGATTACAGATGGCTTCTGATGCACTTGCAGAAGCAGCTTTGGTGAGGAACTGCATGCATATTTGCATAATTTTTTTTCCTTCCCATCTCAATTTAGTCATTTCTGTCCATTCTATTAATGTAGAAGCTTTATTATATATAGGACCGGCGCTCTCAAGATAATGTTACGATTGTCATTGCTGATTTGGGGTATGCGCTTATTTTTGTTTTTTCCCCAGTGCCACCACCGTGCTGCTGCAACCACATTTTACTGTCCTTTCTGTTCTACTAACCTAACAATTTTGTTACGAGCAATTAACTGTTTATTGTTAACTACCCACGAGAACCCGCATTCTATTACTAATATTTTTCTTTGACTTATGGATAGACGGACGGACTGGCAAAGTTTGCCTCAGGAGAAACAAAATTTAGTGTTTGAGCTGGGCCAAGCTTTTGCTACTATTGGAATTGTGTCAGTTGGAATATGGATGTCATCTCTGCTTTCTTATTGACTTTGAAGCTTTCTATCACTGTATATAACAAACCAGCATAGGTTTCCTACCCGGTTAGTGATATTCTGTACATGTACATGTCCTACATCTTAATGCTGTCAATAGTTGCATCAGAAACAATGTTCAGAACTACTTGCTCTTCTCTCTCTCTCTCTCTCTCTCACAATTTCTTCATCTTGTTTTTCATTACTGCTTCAAGGATTGCGATTCCATTTTTATTTAGTTCTAATTTAATGGAAACTGCTGTGTGCATAAGCTGTTAGTAGTAGAATTAGGATTATTGTGAATATAAGTAGAACAATCAAGACTCGAGTTACTTTTAGGTTGGAATTTTGAATAGAAAATGACAAATATAAGATTTGAAGTAAAAACCTGAATTCCCTAGGCACCAAATAGATGGACAATGGTATTGTATTGAGTCCAAAAAAAATTCTCTCGTCTTAATTAGGTCATATATCTTGGTAGGTAGTGCAATAGTTATGATATAGCAAGCAAGCAAATAGATTGAAGCTTTTATAATGGTTTTGTATAATACCCCATAATTAACTAAACTAATACAGGCTAATAAGCCCTTAAGCCATTACTCATTAAGCAATAAAAATTCTCAAAGAGAAAGTTGGATCATATATATATATATGCAAGTAGAGGAAAGTTGTGTGAAAGAACATTTGAAGGAGAGAAGAAATATCTCAGAAAGTTTGAAAACGTTTGACTGGTGCTTTCTTAAGCATCTGAACAGAGAAGTTATTAAAATCAGTGATATTATACAAAATTAAAACTTTTTTTGGGGGTTTGCAAACAAAAATTTAAACTGGTTAAAAGTCGTAACTCAGGAAAGTGTTCAAGGCTTAGTCTGCCAATAGAAGCTTTAGCTTGCCAAAAAAGTAGGCAAGCCCCATGATCGTACTAACAACATGTACTTGTAGTTTGACTATATATATAGCTACCAATTAGTTGTGGTGGTGGTGGGGAAGAGAAGTGGATTTATGGGAGTAATCGATTAAATTTTTTGTAAAGTTAGTCTCTTATAAAGTGTATGGGGCACTTAACTGTTGTTATCCTGATACATTATTAATTATTAATTATTAATATAAAAAAAGTCGCGTCTTCTTTAATGGGTTGTGACTTGGTACAAAAAGACCACATTCATTTCATAATTAAATAATACTCGCAGTACAAGAAACTAAGTCAATAAAGCTCTCTCTGATCAGTCACATACTGCTTCAATAAGCCAATGCATTGGTCTATGACTTAATTAGTATTTTAATAATATGATGTGTAATTTTTTTTGTTTTACCCATATTTGCTTTCTGCACTGCACTCTGGATGTTTAAGATAACAATAATTTTATTTATTCTAACCTTATATATGATTATATGAAGTACTTGATTGGGAAAGAAGTACATAGAGAGCTCTTAATTTTAATTAAAGGTTAGTTGTCTCCTCATTCCAGACCAAAAATCTCTCCCCAGAGCCTTATATAGTTTTGAACTACAACGAGGCAAGAGTAGTGGCGACTCGCAACTCGCAACTCAAGGGTTCCTGCCACCAGGAGGTCTCCCCTTCCTTGGATCATGCTTTGGATTGGGTCCTGCGTAGTCGTAGTCTAACACCGTATCAAGCCCCAAAACCTTCCTTGAACCTGTTCTCAACCCAACCTTCACAAAACACACAGCAAGGAATTAGATCAAGTGTGCAAACAAGTCGTTAAAGGAAAATAAAATGAAAACATATAAAAAAGTATCCTATTCGTACATTTTAATTTTATGTTCCCCTCATAGTCTTATACTTAGCTGCACTGCACTCAATTGGAATTTGGAAGGGTAGGGAATAGGGATGGATGCCCGTCTCTAGTCTGTCTCTACTGGGGTTTAGAAATTTATCCAGCTACCCATATTAATTAAAGGGATATAAATCTACCAAAGACCGTTAGGGTTCCCTTTTCTTCCTATTAGAGTTGAAGGTCGTCGATATAGGATATAGGAAGGTCTCAACTCTCAACCAATTTGGGAAATGACAATCCTTTGCCATCACTAATCGGAGTTGCTTACTAGGCTTGAGAAGCTTGTGGTGGCCCCCGATATCATATAATGCATGTAGGATCTTTAACCAACACAAAAACTAGTAACAACCTTGGGCAGCGAGTACACGGGGGCTACGCCATCGCCATCACCATCACCATCACCATCACCGATGCCTTCTTCCACTGTAAACAAAGAAGAAAGGAGAGAATATATATATATGAGGATGAGGATAATAGTTGAAGTTGTAGTGCGAAGCTATCAAAAACATTTGGAAACCATTAACATGTAAATCATGTCGGGAATGAGCTCACCTGATAACGAGGGAACGACTAGTAAAAGGTAAAGTAGAAGAGTGGCTTTGCTTCTGAAATCCATGGAGATGTTTTTGTTTAGACTGCAATTGTTAGAATTTGGAATGTGCTTCAAGGTTAGAAAAAGGGGAAGGAAAGAGGGGTACTTATAATCTCACTGATATGAGAAAGTGAGTAGGAGGAGGGAGGACTGTTGTAATGGTGCTTCCCACCCAATAGGTAAACAATGATGATGAGATAGCATTACCTTTGAGGCCACAATTGTGAAGTCAACTTCACTCATATATGTTACATCAAACTAGATGGAAGACTTTGTAATGCATGTGGACACTTCTTTGCATGGCTAAACACGTGCCATGTTCAGCTTGGCTCTTCCTCTCTCTCTCTCTCTATGTTTGGTTGGTAAGGTGGTTTATTCAGTCTGTTTGTCCGCACTTTAACTTAATCTACCTCTCTAGGCGAGTCCAAAGGCGCATCCATGCGCCAAACTTGTATTGGCCGTTCAAAACCAAAAATAAAATGCATCAAACCCCGGTAAAAGTAAAACTATGGCTCCCCCACCCCTTTATTGTGCATAAGTTAACTTGCTTTTCTAGCATCACCATACTGATTTTAAGTGATGTTATATCTGGTGGGGAATAAGTGATGTTAAGTATCAATCAATTTCATATACATGCATTTATAGGAATGGTCTCATTTGGTTTTAGACACACACACACATACATATATAACCATCAATTGTTAATTAGTGAGATAAAGTACTAATTGGAAATTTATGATGTGGTGGACCATCAGATGGCAATTATTATACCATATGTAGTTCACATAAAATCTCCCTTACAATTAATTCGTTATTTTTGGCAAAAAAATATTATTTATTGCTACGCTTTTCTGATTTCTTCCCAATTGCAAAATCGCCAAAAGTTTTACTTTTTGAGAAAATTTACAAAGGGAAACTGCTTTACAGATGTATACAGTACTATATTTTGTTTTTTTTCCATGTTTAAATTTCTTTAACAAATTTACAGACTAATTCATAAGAAACTGGTTAGTTTTAGACGGTTTTCATGAAGATAGTGAGATATATATAAGTGCTTTTTAAAAATGTAACAGGAAAATATGAATAATTTTTTTTGGGACTGGAAAATTATTAAATAATAAACATAAACTTAGTTATTTCGAGATGTCGTCGGGTGGGTAAAGGGGACGTTAATAACATGACCTGGACAAAGTAAATTAATTTATAAAATAACATTTCGATTTTCCTCTCTGTGCCTTTGTTTTCAATTTCAAAACTCAATTTCTTTCTCTTAAAAGAAATGATGACAAAGATAGTCAACAAAATTCTTCTCAATATAAAGAAGAAGAAAAAAAAGTGAAGAAAGGCCGGAGTCATCTTTTTTTAGGCAGTGTAAGGGTTGCAGCAGAAAATAGATCTTGATTCCTTGCCCTCTATCAAAGAAAGAGAAAAAGTGAGGAAGGGTGGAGTCATCTTTTTTAGTTTAATGAGTTTTTTTTTTGGTTAATATATTTTTGATTATTTAATGAAAATCGTCTAAAACCTAATTTAAAATATGTTAATATTGGGTTTTGGTTATTGAGTAATACTTTCTCCGTCCCAAAATTATCGTCTGTATTGACTTGGTGTACGGTTTAAGAAAAAACATTTGACTGGATTATTAATATTAGTTGGATGTATAGTTTACTTTAAAGCACATGTGTATGTGGCACATAATTAAAGTATGATGAAAAAGTCAGAGTAAAGTGTTATTCTAAAAAAGTAGGTTTCAAACAAGATAATTATTTTGGGACGGACGAAAAAGGAGAACAAGACAATAATTTAGAGATGGAGGGAGTAGTATATTATTGAATAAAAGTTTAATGAGTTTTTTTTGGGGGGTTAATACGTTATTGATTGTTGAGTAAAAATGTTTAACCCATTATAGAATTTGTATGTATTGGGTTACCCATTTAAAATCTTTTGATATTGAGTTTTGAAATTTTTAGCTGGTTGTCCCTCTTAAATTTGTAATTTTATTTCTATTAATAAAATCTAGCAGAGTACCGCCATGTTTCCTTAAAAAAATAAAATACAAAAGTAACTTTTAAATTTTTATTCCACTGTTGGATGATCATATTGTTTTAATTGATTATTGATATGTGTTAATTTTAAATTGATTATTTTATAAGTTTAAATTTCCTTTGTTGAACATATTCAGAAACACTTTGGGTTGGATTACTTGTATGTCACCCTATCCAGAAAAAGCTTAACTCTTTTTTCTACATGATTAAAACATATATTGGCTTATTTGAATACTGATACCGTTTCATACTGATGTCGTGTCATAGGCACGAGTACAAATTCTAGTGTGTATATATATAACCATCAATTGTTCATTAGTGAATAAAGTAATAATTGGAAACTCTTCTCTATATATTGCTTAATCCAACTAACCAATAAATCTGAGCTTTTGATTGAATGGGGTGGGAGAGATGACAATGGTACTCAAGCAATGATCTTGAGGTCCTTGGTTCGAATCCTCGTACCAACAAGGGGTCACACTAACTTATTAAAAAAAAAGAACCTCAACTTTTCATTTTTAATCCAATGGATAATTGTGATGACTCCCACATCGGGTAGATGTGAGACTTGTATGTGGTTTATAAGGTGACCACATACTACCTTTGGGCACCAATATCATCAATGAACTTTTGAGTCGGTTTGTGGTAGGCCTGGTGACCAAGGTGTTGTGTGTTTATTGGGCCAGTACGTGGGCTACATGTAGCGGACCGGACTTTCAGATTCGGGGCGTTACAATTTACAATTGGTATCAGAATAGGTCTCGACCGAAAATGTGGTAATAAAGTGGTGTGCGGGTCAAAGTGCTACACCACGGGATGTGGGAGTCACTTCTTTATCCCCATACGAGCCACTAGAGTTGTCAAAACGGGTTGGGCTACCTCGCCATGTCACTTAAAAGAGGTGGGTTGACTTGAGAAAATATGAACTCACTAGAAAGTAGGTCAAATGGGTTAAGCTTGCGACGGGTTGCGGGTTGAGGCGGGGCATGGTGGGTTGGCCTGCCATATACTAGCTACAAATAACACAAGTCACAAGTTTGAAACTATAAGTCTAAATCTTTTTTGCTCAAAATATGAGATTATTTTGTATGTTTGAAATATTAGTAAATGATTTTGAAATCATTAAAAAGTGGCACTTACAGCAACAACAGATCTCAGAATAAGGTAGATTAACCGCAATATTTACGGAAAAAGATTATGAGAACATATAAAAAGAGTAATGATAAAATGATTTTTTATTTCTTTCTCATTTTATACCATTAATATTAGAGAAAGTTGTTAAAAAAACACTATTTATAATACTATTGTAGAAATTATAATTTTTTTAATGAATTGTGAGATTTTCATGTTATTTATTTATTATTATTTTGATTAATTGAAAGAAAAAGTTGGTGGGCTGATCCGCTTAACCCACAGCTCATGATGGATTGGGTTGAGTTGTCAATTTTTAGGCCCGTCACATTCGTGGGCTGGCTCACCCCACCTAGCCAAATGACGAGTTATAGTGGGTTGCGGGTTGGTCCGCCCTGACAATCCACCTTGATAGCTCTACGAGCCACCTCTTGAACACTGCATTGTTCGGGGTACGATTTTGCCTTGACGAGAACGTCAAGGATTTAAGTGGGAGAGATTGTGACGCCCCCATCCTATATCTGGTAGATGTATGTTAGACTTGTATGTGGTTAATAAGGTGGGCATACGTTACTTCTGGGTACCAACATCATCCATAAACTTTGGGATCGACTTGTGGTAGACCTGGTGACGCAAGGTGTTGCGTGCTTAATGAGTCAGTGTGTGTAGCGAATTGTTACAATACAATAATATAACAATTAACAATAACCATTTATAATTATGGAGAGAAAGTAATAATTGAAACTTTATAGATACTAGTAAGGTTCACGTGCGTTGCACGTGGTGAACGCACGTGATGTTAATGATTTTTTAAAGTGATTTGCTAATCCCTTCACTTTTCTCTGCTTACTTTTAATTATTAGATTTTTTGTGTGTTTTAATCTTTGTAGTTTTTTAAACTTATAAATTGTGTTGTTGTGTGATTTTTCGATACTTTATTTTTCAGTTATTTATAATGTATGCTTTTAGTTATTGTATAGAAACTTATCCTACACATTTGTATTTTTTATTTGTTATTTTTAAATCTCTTTTTTATATGTGAAACATGAATTCATTCCCTTTTATCGGTGTCTAAATTGAAAATAATTCAAACTTACTATCTTAGATAAGCACATTGTTGTTAAAAATTTTGTTTATGTAATTTCTGGAATGTATTACTCTATTTAGAAAATAATAAATTGTGTTATAGAAATCAAACTCACAACCCCAAAGTATGTACTTGCACTCTAAAATACAAAATTCTCTCAAAGTATTTATAAAGTCTCACTTTATCACCCAACCTAAGTTTTATATCATTTTCATTTCTTATTTTATAACTTTTTGTCTAGTTTCCCCCCTAGCCACTACGAATGTTACCAATCTAACGTTAAGGTGCACATGGTATTTCACGTGTAAATCATTTTGGTCATTTTTTGGCAATGCTTTGCTTGCTTTTATTATCCAAAGAGAAACTTCGTTTTTTTATTCTCTGACAACGCTTTCTCTGCTTCTTTCCAACAATGACATCATATTTAAATTTTAAATGAGATAAAACTCAAGAGTGTATAAATCTTTTATTCAAATTTTTATATAGAAAAATCAATAAAAAATAGGGTAGAATGATATCAGAGATTAGAGAGATAGAACTCAAGATCATATAATCGCACTCAAGTGTCCAAGGCCACCATGAATAAGAACTCACAAAACAATTAAACCCGTCACAGCCGCTAATATTAAATGACCAAACCACAATTCACTTCTCCTTTTCTCTCTTGCACAACATAATGCATAAGCATACACTCTGAATTTCAAAACCCATATTTGAATCCATCACAGATGTATACGATAATAATGAGGCACGTCATGGCTCAATCCGTCTTCATCTTCCCTAGCTTAAACACCAACAAATTTCTCCTTGGCACCGTTGATACGGTTTATAGTTTGATTAGAGAAAATTCTTGATCTTAAACATTATTCGCTACCATTTCTATCACTACGATTACCACACGTGACATCCCAATCACCAAATTTGATATGGAATATGAAAATGCTACAAAATTACATTGAGGGTCAAAGTGGATTTGGTGGGATACCTTAGGGGGCAATGTATATTTTGGACTAATTTTGATAAGGCCAAAATATGATAAGCTTCCAAAATCACACACCAAATCTCACATTGCACCCAACCTACGAAGTGTCTCACTTTTATACCTTATTTTTCTATTTGTTCCACTTTGTCCCCTCCCGTTTATGCGCGTTAAAAATAGTAACGTACGGAAAATGGTATGTGCACGTCACGTAAATATTATTTTTGTCATTTTGTTTTGGATACAAATGAGATTTGATTATAACTTCATTATATAATTAACTATTTAGCATTTAAAATATGTTTTTAAATAAAAATAATAAATAATTGTTTCAATTATCCAAAAATAATTATATGGTCAATTACAATTTCCCCTCAAAGTATTCACCAAATCGTATAATGCACCCCAACCTAAGGATTGTGGCACAATGACATCTGACGTTACATTTTTTTTCTCATTTTCCACCCTACCAGTGATGGACGTTAGAATATTCACGTTAAATAGCACGTGGTCTTCCACGTGCAGGGTAAAAATGTTATTTCCCTTATCTGGTTAAGGGGTAAATATATTAAAAGCAATAACTCTAATCTCACACCTTCTCCTTCTCTCTTCTCTTGATGCAAGTTCTCATCTCTTGTTCTACCATAATAGCTGCCATCTCCAGCACAAACCCTTCTCAGTTCGGTCACGCCTATCACATCTTTGACGTTGTCTTCCTTCGATTCTAGTCAAACTCCATCTCCGATCTTCCTTATTTTTTCCATTGCAAAAGTCGCGCCTAAAGTAGAAATATGAGGCTATAGTCTATACTTACTAAAAATCCTTATAAAAATATGCGATTAACAGAAAACTCATAACCTTTATCGATGAATTCATCAGACAGAGAGACATACTTGAATGAAGAGAAATGGTAAGGAAATGATATCCTTACAACTAATTATATTAATTTTCTTACAATTAAACTTTAAAAAAGTGCAAAGTTATTTTAGACAAAGACATTTTTGCCCTTAAAGAATTAGTTGTAAGGAGTTATAAATTAGTTGTAAGGCTAGCAATATTGTCATTATGATTTGTCTCATAATTAAATTTAGAATATATTTAATTTATTTTGTTATCCTTCACTTTCTTTCATTAACCTCATCATTCATAGACCCACCACCATTACCACCGCTACCACCTCAAAATAACATTATTAGCCCAAAAATAAAAATTTGATTTTATCTTATTTTCTTGTCTAATTCCTTACTCTTTTGTTCAATATCCTATTCCACCTAAATGATCATCATTGTCATGTTTACAATTGCCCCCACCACCACCCCTAACTACCACCACCAGCATCCCTGCAATCGCCGCCACAAAAACCATAATGATAGTTTTTAAGGCCGCTTGTAGTAGTCTGAAAATTCAAATAAGTAAATTGTAGATTTTAGTTTTCTTTTGTAACAAAACTTACACATTCATCAATTGGTTCTTCATTTTCTTAACTCATTTCTCTTAACTTATTCAATGGTAATAACTAAACACACAACATATTTTCTCAATATCTTAATAATCACCAACAAATATATTATTATAGTATCAATTTTTCATATACATCTATAATATTTTTACTAATATATTTAAGAAAGTAAAACCATATTATTTTTTAGTTTCAAATAAAGTTTTAGACTCTCAACTGAATTAGAGTATTTTTGTCATTTTAGAAAATATTAGACGCATTTTTAACGATAATGGTCGGAGGGGAAAAATGATAAGAAAATAAAAATACAAGACGAAATAAATACAATTATAAACTATAAGACCTAACTTTAAAATATGTACAAGTCAAGAGATTAAATTATTATTTGATTATTAATTGAATTAATTAGTCTATGACAAATTTATTTATTTGACCTTAATTAATAGTGAGTGATTTATTATATATGAGACTATTTTTGTTATGTTAAATTTACTTGTTTTATCTTTAATTAAATAATTAAGGGTTTATTTGATGAAATATTATTTTTGTTCATTTATTAAATATTATTTTTGTTCATTTATTTGAAGGAGAAAGTAAATATTGAAACCTTAGAGCCATGTATGGTGATGTGAAGGGCTGTTTGGAGGTAGTCTTATCGTCATCATCGACGAGGTAATGGATAAGATGGTAGGTCATTATATATACTCTTTCCTTACAGAGTAAAAGTAGTACCGCACAAAATTAGTAAGTTAGTATTACTACAACTAGCTTTACATCTGTGCGTTAAACGTACGTCATATATCTTTTTCAATTAAATTATGCATAAGCAATACGAAGTGAAAAAATAAAATTAAAAGAATAAATTATTGTAAAACTAATATCATGATTAAAAACTTTAATGATAATAAATAAAATAAACAAATAATTATATCGTAAAGATTGTAAGTTCGATATGTACATAAACTGAACAAATTATTATAACACAACGATTAAGAAAAAATAAAATTATTAATAAAGAATACAATAAAATAAATAAAATATTTTATAAATTTTAGAATATTTTTTTAAATACAACATTTCTCATTTAATATGTGCGACTACTACTACTATCACTATGATTAAATATGTACAATTATTACTACTATCACTATCACATAACAAAACTCATGTAATCTATATTAATTAATATTAATATAATGTTTTTTTATCTTTTAGTTAGTGTGTTATGAAAATTAAACACATAATTAAAATGTAAGGATGCAAATATAAGTGAATTTAATTATTGCTTATTACATGAATGAAAAATTCATATATATTTTAGAATACGTCTTTAAACGAATATATATTTGTTAGATAATAAAAATTGTATAACAAATTCAAATGACGATAAACTAAAGAAAAACAACTCAAATTACATACTTCCTACAGTCATCCCTCCCCCAAAATGACCAAAATGTCCCCGACTCAAAAATCATTTTATTAATAGTGTCACCCAAATGATGTGACACTTATAATATGTGTACTTAATTATTACAACTAGGCCAAAATACGAAAAAGACCCTGAAGTTTCCACCAAATTTCATAATGGTACCAAATCTAAGGTTTGTGCCATGCGAATGCCTGACATTACTAATTGTCCCATAGTGAACCCTCGGCCAGACGGCCGTTTCAATTGAGACGTTAAGTAGCACGTGCAATAGCACGTGCGGGGTAAAATAGACTTTTCCCTGCATAAAAAACGATGGAAAACTTCAAGAGGTCGGCTGGAATTTGGTCAACGATGGAATTTGGTAAACAAACATACACAACTCTAGTGCAATCCACGACATAGTATTGTCCTCTATAGAAAACAACATCGTTAAAGGTCATATATCGCTAGCGATGTCAGAATCCGTACCCGGAGCACAGTCGGGATTCTCCGCATTCCTCCGGTCCACTTCAACAATCATGTGCGATAGTAAATCTTGTGATGGCGTCGCTTTCCCCTCGGAGAGGTCTTTCCTTCTTTGTTCAATTATCCCTCCAATCTCTTTCCGAATCCTTTGAGACGCTTTAATACCCCGATTAAACCTCGTTCCGGGGAAATTAATGGGAATGGCAATGATTCCCCTGCGCCTCCTCAAACGGCCGGGCGAAGCTTCGAGTTCCCTGATCTCTCACGCTAAGAACGATCGACCGCTAATGCAAAAGTGTATTTCCTTACGAAAGGGCAAACCTCAACTTCATCTCGGTCGGTCCAATGTCGCCACGTGTTGCCTTAATTCGGAATCCATTGTGCCAACGTAGTGTTTGATTGCATGTACTCTAAGAAAGGGTAGGAGCAACACGCGGACCTTGGCGGATTCAGCTTGGGCCGATTTGTTATAAGATTTCTTGATAATCTTTGTCGACGGAGTTCGGCCACCACACTGAACCAATTTGTTCTCGTTGGAGAACAAAACTTGTTCCCTCGGCCCATTAAGAAACACCATCTTCTCCCCAAGGATGGATGTCTTGAAGACGTGAATGAGTTGGAAGTAGGAGACATGGCGGCTGGGCTGTTTGTGAGGATGGAAGGAGATGGACGGCTTGGTATGTAGATGGGCCAGAGAGACGGGAGGTTTGGTCGAAGGGGCTTCTTCGGGTGATGGCTGGTACCGGAGATGAGCACGACCGGATCTGTTTGAATAGAGGAAGACGGCGGCGCTGAACGGGGTGTGAATTGGAGATCAGAGGCGGCTGTGGATTTGGGCGAAGACGAAGGAGATGGCCGGTGGCTGGACGTGGGTTTGCCGACGATGAAGATGAAGGAGGGCTGGCAGAGGATTTGGGCAAAGGGGCATCGTTGAGAGATGAGAGAAAGAGAGGATTTGATTAAGTAAACAATATTGAGTATCAAATTAGACATGTCAAATTTTAAGAATCCATAGTTGTTCATCAACTTATATTTCACTATGTACTTGTTCTTTAGCTCATATGGATATAATTTGTTTTGAAAAAAACTCACAAGTAAATTAATATTCAAAGATGAAACACATTTATTGTTGAGTAAGTAATGTTTGTTGAGTTTTTAGATTTTCAGTCTCGTTTTCCTTGCATATTGGTAAGAAAAGAAAAAACATTCCATCTTAGATTGATGATATTTAATTTCTTAACAGTTTCTTATGTTTTTTTTAATTTACTTATCAATACTTGTATATGCGTTCATATATAAATAATATTCTTATTTGGTAAGTAGTTACAGTGGTTATCTAGCAATCTTGAGATAAACAAATTAAATTTGTTATTATATATATCTTTCTATTTTTGACAAGTGCATTTTGAAGGGATCTTGCTATATTTGGATGTGCTAATTACATTTGTGATTATATATAGAGTGACCCTAAATGCAACACAAAAAATACTAAATACCACACTCATTTAAAAGTTTAATTACTAATTAATCCTTTTATAAAAAAGGACTAACAATTAACCCTAAACTCTAATTACTAATCAATCCTTATCCTTTTATATAAAGGAGTTTCAATTAATTCTCCTATAAATATCAAACCCTCTTTTACAATTAACTATAAATCCTAGACTTGTTTCTTCTAACAATTTATTTAATGAATTCCGATCCGAATGACAACGTTCATGATAATTTTTTGGATTTTTCTTTTAAGATACATTTTTTTAGACTGCCAATTTTTTTTAGGTTAGCGATTTTTTTCACCAACCTGACGATTTTTTTTCAAACTTTTTTTTTTAAAAAGGCGACTTTTTAAAACAAAAAATTTTAAACCTGGCGTTTTTTTGTCAATTTTTTTTTTAAAAGTGGTGACTTTTTCAAACAATTTTTTTAACCTGACGTCTTTTTGTAAAATTTGTTTAAAAAACTTTAAAAAGTGGCGACTTTTTTCAAAAAAAAATAATTTTAATGGCGATTTTTTGTCAATTTTTTTTTATAAAAAGTGGCGACTTTTTAAAACAAAAAATTTAAACTTTGGCGTTTTTTTGTGAATTTTTTTTTTGAAAGTGGCGACTTTTTCAAAAAAAAAAAAATTCAAACAAGAGTGAGATTAGTATTCTGGGAAGAATGAGGAAGAATCTTTCACTCCAATGCTTGATCCAACCGATGGCCGGACACAGGTAAAATAATTAAATATTGTACCTTGCCTTCTCTTTTTCTTCCTTTGTTGTATGTTATGATTTTTCACTACCATTTCATTGTATAATACTCTATCAGAGGGCAAAGATGAGAGAGTTAGCAAAGCAACGTGCAATACAATTACAGAAGGAAGAGGAAGAACGAATCAAAGGCAAACATTGACCAGTGCTGCTAACTTGAACTTGGAAAAACCATTGACCAGTGTTGCTACTCAACAGGATCTAGAGGAATCCCAGAGAGAAGACGATCGATGCCGATGCCGGGAGGCTCGACAATGATGTCGTAGACGATGCCGGAAACGACCATGAAGTAGGTGAGGAGAAGGAGAGAGAAGACGGTCATGGCAGAGGGGAGAATGAAAGAGGGGAGCTTGAGACGGAGACGTGGTGGACGTAGGAAGCTGTAAGGGAGGACGTTGAGGATGTGGAGGATTGGGTTCATGGAGTCCATTGTAGTGTCGGACGATTGGCTTAGGTTTTCTGATTTCGGAGCCATTTCCTTCAGGTTTTGGGCGTACTGTACTGGGATTCAATATCCAATTTTTTTTTTTGTTTTCAATTGGGTAGATTGGTAACTTGAAAAGGGTTTTTATTTTATTTATATTTGACGGAGGGTATTTTTGTAATGAAACATTCTAAGTAGTGTGGTAATTAGAGTTTTTAGGTGTAACATTTAGGGGTTCTGTATATATATAAAGAAAATGTAACAAAACAAAGTGTTCCAATTTCCAATGCCTTGTTGATTAAATGTTTAGTATAAAAACTAAGAAAAATCAAATAAAACAAAGTGTTTCAACTTCCAATGTATATTTATGTTTTCATTTATGAAAAACATTTAGGCGGAAAATCACGTTTATTATTATTATATATATATATATATATATATATATATATATATATATATATATTAAACAAACTGCGTATAGTCAACTTTCTTCTGCTCTCACCATGAGAATTGTTTTTTTTTCTTTTTGACAAACGACACACCAGGACGAGGAAGGAAGGTTACATTTGAATTTGACCCACCTATAAGAAGCGGGCATGGGCATGAATCGACCCACATTGTTGGTGGACTGACAATTTATGAGAAGAAAGAAACTCGTGTGATGTGTCCGTGTAGTCAAACAGTGGTTTAAGAATTATTTGGGCTTTTTTGTGCTTACTCAAAAATCAAAATCAGTAAAGGGAAGGGGCCTACACTTGTAACCAGCGTGAAGGATCGTTAAGGGTTGAATTTTGGCAAGCCATTAGTGAGAGCACTAGCAAAAGTTAAGACAACACAACACGCCACTATTTTTTTTTTCATTTTTTAAATTTATTTTTTTTTTAAGAAAATGTTGTAATCTCATAACTCAAAGACAAGAAAAGTTGTACTCCCAGGTCCATATTTTTTTCTTTTTTCGTCCATCTCAAAATAATTACTTTTTTTAAAATTTTTATTTTTAGAACAACATTTTTATTGATCATTTTATCCTTATTTTTTAATCATACTTTAATTATGAGCCACATAAATATATGCTTTAAAGTAAATTACATATCAAATTAATATTAATAATCCAATCAAATGTATTTTCTTAAACCGTACGTCAAATCTACCAAAACGATAATTTTAGAACGAAAAAAGTTTTAATAAAAAAAGTTGAATCGGAGAAATGAACATTCATCATGAAAACTTTTCAATTGGACCGAGTCCACGTTTGAAAGCAAAGTGTGATTGGTATTGTTCTTTCTTCTCCACAATAAATGGGTCGAATTGTACGATAGGAAACAAACTTGTACGATTAAGATTGAGTTGAGTTGGAGATAGAATGAATGGTAAAGAAAGAGTCAGAGTGGATTAAAATGTGCCATATTATTCTGTTAACGAATTGAAAATGAAATGACTGAGACTTGAGAGCAACACCAATTAAGTGCTCTTTTGCTGCAGTTGAAGTCACTAAAACAATCACTGTTCACATCCTCATCCTATTCATTTTTATCTTTTTTTTGAATTGTTATGGTCGATATCAAATGTCTTGTTCTTGTTTTAAGCTCGCTCAATGCTCATCCTTTCCTTATATTTCTACAATTTTAGATATTATTTTTCTTAGGATAAGTCTCCTGTAACTATAACACCGTTTTATGAATCTTTATTTATAAAACGAAGCTTTACTTTTTTACAGCTCAACTCATCAACACATAATGAGTCGATAAGAAGGATACCTCTTATAAAAACTATCCGTAAGATTGTCTTACCTAAGTTTTTACCCTTTCTCTATAGCATTAGCATGCTACCTACCAATACCATTACCAATACCATTAAATCATTAATAGAAGCTAAAGCTAACTGATACTACATCTATTTTTAAATTATTATCTCATTTGATCCGGTACATTGTTTAAGAAAAAATAATTGACTGTATTATAAATATTACTAAAATATGTGGTTTCCTTTTATGCCCCTGAGCATATAACTATAATTAAAGTAGGTAAAAAAAATAAAAATAAAAGTGATAAAATTATTTTTCTAAAAAAAAAAGTTTTAAAAAAAGATAATAATTTTAAAACAAACGAAGAAAAAAAGAAAATGATAATTTAAAAAATAAAGGGAGTAATTATTAATTTAATTTTAATTTATGACCATTGCATTTGCAATCAAATCACATCAAAACTTGTCATAACAAATTAAGTCGAAAAACAGTCAATATCAACTGAATTAATTTTGTAACTCATTAATGGAGATTTTCAAAGACTTGAGTATGACTGTATGAGTGGGTTAAGCCACGTGTTTTACAAAGGCAGGGTGGCCTCGCCTGGATCGATCACTATTCATTATTCACTATTATGAGTACAATACTCCCGTTTTTAAATTATCGTACTCGTTTTCTTTTTCGTCCGTTCCAAAATAATTGTCCAGTTTGAAACTTACTTTTTTAGAACATCACTTTTACCACTTTACCCTTATTTTTTCACTCTACTTTAATTATGAGTCACATACACATGAGGTTTAAAGGAAACTACACATTAAACTAATATAAATAATCAAGTCAATTGTTTTTTCTTAAACTGTGCGCCGGGTCAACAAAGAACGATTATTAAGGAACGGAGGGAGTAGATTATTCGTATATATATATTTCCGTTTTTAAATTATCATGTTATTTGATTTGACATATTGTTTAAGAAAAAATGACTGATTATATTATAAATATTAGTATTCTTACCCGTACCGATGAAACAACGTCAGTTTATGAATTTATCAATAAATAAAGCAGATAATGTGGAAATTAATTAATATTTACTTATAATTTGTCTAAGTTAATTATGATAACAGTTAAAAAGAAAAAAAACAAATATTTCAAATTACAAAACTTACGATTTTTTTTAAATTTATTTGTATACGAAATTGTTGGCCGGAAAAATATTAAATTGATTAAGTTAATTACGATAACAATTAAAAAAATTAAATAGAAATATTCAAAACTTAGACATAGATTAAATTGGAATTCAGGTTCAAAAAATAAATTGATTAAGTTAATTACGATAACAGTTAAAAAGAAAAAAACAAATATTTCAAATTACAAAACTTACTAATTTTTTTTGTATAAAATTGATTAATTAATTAAAATATAAAAAAAAGGACGTGAGTTTGGTGGAGGAATGATTAGCGGCCACCAACCGTGAATAGTGGGGGGAGTTGGAGAAAGAGAGGGGGTAGTTGCTCAACCGCCGTTCACACATGTGAACTCGGGGAATGATAATGACCATATGATATCAGTAAATGAATCAATCTCATCCCTAAATAGCTTTAGTCAATTGCATATGTACAACTATGAGCTCTATTGTATTATAGATTGGTAAAATATATGATTTTTTAAATTCCCTTGAGTATATATCTATAATTAAAATAGATAAAAAAAAAGTAAGAATAAAAATAGTAAAAATATTTTTTTTAGAAGAAGAATTTTTAAAGAAGATAATTATTTTAGAACCAATAAAAAACATAATAATTTAAAAAGGGAGGGTTGAGTATATATTTGCATTTACATATGCATAATATGGGTTTTGTTTGTTTGTGTGATAGCCAAAAAAAAAAAAAACATCAATCGCTATCCATTGCTTTTCGTAACCCCACTCGTCACTCTGTTGTCCTCTTTTTCGATAGGAAGCAAGGAGAAGGACCATCCGTCCATCCCATATACCACATTACCCCTACTGTTGTTGTCGCACATATATATATATATATATATATATATATATATAGGGAATACAATATTGTTATTTTCTCTAAAATATATGAAATATATTTATGTATGTATATATGTAAGAGATGAAACAAGGTATGTTGTAGCAAATCTTCTTAAGATAAAATTCGTTCCCGTAACAGTGCATATGATGTTATGGACGACAGTCTCCCAAAATACAACGCTTCTTACCAAATTAGACTTACACTGGTGCCAACCTTAACAAACGAACCAAAGTCTAAAGATGCTTCTTCTGCAAGAGATTGAGAATATGGGAAGAGAGAAGAAATGAAGAAGTATGATAAAATTTCATATTATTTTTTGTAGTTTGAAAACATAATCTATGGATCAATTTATAGGTTAGTTTTTGACTGTTCACCAACAGTTATATCTTTTATAATGGTGTCTGTACTAGGTAGTACTTTGTGACGCGTGTGCGGCGCTAGCCTATGGCTCAACATAAATAGTCATGCCATATATTAAATACTACTTACAAAATCATTCTACTATATAAACTAGTGTACTTTCTAGTATATTTTTAATGTGGATTTACACTCTATTGTGGTGACTTCTCAATTCATCCCATATATTGACTCAATATTCCAACAATCCCCCACATAAATGAAAGAAGTCGACATGAATACGAAAAGAAAGAAGAAGAGCATAGCTAAAAATCAATGCATCAAGATAGGTCGCTTTGGCTTTGAACCTTCTTTAGTAAGAATGTATTGAACTTACTTGGCTGATGAGTGTACGTAATGTATTGAACTATCAGACATTATTGTAAGTTTAAACAATAGACCAAACACATTAATTCTCATATCAGATTTTGGTTTTCTATTGTGTTCATTATTTCGGCCCTGAACTTTCTTGGTTCTGCAAGTGCTTTAGAAAATTAGCCCAAGAGTAATTATCAACAAACCGGCCACGTTCACACTTACATAGGTGATGTGCTATAAAGAGTATCCTACATTACTCCACTTGTACTTATTTACAAGGTATAGTCATCATTAAAAACAATAGCTTAACCTCTACCATATTGTAGGCAACACTTCTGTATCATAGAAATGAGATGAAGATAAACTTCCACGTTCACACTTAGATTTGTTTAGGCTTTAGTCCCATTTCTTTAGATAAACCTTTAGTAAATTGATCCACAATGTTATCCTTTGATCGCACGAAATTATTTGAAATTGTTCCGTTTGAGAACAACTATTTAACAGTGTTATGTCTACGACGTATGTGTCGAGATTTGCCGTTATATATCAAATTTTCTGCCCTAGCTATAGCTGCTTGATTATCACAATGTATACAGATAGCAGGTATGAGTTTTGGCCATAGAGGAATATCTTTTAAGAAGTATCTAAGTCATTTGGCTTCTTCTCCAGCTTTATATAAAGCAATAAATTCAAATTCTATCGTTGATCGTGCTATACAAGTTTGCTTAGAAGATTTCCATGATATGACACCTCCACCGAGAGTAAATACATAGCCACTTAGTAGACATGAATTAATCTATATCAGATATCCAATTAGCATCACTGTATCTGTGATACCCCGATTTCCTGTTAGCTTGATTTGCGTGCGATGCTCGTATTTCTTCCCTTAATTGATTGCATGTTCGGTTTGTAAGAGAGTCTAGATGTGTGTGAGAGACCACACTAAGACCAAAACACTATTAAGAGATGTCCTATAGTTGTTGACTTGCTAAAGTCACAAGTCGTAACTCGACGATTGTCAGAATGCGACGCGATTGAGAGTTTTCTTGCATTTTGTGTTCGTGACCTCGGGTTGGTCCTAGATCTTTACATGATGATTTATTAATATGTTTAGATGTATTATACTTCTAGTTGGATGCATTCCTTAAGTCTAGTGATGTTTTGACGCTTCGAGGATAACAATCGTCCTTATCGCGTAGTTCGAGATTGAGCTGTATGATCGTCTCATCTTTGGGAGCCCTTATTCTCCAAGTTGTTGTTTAATTTCTTAGAAGTATTTAAGCCTATTCATTGGCCTCTTGACTTGCTTTAAGTCTCATGGTATTGCTCGTTCGATTGCTAGTTCATTCGTCAATTCGTTAGCGAGTTGTTGTGCCTTGCCCCGGTTTCGCTCCGAGCTGTTTTGGGAGTTGTTTGTGGGTGTTCTGTGGGAGTTCTAGACCTACTTTGAATGGGGTTTTAACCTTTTTTGATTTGGTTATGTGTTTGGGTTCATTTGGGGTTGAATTTTAGAGAATTTGGGGTCTGGGAGGCTTGCGGCCGCAAGGGGGAAGGACCTCACCCCCGCAAGGTCACCAGAAACTGTCCAGGATTTGAGCAAGGAAGATGCGGCCGCATGCTAAAGGACCATGCGACCGCATGGTACCCCGACACTGTCTTGCCCTGTTTTGTGAATTAAAAGGAATTACCTATCCTACCCTCATTAAACCCAATCTAATTCCTAACCTCCCATACTTAGTCCTAATCATGTCCTAACATTATTTGGAAGTCAACATTACATCTAATCTTCACTAATTGTTCTATGGAAATCCCTATTGTACCCCCTTTAATTTTGGGAGTATAAATACACAAACCCATTTGGGAATGCAACAAATTCCCCTCATTTCTCCCCTTCCTTCATACGTTTTAGAGAGAGAGAGGGAGAGAGTCCATGGGGGCTTTGAGCCCTAGCCTTCTTCCTCCTTCGATCCACGAAGATCCAACCGTTGGATTGCCTTCAAACTTTGGATTCTTGAAGCCCTCGACGAGTAAAACAATTTCACCGATCGGATTTTGATTCTTTGGAAAGCTAGGTAAGCTACTATACTCATCCTTCTATGGATTTTTTGCTCATTGACCCTAAGGAAAACAAAGGGCTTGCTATTTGAGGTCAGTGAGTACACATATATGCTTTGTGTGATTTTATTTTGAGTTTTGGATGAGTGAACTTGTTAGAAGCATGAATAGGATGCTTTCTATGTTTAATGAAGTATATTATTAAGCTTCATCTTGTAATTTTGGACTTTGAGCATGATGGTCATGATTTCCTAAAAACCTAGGGTTTGACATGTTGCTTATGTAGTAAATGGGTTATTGATGTTATGAATGATTTTGGGAATTTCTATGGAATATAATGAATTATTGGAATTACATATGTTATATGTTGAAAGTGTGGAAGTATGCTTGATGGACTTCTATTTTTGGTTGTGAGCATGATAAAGGAATTATCATTATGGATTACATGATTTAAATGTAATGTTTGACTTTATTGGGTTAAGTTGACTTTTATGCATATAAGAGTATGTTGTTTAACTTTAATCCATGAAAGTAAGGCTATGAGCATGCTATAAGTATATCTTAGTTATGAGCGTGTTGGATAAATGACTTATTTTGGATGAAAGCATGTTAGATTAAATTCTATCTTGAGATACATACTTGAAATGTGATGATTGACTCTAAATATTAAGTGTTGATCTATGAAACATGTTTGGGATTTTGGTTGGGAAAGAATGGCTTATTTTGGGTTACACAATGTTGTTAACCTTGAGAACTTAGCCATGAATATTAGCTAATGAATAATAGGAGGGCTATAATGCAAATAGCTTCTATGCCTTCAAATTTTGAAAGAGTAGAAATGACTCAACGGAGTCGATGATGGGACTAATATGAACATAGAGAATTACATATTGAGATCCTACGGAATTTGGGTTAGTTTGATGGAGGTTAAGCTTCCGAGCGTTTTCAAGTGTATGAAGAACACTTGGGTATTAGAGACTTGATATTATTGCTCTAATGTGTTTATGTATTAGTTAGTATAGAAATACCTAACTATGTGAATTAAAAGTAAATATTTACTTGATTGGATTAGTGCGATATGCTGTACTTTTCCTTTTGTTGAGCATGTGAGTATATATTAGCTGTGCTAGCGTTTGAGTCCAGCTGGCGTCTTTTTAGTTTGAGTCTTTGGCGGGACGATGCATTTTCTTCACGATTTATGGGATTCGTGATCGCAATGGATCGCCGTGTCGGGTTGCACACACCCCTCCATCGATGGCCACGATGGGGATGTAGCTGATCATTGCTAGAGTAATACACCTACTTTTGATAGCTTATGAACCCGAGCGGGTACTGTTTCGGGGACGTCGATACCACGAAAAGGGTTATCGAGGACACATTTGGTTGCACGTGTTTTGCAGGAGCTACACGGCGGATGCGAAAAAGGAATCATCTTCTCTCTTATGTGGTTTATATTATGAGCACTTATATGAATTGTTGTGCTACGTGACTAATGCTATGATTTACATGAGATGATGATTTTATGATGAAATGTTATAATAGAAATATATCATGCTAATGAAATAATGATTTTTGGTGATATGATGTTATACTAGAAATATAACATACTATTCATGATTAGAATGGAAACAGTAGTCTCCCATATATGAATTATTGTATGAGTTGTGTTAAATGATGAAATATGAGACTCATGGTATAATTGGGTTATGTGGATGGTGGTTTGATGATAAGTTAAAATGTGGAAATAACATGCTACACATATTGGAATTGAGAATCATATTTTATTTGATATGGATCACTCTATGATGAAGTATGTAGAACTATGTTCTATGTGTCTAGGGATGAAATTTTGTTTATGTTGAGGATTATACCATGAAATGATATATCATAAGTATGACATGAGTTGTACATGTTTTATTTGAGCATAATGTCATGCCATGACATTGCATCTTTAGTAGCTTACTAAGTCTTTATGACTTACTCTGTTTACTTTGTTTTCCTTAGATTCGAGTCGAGCTAGTGATTCGAAGGAATCCGTCGAGTCTACGATAGAACGTGTGGTTCTTGTGAAGGTTACTACCATTAATATTTTTATAGTCTTGGTTTCGGAAAGGACGTTTGGGAAGTGAAGTTATATAAACTTCACTTTGGGTAGTAAGATTTGTGTTATTGAATTGGTACTTTTATTTGTTAAACTATTATTTAGTCTTTTGTGAGCCAACAATTGTTACTCGTGCCATGTTGATATTATTATATTGTTTCTACCCATCTTGAGTAATATTATTGTTGGTTATGTTGTACTCCGACATGTTTAGCCGTAGAGTGTGTAGACTAGAGTTATAGACTTAGTTTAATGTTGGGTTCCAGCTGTAACGTCGCCGATGACTTGATTTTAAATATTTATAACATTGTAACAGGTGGTTTTGTTGTACGTGTCTAATGTTGCGTCACGTGTTTTGAATTTTTGGATCGAGAAATTTACTATCTCTTAGGTTGTCTTGTATTTCGGAGCTTGTTAGCTCGAGTTCCATTATGTTATTTGCTTCCGCATTTGTTAAGTCGTTGGTGTATCGCTGTTATAGCCTTACCCTTTGCTTGTTATTTGTGTGTTCTGACGGCACGACCTTGGGGTCTCGTATTAGGATTCGGGTTAGGTCGTCATAGTATCCTTCGACTACCGGAGGATAATTGTTATATTGCAATGAATACTCTCTAATTTGTGATATATTTTATTAAACATTATGTACACCTTTTTAAAAATATGTTGCAAAAAATATGAAACATTAATAATAAACTTTACACCGCGATATACATTAAAAAAAAAAAAAAGGGAATCGTGATATATTTATTAAAATAGTAATACTTCATTACAAGCAATAAGTGAAGACAGACTCTAGAGACATAGATGTGTGCTTTAATTAAATGGGCTAGACTAGGCTGCTAGCATCTAACACATGATATCATAAAACACAATTTCTGGACATACAAATGTATGCTTTTATTTCTAATTCTAATAGTTGATTCTCTAATAAACCAAAATCAAAACTCAAATGGGTTAGAAGACAAAAGACAGTTCATTCATCAAGATCATAAAAGATGAAGGAAGAAGGGGATGCAACTTTTGTTATGTAAGTTTTTTTTTAAAAAAATTTGATGCACAAATTAATATTGCTACCAGACATATTTTTCGTGTATCTAGGACATACAGATCAAGATTCATATTAGTTTAACGTAGAAACAAATCTATATTTTAGGAGAAAGTTAAGGAAGAAAGAAAGAATCAACGAGCTCTAGCTCAACTAGTATTGCTCACTTATTTTAACAGATAGGTTGGGTGTTCAAGTCTCACTAGAGACACTATTGACTTTACATCTCTCAATAGAGAGGTCGGGTGTTCAAGCCTCTTTAGAGACACCGTTGTTGTTCAAACTTTACCCAAAGGCCCCATTTAACTACTCACTTATCTTAACAGAGAGGTCGATTGTTCAAGTCCTACTAGAGGCACCCTGAAACTTCACTACTCTCAACTGAGAGGTCGGGTGTTCAAAGCCCCCACAGAGGCACCATTTGTTCGAGTCACACCAACCTATCGCGGTGCAACAATTATTGGGAAAATTGTTTTCTTAACCAACGTACTAATTGGGGGCAATACAATTGACCATGTACTTTGTATAAGACTAATTTAACAAATGCACTATATTTTAAAGGTAAATGACATCAATTACGTAACGACCGTTTCAAGTCGTTAAGGAGCGATGATGTGAACACGTACGTGGCTGCTTACATGAATAGCCATGTCAGCGAGCTGTTAACGAAGTTCGACGGCAACTTAACGAATTTTGTCACATTTTGTATAAATTGTTTGTCCATGTCATATATTTTGTTTCAAATTTTAGTACATTTGTTAAATTTGTCTTTTACAAAGTACGTGGTCAATCGTGTCACTACAATATATTACGTTAGTAAAATAAACAATTTTCCCACAATTATTTGATGAACAAAATAAACGGGAATTGTGGTGAAAGAAACAACAACTCTATTTATTTACAATTCCAACCGGATACAAAGACTGCTACGTTTAAAAATTCTTAACCACAAAAATGAAATAAGAATCACGGTATAGAAAAAAGTACAGTATAAAGTTCAACAAAAAGTGTAAATATATCGTGGTGTAACAATTATTTGATGAACAAAAAAAAAAAAAAGGAATCGCGGTGCAAGAAACAACGACTCTCTTTATTTACGATTCCAACAGGATACATAGACTGCTAAGTTTTAAAATTATTAACCACAAAAATGAAATACAAATCGCGGTATAGAAAAGAGTATAGTATAGAGTACAACATAAAGTGCAAATATATCACGGTGCAACAATTATTTGATGAACAAAAAAAAAGGAATTGAGGTGTAAGAAACAACAAATCTCTTTATTTCCAATTCCAACCGGATACAGAGACTGCTACGTTTGAAAATTATTAACCACAAAAATGAAATACAAATCGCGCTATAGAAGAAAGTACAGTATAGAGTACAACATAAAGTGCAAATATACTGCGGTGTAACGATTATTTGATGAACAAAAGAAAAAGGGAATCGTGGTCCAAGAAACGATAACTCTCTTTATTTCCAATTCCAACCGGATACAGAGACTGCTACGTTTTAAAATTATTAACCACAAAAATGAAATACAAATCGCGGTATAGAAAAAAATACAATATAGAGTACAACATAAAGTGCAAATATATCGCAGTGCAACAATTATTTGATGAACAAAAAAAAGGGAATCGCGGTGAAAGTAACAACAACCCTCTTTATTTCCAATTCCAACCGAATACAAAGAATAAACTATTTCATGGAATAAAATGTCAATACATATCTATTAGAAACTCATCATCTTTTCAAATCAGTATGCTTATGGCCGTTGGTTTCACATATGTTTTGAATATCAATAGCTCCCTTCAAACCATCTTCTTCTTCAAATACGTATGCATATGGCTGTTGGTTTCAAAATATCAACTTTTCTCTTCATTCAATTTATTATCAATTCCAACCGTTGTTGATAAACGACTGAAATTGAAAATAAACAGTTGGAATTGGCAATAAATAGTATGAAGTGTCGTCAAATGGGTTGGAAGCCAAAAGACAATTCAACATTCTTCAATTTCATTAATTCTGATGCACAAATTAAGATTGTGACGAAGTATAAATTTGTTGTATTTTGAACCATTTTAAACGTAGTGTCAAAGCTTTGGATCTAGAAACATAGTTTTGAAAAGAAGTAAAGAAAAAAGAAGGATAGTTATGAATAAAGAAGGAAGAAATGACGGTAGATATTTAAGGCCAAAAAAAAATGAAGAAGAAGGGTTGTTTGTCTTTAATTATGGATCTTGATATACGTGTTTGGTAGTTGACTTTCTTTATTTTATCTTTAATGTTGGCTCTTAATATTCTAAATTAAAAAAAAATCTCATAGGATTATTTGAAGAAGAAACCTTTTTTGCACCACGATATATGTAGGATTATTGTTTTGGTCTTGATATACGTGCTTGGTAGTTGACTTTCTTTAATTTGTTTCAAAGTCGGTATTTTTGGAGTGAATGACTACGTTACCCTTAATCAATGCTTAACGAATGGGTAGCTGCCTGAATTGCGGTGCATAGTTTTATGATTTTTTGTCAACATTGGTTCAACTAATTTTATGTTTTTTAGTTTGAACCGTGTTATAAAAGTATCATTTTAGTATTGCGGTTCAAAAAAATATAAAAGCGCGGTGCACATGTCCCTTTTTCGTGATTTAAATATAAAGAGCCAGCATTAAATAAATTGAACTGCCCATCATGTATATCAAGAGCCAGAATTAAAGATAACAACCCTTCTTCTTTTTTTCGTCCTTAAATATCTTCTAGCATTTCTTTCTTCTTTATTCATAAGTAATTCTTTCTTCCTTACTTCCTTCCATGTGTTGGATTTTTTTTTTCTCTTTAAAGTCAGTCCTTAATCATTCCTATAAGCAAGTCCTTAATCATAAATATGGTCCTTAATCATTCGTTCTTTCTTATTTCGTTGCTTTAGTTACGTTGTTTGTTCTCTCTTTCTCTTCAAACCAGCTTAGGTTATAGATTCATCTAATATGGATCTTGATTGGTATATATATCCATCCATCAATCTTAATTTGTGCATCAGAATTATAAAACTCTCTGCATCTTATGCATCTCAATCCTAATTTGGGCATCTGATGCATCTCAATCATAATTTGGGCATCATATGCATATTAAAAAAATAAATTACATTTGAGCTCTCTGTTATGTTGGAAATGCATGATCTAGATGGAACTGATTTATCTGTCAACTTTGGAGTTGCTCCTACTTTACAAACACTAGCCTACTCTACTTAACCCACAACATGAAGAAAAAAAAATATTTTTCTTCAAGGGTGTTTCGGGTCAAAGAGGACAATGAAATTGTACTAGTTTATTCTTTGTATTTGTTTCTAATCTAGTTTGTATTTTTGCTATAAAATATATACTTCATTATTAACTATAGCTCGCATTGTAATTTTTCTTATTTGGTAGCAGTATTCAATTTTTTGATATATTTGTTTATAAATAGTTCCCTTTATAAAAATTAGTTGTACCGCGGTTGACAAATATATTAACTGCTATAGAAAAACAAACAACCATAATAGAGTATATCACGGTTCACATAATGTAGCAACGCGGTTCACATATTTTTATGTTGGGATTCCCTGTTCAGCATTTGTTTTAAATGCTGGCTCTTGATATTCTAATTTCAAAAAAAAATGCACCGCAGTATAGATGTTCAACGTGATATATCAAAAAGGGAATCGTTGTGCAAAAACAGTGTTTTTGATGTACAACAAATGAAAGGAAATAAGGAAGAAAGAAAAATGGTTATGAATTAAAAAAAAGAAATGACAGTAGGTATTTAAAGACGAGAAAAAAAAACAAATGAAAGGAAATAAGGAAGAAAGATAAAGGCTTGTTTATCATTAAGTATTAAAAAAAATGACAGTAGGTATTTCAGAATCGCGGTTTACAAAGTAAGTATTAAGAAAATAAATTGCGGTTCAAAAATTAGTTGGATTATTTGAAAAAGGAACTTTTTTGCACCACGGTTTATCCAAAAAGGGAATCGCGTTGCAAAAATATGTGAGCTTAATTGATAAAGGAACATTTTTTGCACCACGATAGATAAACTTGACGTAACGCGCCTATTGTTCATTAAGGGTATCGCAGTCTTTTTGCATCCAAAAGAGATTTTTTCCGATTTTTTTAAAAAGGAAAATACTAAATTTACTACCAGGATTACCACTATGGTGACAACTTTGCCTTGAAGACAAAGTGCATGTGAGGTGCATGTGCATCTTCAAGGCATAATTGTCACCATAGTGGTAATCCTGATGGTAAGCCTAGCAAAGTTGTTTTAAAAATTGTGTACTTTAGCGATTAGAAACTTGGGAAAGTGGACCAGCCCGAATTTTGCCCAAGTTTATAACCACTAAAATACTCTTTATTATTTTTTAACCAAAAAAAGTCACATTTGGATGCGAAATAAGCAAGAGGTGCGCTACGAATAACTACTGAATGCACCGCAATTCACAAATTTATATGTTGCGGTGCAAACTATCAATTTTATTTATTTATGGTAAATTTATTGAAAAAGATATATTGCAGTGCACATATTTTGCACTGAAAGGTTTTATCAACCGTGTGTTTTATTGAATCACAAAGAGGTATATATATACCATAATATAAACCTAAACAATAGGCTATAATCTAGGATCTATCTATGGTAACAATATATTCGCATATTATTGACATATTGACTAACACTATCTATGGTAACAATATATTTACATATTATTGACATATTGACTAACACGCCCCCGTAGTTGATGCGGGAGTTTCTCGGACGCTGAAACAATTCTGAAAATCATCAAAGAGTATACGCGGAAGTCCTTTGGTGAAGATATCAGTGATTTGGTACCGGGAGGAGACATGAAGAACACGAACAAGACCACGAGCCACCTTTTCGCGAACAAAATGGATATCCATTTCAACGTGCTTTGTACGTTGATGTTGAACGGGATTGCCGGAGAGATAAATGGCATTGACGTTGTCACAATAGACCAACGTAACTTTGGAGATTGGGCAATAAAGTTCTAACAGGAGGTTGCGGAGCCAACAGGACTCGGAGACAACATTAGCAACTCCGCGATATTCGGCCTCGGCGCTCGAACGAGAGAGTGTGGGTTGCCGTTTGGAAGACCAGGAAATCAGGTTAGTGCCAAAGAAGACACAATATCCAGAAGTGGAACGTCGAGTGTCAAGACATCCACCCCAATCAGCATCAGTGTAGGAGATGCGATCAGTGAGGGAGGATTTTTATAGTTGCAAACCAAAGCGGCGAGTGCCCTGTATATACCGGAGTATGCGTTTGAGCGCAGACATGTGGGCTTCCTTTGGATCATGCATATGAAGACATATCTGCTGCACGACATAGGAAATGTCGGGCCGTGTGAAAGTGAGGTACTGCAGTGCACCAGCGAGACTGCGATAAGTGGTGGGGTCAGCGTATGATGAGCCTGAAGAGGCACTAAGTTTAGACTTAGTGTCAACGGGTGTATGAGCAGGTTTGCAGGATGACATGCCAGCACGATGTAGGATTTCTTCGGCATATTTTTGCTGACAAAGGAACACGCCATCGGCATTATGTGTCACTGCAATGCCTAGAAAATAGTTGAGGGTGCCCAGATCTGTCATAGCAAACTCAGAAGCAAGAAGTGACATAATAGATTGACGAAGAGAATCAGTAAAAGCAGTGAGAATTATGTCATCCACATAGAGAAGAAGGTAAGCCATGTCAGTACCATTCCGATAAGTGAATAAGGAGTGATCGGACATGCTGTGGGAGAAACCAAGCGTGGAGACAAAAATAGCAAACCGTTTGTACCAGGCTCGAGGGGCTTGTTTGAGGCCATAGAGAGACTTCTTTAAAAGACAGACATAGCCAGGATGAGCCGGATCACGGATACCTAAGGGCCGGTGCATATAAACAGTTTCCTTAAGGTCACCATGCATGAAAGCATTTTTTACGTCGAGTTGATGAATGGACCATGATTTTGATAGAGAAAGGCTGAGCACTGTTCGAATGGTGGCCGGCTTCACGACGGGACTAAATGTTTCATTGCAGTCTATTCCAACCTGTTGAGACCTGCCATCACCAACAAGACGAGCTTTGTGGCGCTCAAAAGATCCATCAGATTTGAATTTATGACGAAAAATCCACATAGAACGGATAATGTTAACATCAGACGGACGGGGCACCAACTCCCACGTCTTATTTTTAATAAGAGCAAGATATTCATCATGCATGGCGGCCTTCCAATTAGGATCAGACATAGCATTTTTAGGGTTGGTGGGAAGGGGGGAGGGAGTGAGGGAAGTAAGGAAACTGTAAGGAGTTTTCGGTTTAAAAATACCATTCATACTGCGGGTTGTCATTGTTCGATGAGGGGCTGGATTGGGGCAGGCTGGGTTCATAGGTGCTGAGACGGATTGGGTCGAGGAAGAAGAAGTGGGTTGCTGGCCGGGTGGAGAGGATTGTTGGGCTGTTGGGCCAGAAGGTGGAGAGGGGAGTTGGACGGATGGGATAGGGAGACCTGGGCCAGTGCTAGAAGGAGTGGGTGGCGGAGAAGCATTGGGCTGCTGGGAGGAAGCAGGAGACGCCGGTGGGGGATCGGTCTGAAGATGAGAAATATATAGAGGGTGAATGACATCATTTAGAAAATTATAGGTGTGAGTAGGGGGAGTATGAATCTTAGCAAAAGGGAATTGGGTTTCATCAAAGATAACATGCCGGGAGATGATAATTTTTTGGTTGGATAAATCAAAACATTTATAACCGCGATGATGAGATGGGTAACCCAAAAATACACATGGGGAGGAGCGTGGTTGTAATTTGTTAATTGTAGTGGACGGAGTGAGGGGATAACAGAGACAACCAAAGACACGAAGGTGAGCATAGGAGGGGGTTCGTTTATAAAGAATTTGAGTGGGAGATTGGTATGTGTGAGATTTGTGTGGGATAATATTTAGAAGATAGGTGGCTGTAGCGAGTGCATGATGCCAAAAAGAAGGTGGCATAGATGATTGGGCTAGGAGGGTACGGACCAAGTTGTTTATGGTTCGAATTTTTCATTCGGCTTGGCCATTTTGAGGAGAGGTGTGAGGACAAGAGAAACGAAAACGCATGCCATTTTGATTGCAAAAATTATGGAATAAGCCATTGTCAAACTCACGGCCATTATCACATTGGAAACTTTTTATAGGTTGACCGAATTGAGTTTGGATGTACTGAGAGAAGGATGAGAAAATGGAGTATACCTGTGATTTTTGACCAATAGGGAAGGTCCACAAAAATTTACTATTGTCATCAAGTAATAAAATGTAGTAGTGATGGCCAGCAGAGCTAGGGATGGGGGATGTCCATAAATCACTGTGCACAATATCAAATGGCATGAAAGTAGTAGAAGTAGAGGAATAAAAAGGTAATCTAACATGTTTACCAAAAACACAAGCCTCACAAAACGGAGATTGTTTAACAGGTTTAATATTAATGAAATTATTCGTTCCAAGGGAGCGTAAAATTGAGGCTCCCGGGTGGCCTAATCTATTGTGCCATAAAGTAGGAGAAAAAACAGTAAAAGTTGCTGGGGAGAGAGCGGAAGAACGGAGGGCGGTGAGAGGATAAAGATCCCCGGTGCTATCATATCTCATGAGAGAAGTTCCTGTCATTAAATCCTTCACAGAAAAACCAAACGGGTCAAACTCGACAGAAACATTATTATCAATAGTAAAATGGCGAACAGAAACGAGATTTTTAACAAGGTTCGGGGCATGAAGAACATTTTTTTAGAATGAAAGGAGGATGGGGAGGGGAGAAAGAAGCTTGTCCATAACCCTTAATCGGAATGCCATGTCCATTGCCTACAATAATGTGACGATTTAAATTGCTCAAATTAAAGTAAGACGAGAGAGTACCATTGGAGGAGGTCATGTGAGACGTTGCACCCGTGTCCATGTAGAGAGAATCGTCTGGTGGATTGAGAGACATGGTATGAAGAGCAGCCTCAATATCCGTAGGAGCATAGCTGGAAGGTGGTGACAGTGTGGCACTGTGAGCATGTGGAGGCCGCGGACCAAGAATTCCCTGTTGAGTTGAGGCTGGGCGCTGCATCGGAGATGTTGGGTAAGGGCAAGGGGGTGAACGCCATGCATGCTGTTGCCATGAGGCCCAAGGAGGGTAGGGAGCCCATTGGGGGGCAGTCTGCCACGGCTGGAATCCAGGTTGGTGACCCCCGCTGCCACCACTATTTTGTCGACCGCCACGTCCATTTCGACCATGACCATGACCCCTGTTATTATGTCCCCGATTAGAGCCATTGCGTTGGCCAGAATGAGGACGAATGACTGAATCACTGGAAGCAGACGGCTGGCCCTGTGAGTGCGCGGAAGAAGAGCCTGAAGCAATGAGGGTCGAGTCGGCAGATAAGGAAGCTGTGGCTGCCCGTTTTGCCTTGCGGGTTTCTTCGAGAATGAGTTTAGAGCATGCCTCATAGAACTGGGGCAGCGGAGTGCTCTGCTGAATAATAGTAGCAACACCATCATAGTTTTCATTTAAACCCGCAATTAACTGAAGTACTAACCTTTGATTTGTAACAGGAGCACCAACGTTGGAAAGTTGGTCGGCGAGCATTTTGAGTTCCTGACAATATGCAGAGACATTGGGAAAAGAGTCCAATTGCACATGGTTGAATTGGTTCTCCAGATACAAGGCACGCGAGTTTTTGTTGTCCTGAAAAATTCCCGCGAGCCGTTCCCAAGCCTGTTGTGTTGTAGCGTCCGTTTCGATGATGGTGTGCATGAGGTCTGTAGAGATAGTGCTATAGATCCATTGGAGTACAATGGCATCTAAGCGGGACCATAACTCTTCATCAACCTCGGGAGCTTTGTCCGAAGCCGAGGCTGTGGTTTGGGAGGGATTATATGAGAGATAACTTGGTATACCCGGCAATGGATCTTGAACAATTCTGCCCAAGAGGTATATTGTACCTTTTCCATCTCAAGAGTTATGGGTATACAGTTTGTGATGTTGGCCACGACAAGAACGGGGTGGAACTTGGATTTGTCGGCCATGGGAGATTACCGGGAAGAAGAAGGAAGGAGGAAGAACGGACTAGGGTCGGGAAGAAAAAGAGGCGGCTGGAAGAGAGTTAGGGCTCTGATACCATGAAAGGTTTTATCAACCGTGTGTTTTATTAAATCACAAAGAGGTATATATATACCATAATACAAACCTAAACAGTAGGCTATAATCTAGGATCTATCTATGGTAACAATATATTCACATATTATTGACATATTGACTAACACTATCTATGGTAACAATATATTTACATATTATTGACATATTGACTAACATGTACCACGGTGCACATATGTTAATTTTTGTATCGCGGTTCATAGTTTTTATATATCGGAGTACAAATTAAATTTGAGGTACGGTTCAAAATTTATCATAAGCGTAACAAATTTTTTTTAGAAAATAGTTGCAGCGCGATATAGAAACAATTTAACCGCGATTCAAAATTTATAATAAGCGTAATAAATATTCATATAAAGTAGTTACACTGCAATATATAAATGTTTGAACCGTGATACAAAATTGAATAACTACGGCATTTTATTTCTTTTTTCGTGAACCACGATACAAAAATTGTGTGGTTAAAGTTCATGAAACTATTAAACACATCCGGATTACATCGATGCACCGTGATTCATGTGGTTAGTCATTTGTTGCACGTTCATTAAGGGTAACAAAGTCATTTTTCACCCAAAAGTGACATTTTGCAGTTGAAAATAAAAACACGAGACTGAAGCGATTAAATTATTGGAAAAAGGGACCGACCCGCAAATTTTCCAATTTTCAACCGCTATAGTTCTCTATTTTATTTAACCAATGAAAGGCACTTATAGAACGAAATCCCCTTAATGAAATTGGATTAGGAGCGTTGCATCGGGAATTTAGTTTGTACATCGCAAATACAAAATTGTGCATCGCAATTTTCTGCATAAAATCCTGTTTGTGCATCGCTAATCCAAAATTTGCATCGAGATTTACTTGTGTATTTTAATCTAAATTGTTCATCGCAAATTCAAAATTGTGCATCAAGATTTTCACTCTGTATCAGTAAGAAGGAATATCAGGTTCATGGTGAAGAACATAACTCAGGCTATAGGCATCGAGCCTAGACCAAACGATGCATCACGATTCATAAATGATGCATTGCGGTTTGTTGTGCACATCGAAAGACTTTACAAGCAAATTAACAGAGTATAATAAGATCGATAGTAAAGAAGAGAGAGATTTGGGCCAAAAGACTGTCAAAATTTTATTAGAGCCAATTTTGAAAACGTTCTAGGGATACAACTATTTATATGAATACAATAAAAACTCTAAAACCCTAAACAAGTCAAACCGGACAAAGCAAAAAAAAAAAAAAAAAAAAAAAAAAACCGAAATTTGGCAGTCGCCTAGTCCATGACACTAGGTGACCGCTTAGATTCCAGTAGCGCGCTGAAAACCAATAACGAGTAGGCGGTTGCCTAACCCATGACATTAATCGAACCATCTCATTTTCAACACAGTTCAAAATTGATGTATCACAATTCACAAAGTGAATCTATTTTGAATAATCATTGTTGTCGAAGGTTGAGATCTCAAGAAGATGGAGAAGAAAAAGAAATTTTCACACAGTTATATGAATCCTTGGAGTCGGAGATTTCAAGAAAAGTGAGACGAAGAGGAAAAAGAAATATATAGATATATTATGATGAAAATTTGAATTATGCCTAATATGAATTTGGTTTCATAATTTTTTTAGTAGTAGAAGAATAAGAGTACTATCCCAACCATATGTGAAACCGAACAACGAATCTATCTATGGACTAATTGTGTCGGTCTTAATTACGCTTGTCGGTGTCGTTTGGGAGTTAAAATTAAAATCAGATAGAATTAATAAATCAAGTTATCTAATGTTTGGTATATAATAAATAGTCTGGACTAATAACACAAGTTACTCAGATAAAGTCATTATCATTTCACTATTAATACCAAGTGATAAGGTGGTATCACAGCACCCTCACTAAAAAAAATAAAAACCAACATTTTTTATCTAAAAACTACTTCGATATACAAGTAATGATTAATAGTAGGGCAAAATTCACCATTGGTCCCTGTACTTTGGGTTTGTCCATCGTTAGTCCCTGAACTTCAAAACGTCTCACCATTGACCAAAGTTTGTGTTTTTTTGTCCACCGTTGGTCTCTTGCTCAAACAACGTTAACTGTTTCATCGTTAAATAGACATGTGCAAATAAATGTGAGCAAAAGCAAGGACCAAAGTGTCTTTTCTCAATGAGGCAGCTGCAAAATGGCCGGACCCTTGCTGGTTTCGATTATTTATATGCATGAAAACTACTATTTCTTACCAAACAATATGACAATACCGAAAACTGCTTAATAGAAGATCTATGCAGTGAAATGATTCTTGGCATGTTTGGCTTGAGGAATTGTTTTTCGGGTACTATAATTCTTTGTAATTATTGAAGAAAAAACAATTATATGAACCAACCTCGAAGTAGTCTGTTAGCCTTATGCTCATACTCCTGTTTATCAACAGTCACATATGGAGTAGAATGTGAAAGTGGCCACCAACTAGGAAGCTTCTGCAACCCCGACTTCCGAGGCCAATTCTTCATAAATGTGTCTGAAACACCCTCCAGAATCTCCTCATCAGACGACAATGGATTCAACGAAAGTCTATTAGCCTCTCTGTTCATCTCCTCTCTCTTTCCAACAACCACTTCCTTCCCTCCTAGACTCCTATCTCTCCTCCGAATCACACCACCGTCACCCGCTCTAAATCGGAACAATTTCCGAAACCCTAACCCCAACTCCACCAAAACCCTACACGAGACGACAACTATCAAACTCAAAAGAGCCAAATTCCCAAGGAAATGAACCGTGGACTTCTCGCAAGAGATTACGACTCTTCTATCGCTATCAAACGTGATCAAAGTCCGTAAATCCTCGAATGCCTCGGTACCGGAGTCAACCAATTGATTGAATTTCAACTCGGACGATCTTAATAACGTTTTGAAAGATAAAGAGGCGTTGTCGAGTAAGTAATGTTGGAGGTCAATGACCAATTGGAGTTTGGACTCGGACGACAGGAAACCAGCAAGGGTCCGCCCATTTTTGACCATGTACATAGCTGCCGCAGGAAACCGGCGGTGATGTGAATCGAAAAGCGCGGATCGGGCAGGGCTTTCAATTTCCTCGATGAACTCACAGTTACAATTGAGGCAAGAGAGAGAATCGTGGTGGTTCCGAACCCTAACGAATCAGTTACATCTGTAGCACCAGTACGACGGGGAAGACGCAGCTGTTGACATCACTAATTTCACACCCCACAACCTAATTCAAAAGTTGCCTCTTATTTTTGTAGATCTGAGAAAAAATCAAATCTTTCCTCAACAATAAAATTGAAATGAATTGTAAATTTGAATTTGATGATGAAATTTGAGAACTGGATAGCCGGAGGTGAGAGGTCCGGCGGGAGGATAGAGAATGAGGAGAAAGGAGAGAGGGAGAGAGATAGTGAGAGAGTCCGGCCATTTTGCAACTGCCTCATTGAGAAAAGACATTTTGGTCCTTGCTTTTGCTCACGTTTATCGCACATGTCCATTTAACGGTGAAACAGTTAATGGCGTTTGAGCAAGGGACCAACGGTGGACAAAAAACGCAAATTTTGGTCAATGGTGAGACGTTTTGAAGTTCAGGGACTAACGGTGGACAAACCCAAAGTACAGGGACGAATGGTGAATTTCGCCCTTAATAGTATGTATTGTTTGGTAGTATTATGGACTATTAAAGATTAATATTAATCATCACTTGTATTATCGGGGTAGTTTTGAGATTACAAATATTTTTTTTAGTGGCTAATAATACCATCCCCCTTGGTATTAATAGTGAGAGGACAATGACTTTATCCAAGTCTCCTTATTAATTTATTAGAGAAGCCACTGCCTAATCTTAGACTATAAAAGTCTTAATAAGCTTGGATTAATAATACTGCTTGACACTGCCCAACTACCAAACAAGCCCAACATTCACTAATTTGAGCTCCCAAAATAGTTAAAGTACAAACAACATGCTTGTAATACAACTGGAGGTTAAAGATAAAATGTTATAAAATTTTGTTAATATAATTTTTTAATGAGAACTCCTAAAGTAAAACATCTTAAAATAATATAATAAATTTTTTACTTTAAATGGAAGGAGTAAATTATCAGGCCCTGTAGGAAAACAACCTCCTCCATCGTCAACTCTCAAGTCTCAACACCACCTTATTCTCCTCTAATCCTTGTACTTAATTCACGACACAACTAATCACCAAAACAGTTATTTTTAAAATTTAATTGATAATATAATAGTAACTATTGAACATTGTGTATATATATATTTCAACATTCTGAACATGGGATTCGCTCATATTTTCTTGGTAAAATGATCTACACATACTTTTTGTAAGATAAATCTTTCTTATTCGATCCACCATGGGTTGGTAAATTAAGTTATGAAACAGTATATCCACCATGTTTTGGTGAATTGAGTTATGAAAAGGTATAGCTCCATCTTACGAAAAAATATACGATCATACAAAAGACTTAACTATTTTCGTATGTTAAGTTATTCTTAAAACTTCAGTTGATGCACCAAACTTAATCTTGTAAAGAGCAGAAACAAAAAGTCGACTTGGACTCGACCGTTCATCTATACATCTTATAGAGATAAACTTACACCAGCCACACGCTACATTCAACATAGATAACAAATTCAAAAATTACAAGGGAATAGACAAAAACAACCGCATTCACAAGAATCCATATGATTGTAATGTTTCACTTGAGAGCAAAAAATTACAGAGGCACAACCACAATCGCATTGCCTCATCCACCAAGTGACCTCCCTTCAAACCTAATCCCAAGTCTTTCAATGTCATCACAACATGACATTCAATATAATAACAATACCTTTCTCTACATGTAGAGACCCAAAATAGGATTATACATTCCAAAAGCATCATAAAAAAGCCTCCTATATATACTTCTTCAACAGCATGAAAGAAAGAAAGAAAGAAAGAAATTGAAAAGGAGAAAAAGGGTGGCAAACATGATTTCATGGATGCATTGTATTCAACACTTGACTGACAAAAACACCTACTTTAAGCAACTGACGAACATGAACAATGAATTACGCTGAATGTAGTGCCTAAAATTAAGATGTGGACAAACCCCACCCTGACTTTTGAGTATATGGAAGAAGAAAAATAAAACTGAGATATCAAATCCCGACTGTGACAAACAAGACACAGATGACCCGGACTGATGCAAGACTCGAAATTGACCAAAAAAGTTAAGGGGGAAGATATTGTAAGAATGGAAGAAGGGATTAGTAAACCACGCAGCACGGTGGGTTTTGTGTGATCATGATTTGACCAGTTTCTCTCTTGTATATCCACCTAAAACCACTTATGCCAAAATGACACCAGTTGAATGACATTCGGCACTTCACATGACATGAGATGCAGTCAGATAAATAATCAATGACCCAGCAGTCCGAGTTGTTCTCTATTCAGCAGAGCAGCTACATCTCCAACCCTGCCTCCCTCCCTATGTCAATCTTCCCAAACCAGTAATATCACTATATTGCCCGTGACAAAGAAGCACCCGACTCCCCACCCCCCACAAAACCTTCCCAAAATGGTGCTGATGCATGAGTTAGTGACAACTTAAGTTGAATCACTTTCATTGTCAGAAAATGTGATGACCCGACGCGTTGAATGCAATCCCGAACCGACTCGACACACCGATATGCATGCAGGGACTTATAAATGGAAAAAACGTATGTACCAAGTGGCTGCAGCCTCAAACAGAAATGGCACGACTGATCGCCAACTTGGCCCACTCAGCAGATTCTTTAATCAAATGGTCATCTGAGGACAAGCATTCATTCAAAAATTCTCTGCTCGAAATAGATTGCTGAATCAAAGACCCAGCATTGCTTCCCAGCGTATCGGCTAGATCTCCAAGGACGCCAATTGCAGTCTTCATCACCACGTCATCCCTGATAATTAAATAAATAATAAAGTTAGAAACAAGACATTGGCATAGGAAACAAATCTCACTAAGGTCAAGGACAAAAATTACATGTCTTTCTCCATGTAAATGCTATCTAGGAACTGGAGGATGTGTGGTGCATAAGGAATTAGCAACTGAGTTTTGGGAGAGTTCTTGAACCCCTGAAATATTCCAGAATAAGCCTCCAGGATGCCATTTCTCAAAAGATTGGTGTACTCCAACATTTCATCATCAGCACCCGCGGCATGGGCAGACAACTCAGCTGCACTTTGGAGCATAGGCATGGCATACATCAGGTATTTCTCAAAATTCTCTCCAATGGCCAGTGCAATGTCACCAAAGCATGAAAAAATTGGAGGCTTTACAGATCGGTGCAACTGATTGCTTGACAGGTCCTTCAGAAGTTGAGTCATGATCCCATCACAATAAGGCAGTACCTTGTCTTCCAATGCCCTGCATATGTCACCTACCACTCCAACAGTGACTGCGCATACTTGGTACTCTTCAAAGTTCTGAAGGCCCATCTCCAAGTACTTGTAGAAATCAGGCATATACTTTGCAAAGTCTGGACCTGTTGCATTGGCAAGAACTCCAATGGCAAGCATTGCTTCTTCGTGAACAGTGGCATTTCTACATGCAAAAACCCTAAGGAAGAGATTCATTATCTGATCAGCATATTGCATGAATACGTACTTTGATGGCTCCGATGACCCTAGCTTCTGAATTATAACCTGCAAGCAGCCACAAAGAAGGCCTTGCAACTCATTTTGCTTCTCTCTCTCATCAGATGAAAGCTTCTGTGCTTCAAGAGTCTGGTGAAGTTCCATCATGATGACCGGAACTAATTGCAACACCATGGGAGCTGTTTCTTCTGTTGAACACCTCACAACTTCATTCAATGTTTCATATGCAGCAGTCCTTAATCTCAACTCTCCAGCATCTTCTCTGTGAGTCACCGTGAGAAGTGACTGAACAATTTCCTGAAAATAAGGAGTTAAGGGAGATGAAGGGCCCACATCCTCATAACCTTGGGCAAGAAAGTAGAGGGCGCCACATGCTTTCTCAGCAACATTGGGAGCATCCTTCATGCTCTGGAGAAGGACAGTAATGATCTGCTGGCAGTTTGCCGGAGTAATGATTGGTGTCTCCATGGTAGAGCCATGAAGAAATTCAAATATTCTCCCGAGAGTCCAAGCAGTGGTGTCCTTGACATGGTTATTTGGATCTTTGGTTAAAGCTGTAAGCATGAAGTTTAGAGCAACATTGACAATAGGTGTTAACTTGTCAGGCGAAGGACCCTCCAATATAGAACCAAAGGCATAAGTAGCCCCCTCTCTTTGTCTCCAATCAGGTTTCGTTATATTCTCTTCAATAAATGGCAGCACAAGGGGGACAATATCATCACCCACTGTTCGTGCAACCAAGCCAAGGCAAGTTCCCCCAGCCATAGCAAGATTCCAAACACCTTCATCCTGATCCTGATCTTCCTCTTGCTTTAAAAGAGTCTCCAACAGCATAGGTACAAGAGCAGGTAGAGCCTGTTTGATAAAATAAAAGCAAGGAATATCAGAAACTGCAGTAGCAAAATCACCACCGTATTCTTCTAAAATATCTATCTCCTCATCACAAATCGAGCTCCAGAATTCAATGGCTTGAAGAGCGACTGGCTCCTCATCTTCTCTCACAGCCTTAGCAGTGATGTTGAAAATATCCTGTATGTAGGGAGCTAATTTTTCATAGTATGTTGATGAAATGGAGACCAGGCACTCAAAAGCTGCCTGCCTTATCTTAACTTCTGGAGATAAAGTTGCCTCACAAACAACTCTCATGATATAATCACGTTCCATATCGTTGGTAAAATTTGCCTGCGCAAAACCAAGAGCATTATATAATGCCCGGGTGGCAGCAAGCCTCACATCATTGCTACCTTCAGTTGAATTCATACCCTGTACTACAGCCGTGAGTATCTTATTTACTTGGTCTTGATCAACGACATCCGGCGAAACTTCCTCACACAAATACCCCAGAGTTTCTAAAGTCGCTTGCTTGACATGGACTGGGATTTGGTGAATATTAGATAAGAGAGAGCCTATAAGCTCGGGCCATTGTTTCTGCGGTAGCTCAATGCCAGCAAGCTTGGCAATGACTTGGGATGCAGTTGATCGGGCATCAGGTACAGGAGAAGAAAGGGTCTGTAACAAGTATGTCTTAATCTGCGTCTTCACTGTCCCATCGAGTGATAACCATCTTTGCACAAGCTCAAACTTTCTATGCTGCTCCTTTGCATCCAAGGCATTCTTAAGAATCAAACCGGCTAATTTACGACTATCAACAGGCTTCTCATCACTAGCCAGCTCTCCAGAGAGAGACAACAAGAACCCAGCAAGGTTTTGCTCCTGAAACTGTTTTAAACTGTCTTCTGCATGCTTCCTCACAGTTCCATCCACTGATTGTGCATTCAACAAAACTTGAGTGACTTCCATTGCCATATTGCTCCTGTAAACATTGTTGACCTCATAAAATTAAGCTTGCAATTTTTATTAAAAATTAAAAAATAGAGAAAGTAAGAAGCATAATAACTCAAATTACAAAGAAGAAATCTACAACAATAAAAAGTCAAATAACCCCCAAATTTAGAACTTTTCCTCTATATATTGGCTAAGAAAGTAAAACTAAACCACTAAGCAAAAAACAAGTGTGCTGGGGCAATGATAGAATTGCCAAAATCCTAAGAAAAAAATCTTCAAAGTAGTAATAATATTAATGGACTCAATGATGCATTATTCTCTAAAAACCTACAAAGGAGATCCCTAAAAGCAAAAGTACAGATCTAACAATCAGCAAACAATCCAACCAAAGTAATCACACTGCAAGACTAGGGTAATGTCAATTTTCTAAATACAGTTATAACAGCAAAAGAGGAGTCAATTAGACTATTCGTTATGATTACTGTATACAAGTGCAGTACACAGAATCGTGCAACCGGGAACCATTAATATGAAAAAATCGAAATTTTTCAACGCAAACTCAAATAAACCAACAAAAACCTAGTTTTATAATCTAACGTAACCTCAGCCCAATTCCATAAAGATCCACCAGCCGAATAACCGATCTAATGAAATTCAACAGACTTAACCATATCCAACATACCACTACGATTAAAGTTTCGAATTCCCTATCACTAGTTAAACTGCGATTGTGAAAAATACAAATCAAAGTTCGTATATTTAACTAAAGCGAGCAAAAAGAAGGAGAATCGGATCGCCGAAAATGGATCAAAACGCCTAATTAAGTGTATCAAGCCCTAATTAAATACAATCAAATAGTTAACACTAGTTAAGAATGATTGGGGCGATGAAGAAGAACGTACCGGAGGTTTTACTATGCCGATGAGAGGGAGTACGTCGGAGAAACTCAAGTCTCCGATCAGTAAAATAATAAGAAGCGGCGGACTGAAACCCTAGTAGTCGAATAGAGAGAGAAAGAGGGAAAAGACGAAGCAGATGCAAAGGTGGACTCTATATCTTTATAATTTTAAATATTATTTCTTTTCTTTTCTTTTTTTTCCTAAAAATTGTTTTGTTAGGGCAATGATTAGTTGGTGGCCTGACCACTGTAATTATCGCATATATAACCATTTGAATCGGGTGTTTGTTTGATTTAGGACCCACATGATGGGTTTGTGGGGTCATCCATTTTTGTGGTCTATATATCAACGGATGGAAACTAATCACCGTTATTATTATTAGGATAAATTATAAATAGCGTCCCTTACTATATGGGTCAAGTACAAATTGGCCCCTTAACAACCAATTAAAGCATTACACCCTCCTCAACTATCACGTTTTCCTTAATTGTACCTTTGGTATAGGCACTGCATGTCTTTTGAGTTGACTAAAAATGCCCATGACCCATCTAAGACTCGGTGACTATTTTAAGGTATTTTTTCTTTACTAAAATGTCCATATAATCTTTCATTTAACCATCTTTCCATTGACAATAGTTACTTGATATCCCCTCCATTTCACTCAAAGAGTCTTTATTTGAAAAGTTTAATTATTAAACGATATATAACTAGCATTAAAGTTTATCGTAATTACAAAAATGATTTAGTATAACCAATAAGTTAATATAAATGTGGAGGGTCAAGTTGAAATGATATGTAGATGACAAATATATATTTTTTAAATAAACTCTAAAAGCGAAGCATCACAAAATAGTATGATGGAGACTATTTGCTTGGGACAGTGGAAGTATATCTATATGGATAAAGCTCATTCAATATCAAAAAGACATTATCGTCAAAAGAATACCTAAAGATAGAGCTCTTAAGAAGAGGCCCAATCCACTCGGTATTATCCTAGGTTGGGTTTAGTTTTCATAGGCTCGTAGAAATTTGGGTCAGACCGGCCCACATTAATGCTTGGCCCGATGGGCTTTATCGTGGGCTAGAAAAATATGTGAAAATAGGCAAAGTTGATCTTTTCAATGGATATGCCCATGGGCTATCGCAACTGGTGTTTTGGGCTTTAGTTTTGGTAGTCCAACGAAATTTCAACCTGGGCCAGTCGAACTGCAACATTTTGTCTTGTTAGGCTTGGTTCGGGTCGACTAGCCCATTGACACTTCTACGTAAAGATGGTCACGTAAATTTCAGGTGGACATTTTCATCAACTCAAATGACAGTGCCTTAATAGAAAGTAAAATTAAAAAATGTGATAGTTGAGGGGGCACATTGCTTCAATTGGTAATTAAAGGGAATGCTCAAACTTGACTTATAATTGAGGGGGGTTATATATAATTTATCCTTTTGTTATTATTGCTATTATCATTGCCATTTTTTTGTTTGTTCTTGGTGAATGGAGTAAAAGTTGAAATTATATTATTAGCACTCCAATTTTTAATAAAGATATACTGAGTATTATTTATTTTATTTGTATATAATATTTTGTATTATGTAGTGTGGAATACCTTGGTTGAAAATCAGAGTTTAATTAATAATAATAAAATTGTTTATGTAATCTAAATAAATGTAATAAACTCGATTTGTTTGTTGTATACATTATATCTATGATGTAAAATGTTATTTTATAAAAAAAACAAACAACTAAATAATAAGAGTACGAGAAACTGAATTAAGACTAAAATTTGGTAGAACGAGCAACTAAAATTGTAAATAGCTGGTGTGAATTACTTATTTCGTTCCGGGCAAAAAATTTCCGTTTAAAAGTCAAACTTTTTAATAAAATAACATTTTAGTAGCTAATTAGTAATAAAATTACCATTTTATGCCTTAATTTTTTAAAAGTGAACTCTTTAAATGAAATATCTCAAAATGGAATAGTGAACTCTTTACGCGGAACGGAGGGAGTATATTATTAGCTCAATGGCTAGTGCTAAATATATTTATATATATAATACAATATAGCTCATAGTCGCACGCTTGCAATTGACTTGAGATAAAAAGGGGTCAGGATTTACTGTTTTACGGTGATCCAATGACCCTTATTTCCCTCAGTTCTCACATGTGCGAATGACGGTTTACTGTTTTACGGTTTTACAGTTTTACAGTTTTATGTTATCATAATTAACTTCATCAATTTAATTTTTTTTCGATCCGTAATTTCATATACAAATTAATTGAAATATTTGTTTTTTTTTCTTTTTAACTGTTATCGTAATCTTTTTGTCCAGCACGTTTTTTCTGACCCGCAATTTCGTATACAAATTAATCAATTTACTGTTTACCAAGATTCTGCGGCTATTGAATAAAAAATTATTTTGCAACACCAATCTATAATACAATACAGTTCATAGTCGTATGCTCGCAATTGACTTGGGATAAAAAGGGGTCAGGATTTACTGTTTTACGGTGATTCAAGGCCCTTATTTTCCTCAGCTCTCACATGTGCGAATGACGGTTTACTGTTTTACGGTTTTTCAGTTTTACAATTTTATGTTATCATAATTAACTTAATCAATTAAATTTTTTTTCGATCCGTAATTTCGTATACAAATTAATTGTAATATTTTTTTTTCTTTTTAACTGCTATCGTAATCTTTTTGTCCAGCCCGTTTTTTCTGATCCGCAATTTCGTATACAAATTAATCAATTTACTGTTTTACCAAGATTCTACGGCTATTGAATAAACAATTATTTTGCAACACCAATTTCCAAATAATGTCTCTCAATTTTTTTAAAGAATTTTCATTGTAATTTTTAAAAAGATGATGAATGTCAAATTTGTAAACGAAAACATCTGTGCGGACATTCATTTCAATGTAATATTGATATATATGAAATATAAAGAATGTCTCTCTGTCACGTTTAATCTCACAATCTCAGTCGTTTTTATCACGTTTTTTTCTATCCCTATTTTATTACTGCGAAAATTATTAAGATATTACGGTTTACAAGACGGTTTACAGTTATTATTTTACAGTTAATATTTTACGGTTTTACATTTATTTGCGAAAATTAGTTACTCTTTTACTGAGATATTACGATTTTACAGTTAATATTTTACAGTTTTATGGTTGCGAAATTTTGTATTTGTATTTTTCTTCTTCTTAATTGTTATTGTAATTAACTTAATCAATTTAAAATTAAAAAAAAACGTAAGTTTTGTAATTTGAAATATTTATTTTTTTATTTTTAACTGTTATCGTAATTAACTTAAGCAATTTAATTTTTGTCTGGTCCGTTTTGTCCGGCCCACAATTTCGTATACAAATTATTAATTAAGCCCTTCGTTCCGGGCAAATAGACCCCGTTTGAAAGTCAATTTTTTTTTAAGAAAATAATATTTTTAGTAGTTCATTTCTACAATATCTGCTTCATTTATTGATAAATTTTCAAACTGGTGTCGTGCCATCGGCACATGTGCGAATGACTACATTATTATTTTACATTTACTCTTTTACTGAGAAATTACGGTTTTACAGTTAATATTTTAGGGTTTTATAGTTTTACAATTATATGGTTGCGAAAGTTTGTATTTGTATTTTTTTTCTTTTTAATTGTTATCGTAATTAACTTAATCAATTAAATTTTTTCCGACCCGTAATTTCATATACAAATTTAAAAAAATTAAAAAAACGTAAGTTTTGTAATTTGAAATACTTATTTTTTTCTTTTTAACTGTTATCGTAATTAATTTAAGCAATTTAATTTTTATCTAGCAGTGATTTCGTATACAAACTTTTAATTAATCCATCTGTTTCAGGCAAAGAGGCCCCGTTTGAAAGTCAATTTTTTAAAGAAAACAATATTTTTAGTAGTTCATTTCCACACTATATTTTTGTCAACCTGTTTTGTCCGGCCGCAATTTCGTATACAAATTTTTAATTAATTCCTCTGTTCCAGGCAAAGAGGCCCCGTTTAAAAGTCAATTTTTTTAAGAAAATAATATTTTTAGTAGTTCATTTCCACAGTATCTGTTTCATTTATTGATAAATTTCCAAACTGGCGTCGTGCCATCGGCACGGGGCAAGAGTACTATAGTATAATATAATAGAGCTCAGTGTGGCACGCTTACAATTGACTTGAGATAAAAAGTGGTTAGGATTTACTGTTTTACAGTGATCCAGTGACCCTTATTTCCCTCAGCTCTCACATGTGCGAATGACAGTTTACAGTTTTATGTTATCGTAATTAACTTAATCAATTTAATTTTTTTTCCGATTCATAATTTCGTATACAAATTAATTGAAATATTTGTTTTTTTTTCTTTTTAACTGTTATCGTAATCTTTTTGTCCGACCCGTTTTTTCTGACCCGTAATTTCGTATACAAATTAATCAATTTACTGTTTTACCAAAATTCTACGGCTATTGAATAAAAAATTATTTTGCAACACCAATTTCCAAATAATGTCTCTCAATTTTTTTAAAGAATTTTAATTGTAGTTTTTAAAAAGTTTATGAATGTCAAATTTTTAAGCGAAAAATAATGTGCGGGCTTTCATTTCAATATAATATTGATATATATGAAAAATAAAGAATGTCTATCTGTCACGTTTAATCTCACAATTTCAACCGGTTTTATCATTTTTTTTCCATCCATATTTTATTACTGCGAAAATTATTGAGATATTACGGTTTACAAGACGGTTTACAGTTATTATTTTACATTTAATATTTTACAGTTAATATTTTACGGTTTTACAGTTATTTGCGAAAATTAGTTACTCTTTTACTAAGATATTATGATTTTATAGTTAATATTTATGGTTGCTGATGCGTCCAAAATCTCCTTGGAAACACTGGATCGGTCCAATCAAGATATCTGACTTTCAACGTATCTTATACCCTCAAAGCCCAAATCTGCAATAAGATTAGCAAACCGTGAACTAGGCAAGGGCACTCCCTGCAAAAGCCCTCCGGCGTGAGAATTAGCACAAGAAAGCTAATAAGAGTCTATTTTAGTAGAGTTTTGGCTAGAGAGTTCAAATTGCATACCTCTCCCCTTCATTTTCCGGGGCTTTTTATGGTTGCCGGAGAGCATAACTGCATATAACCGTTCATAACTACCCACTAATGATTGTGGCTTTAATGGTGGGCACATTAACTGCCCCATTAACTCCCCCATTAAACACAACGGTCTGAATTGAGATTTTCCCGGACATAACCGTCCTCAACTGGTCACAAATCTTGCCCGGACATAACTGTCCTCAACTGGTAGCGGATCTTGAATTAGCGAGCATAGCAAATCATGCTCGCATCTTAACTATGCTCGCTGGTTAAGCCCCCAAGTCTCTGGCATCTAGCTCGATGAAGATTGAGGCCATGCTCGCTTGCATGAATAATGGCCATGTGCTTAGCATGTGACCTAAAACTTGGGCCAATTGGGCCGGGCAATTCAGTAGCCCCCTACTCCTTTTCCATCGGGTATTCATGCTCGTGGCGAGGAGGAACTCAAAATTCAAAGAATATCTCCCAAATTAACTGAATCTTTTAACACATGATTCAAACAATCTTGGAGCCAAAATCTTGAATGTACAGTTATCTAAAAGGTATTTTAGGAAAACGTACCCAAAAAGCTAAGCCGTCAGCCGCCACTTCCTGAAGAGACAGGCGCCTTTTTCAACAAAGTATTAAAGATTGCCTCGAAGACTGAGCCTCGCAAAACGAGCCCTAATGATGAGTGGCCTTCAACCGGTGGCTTCACCTGGTATAAAAAGCTAAAACTCTCTCTTTTTCAAACTTTATCACTTCTGAAACTTACAAGACTCTGAAAGAATCGATTTTAGCATCTACAACCCCAAATCAAGATCAACGCCTGGATTCAGTCCTCAATCAACTTTTCCAGATTCAAGACCGGCACTTTTACGAATATCAGGTACTCCTTCATTACATTTTCATCATTTCAATCCCGTATTAGGGTTCATGTGTTATCTGATCTCTCAAAACCCTGAATACGAAACATCTGAACACAGAAATCCAACTATTTCAACTCTTTATTTCTGCTCTGTTTTCCTTTCTGCCATCCAATTGTCCCTAACCTCTATAGGAATCGAGGAATCAGTAATCGGTGCCCTGTTCATCGATCCCCTGACCGGCTTAACACACATTTCAATTTCACTTATACTTGCATGACTATTCCGATCATAGCTTAATAAACACTCCTCGATTCCTTTTCCTGTAGGATGTCTAGCGAGGGCACTGTGTCAAAAATTGAAGGTCAAAGTTACGACCATGGCGCACCTGAAGAAAATCCCCCACCTTCGAGTTCAAGTTCTGAAGAGAGCGAGCACGAGGAAGTATCCCTGATTCCTCGTAGACGGAAGTCCCAGCAATCAAGTGAACAAGGAGCGAGCAGCGAAAACCAGAACCCCCTTATAATTAACCGAGAAGGAAACTTTTCTGTCAGGGGCACTAACCCCAGCTCTTCTACCCACACCATACCATACATCCCCCCTTCAATTAAATGGGATGACCTGACCTCTGAAAGCGAAGTTAGTGCTTGGTTTTATTCCTTAGGGATAAATCCCAAACATTACCGTGTCCGTGCTTTCGACCTCGACATAGACAAAAAAGGTCACAACTTCCAGGGGGATAACATGGTGTTTTACTTTGACTTTTTCCTGGTCGGGCTTCGTCTCCCTCTCGACCCATTTGTTGTAGAATTCCTAAATGACTCCAACACTCTCCCCTGCGACTTGACCTTAACTACCGTTAGGTTCATGATGTCCTTTATAGTAGCCTGCGGGTTGCTCGAGTTTGAACCTGATATGACCTTGTTTAGGAAATTCTTTCTTTTCTCCTTAGATAAAAAATCCGGGCGATCCAACCCAAATTATTTCAAACTCCTTAATGAAGGCCCAAACAAAGTAGATGGATGGAACTCGAAAGCTCTGCTTGTCGAATCAAGCATTGGCTGGCCTTTCGCCCCTTACCTTACCGACTACGGGCTTCCTGAACCTGATAAGAATGCCTACCGAGCTGGAGAACCAAAAATAGCGAGAGCTTTCAGAACTTTGCTTAGAGTGAAGGAAGGACGAGATGAGCGTGCCAGTCAGGATTTTGTACTCGACTGGTGAGTTCTCACCTCGGATTTGACTCTTCTCCGGCAAGCTGGGATCCTCGACTTGCCCCTGGAAGGAGTTGCACCCCGTGCTGCAATCGATCCCGAGCTTCCCCATCCTTACTGGGGTACCTGCCATGGCAAAAACTTTCCTAGTGAATGCCCTGAGTGTGCCCGCATTGGAATTCACTGCAGGCCTCGCTTCTCTCTTACTGGTCTGCACTTTGAACTACATCAAACTTGCAAGCTTTTGCTTTTTCCACATTTTTAATACTCATTTTAACTTTTGCAGATATGAAGCAGTTAACAAACGTTAACAAATTCCTTCAGGCGGCCAAGAAAAGCTCAAATAAGTGAGGCAAACACCTCTCAACCCAACCTGCTACCAACCTTCCAACCATCCCGGCTAACACCATTAACCGCGGCACCAAACGTAACCAGCCTGAGTCTAGCCAACCTGCAACGACTGCCACTCCGATTCCCACCACACAAAGAGTTGAAACAGCCCATTCGCCTGTCATTATTATCGAGCCGAGTAACAGTCCAAGGAGAAACAAACGCCGAACAGACAAGGCCGTGATCGAGGAAGTAACCCCTTCCATACCGTCATGGCACCAAGAAAACTTTATCATGCCTGATACTCGGGAAAAGGCAGCTGCTCTCATCGCCGAACTCGCCGAGGTTCCCGACCTCAACAATATAAACATTTTCAAACGGAGTGGGTTCCAAGCTACCACGGGTCTGGGGCTAATGAAAAGGCTTCATCATAGTGCAGTCCAAAAGAAAAGCAACGATCAGGCGAGCTCTGTCTTGATAGGAGAGGTCGGGATGTGTCTTACCGAGGTAAAATCTTTCCCCAGAATCTGACGCCCTTTACCATTCCACTTTGACTAATCATATCCTTTTCTTGTAGGTTGCCAACAAATCAGTTCTTATGTATGAACGACTGATGGAGAAACTCAACGAAAATGCCGCCTTGCAAACAGAGAAAAACGAGCTAGAAGAAACCGTCAACTCTGTTCGTGCCGAGCTTAAAGCCGCCGAGGAAAACCTTACCAGTAAGGTGACTGAACTCTCAAAGGTTGAAGCAGAAAAGAAAACTTTGGAATCTCACTTGAACCTTTCTAAGAAATCCGAAGAAGCAGCGTTGAATAATATTGCTGGGGTCCGAAAGGATCTTCGAGCCTGCCAAACCGAGCTAGAAGAAGCCAATACCAAGATTATCGAACTTGAGCAGAAACTGAAGGCTGCAGATTCTCTCTCAAGCGAGGAGCAGAAGCAAGCCATTATCGAGGATTATCAAAGTTCAGAAGCCTTTGCTGCCTGTGTGGAGAATGAAGCCTATCCTTTCTTCCTCCAGGGTGTAAAGCACATATTAAGACAGATCTCTTGTAGCGGCTTGGAGATTCGACCTGAACTTCTTGCTGAATGGGGAACCAACCCACCTTTCTGCTCCTCTGCTCGTCCTGGGCATGCCCTCGTGCCATATAACGAAGACAAGTTAGAGTCTCTAGCCGAGGTGGATACAGAGAAGGGTTTGTCTCCATGGAATCCCCCCCCCCCATCATTGAAAACAATGTCGATGAGCTTATGACCCAGATATGGTAGTCTCGAGCTCAATCTACAGAGAACACCAACACCTCCGAACAAGCCGGAGAGGAAGAAGTGACCATCCTTGAAGCCACCACGGAAGAAGCAAACGAAACAGCTCCAACAACCCAAAACAACACCGCTGCTCCGAGCGCCTGAAACTATCGTTTTGGCCTGCGTGCCCAGATTCTCAAAAAATTTACATTTGAATTTGTAATATTTTGTTACTTGTTTTCCTTGCTGGTTGAATGTTTTTACTTTGCTATGCCTGTTTTCCCACTAGGAATTACTCAACTTTGAATGTTTTAACTCCTCCTTCGAGCAACCTTCGGTAATGAGAAATCACTAAACAATCCCCACTCGAACTCCAACTCTTTTCATAAACATAAAAGCACTTTATGCTCAGAAACAATCAAGAACACAGGGAAAACTACTATCTCGAACACCAACTCTTTTTGCGAGCATAAACAACTTATACTCGCAAAAGAGAATAATCGAGATAGACAATTTAGCTCGAACACCAACCCTTTGGGTGAGCAGGAACCATCCTGTGCTCGCCAAAGAGAATAATCGAGAATACAAGGAAAACTACTATCTCGAACACCAACTCTTTTTGCAAGCATAAACAACTTATACTCGCAAAAGAGAATAATCGAGATAGACAATTCAGCTCGAACACCAACCCTTTGGGTGAGCAGGAACCATCCTGTGCTCGCCAAAGAGAATAATCGAGGAAAACAGCAACAATCGACTCAAACACCATCTTTCAAAGTAAAATTGAAAGCATAATTGAATTTTGCCATTATCACTTGCCATAAGAAAAGATCAAAGAATTACATACTGCTAAAGTCAATTACCAATAGTATTTCTTCAAATGATCTGCATGCCACGGATGTTTCAGCTCGTCTCCATCCTTTGTTCGCAACATATACGTGCCTTCTTTAATAATTCTAATGACCTGAAAAGGACCTTCCTAATTTGGTAAAAGTTTTCCCCACTCAGCTCGATGACATGTTGCCTCAATCTTATGGAGGACCCAATCGCCCACAGCAAATGACCTACCACGAACCCTTTTATCGTGGTGGGCCTTTGCTCGCTGCTTGTAGTTAGCCATTCTCATCTTAGCCTCCAATCGCTTTTCCTCTAACAAATCCAGGTCGATTGCCCGAGCTGTACTATTAGACTCAGCATGATAATGCAAAACTCTATGGGTAGGCAGATACATTTCTACAGGGGCCATAGCCTCAGATCCATAAGCCATGGAAAAAGCTGTTTCTCCCATTGGACCCCTGACTGTCGTTCTAACCGCCCACAGGGATGAAGGCAGCTCATCTACCCATCTTCCTGCCTTATCCTCCAAATTTCGCTTCAATACATGCAGGATTTGTTTATTTGCAGCTTCAGCCTGCCCATTGCCTTGAGGGTACGCCACCGACGATTGCCAATGCTTCACGCGCATCTGCTCGCACGCTTTAGTAAACTTTTCAGAAAATTGAGTCCCATGATCGGACACAATTGCTCACGGAACCCCAAACCGACACCATATATGCTCATGAACAAAATCGATAACATTAACTTCAGTAATGGTCTCCAGAGGCTTTGCTTCCACCCACTTAGTGAAGTAATCTACAGTGACCACTGCATACTTAAACTTTGACCGAGCCAGAGGGAATGGACCAATTAGATCTATCCCCCACATGTCGAATGGCCACGAAGCTACTACAGGAGTCTGCTCGGTGGACGACAACCTTGGTATATCTGCGTAACGCTGACACTTGTCACACCGGCGAACGTACATTTCAGCGTCTCGCCTCAAAGTTGTCCAATAGAAGCCAGCTGCCAAAACTTTTTTTGCTAATGACCTCTGACCAGGGTGTCCTCCACATTTGCTTTCATGTATTTCCCCCAAAATACCTTCTGTCATCTCTGGTCGCACACATCTTAGTAGAGGTCGGGTGTAAGACCGCCTATAGAGTATGTTATCCAGAATAACATACCGGCATGACCGCTTCTGGATGGTTCTAGCCTCTTTTCTGTCCTCGGGCAATACCCCTTGCTCGATATATGCCTTGAGATCATCTATCCAACATTTTGCAACCGACTCAATGTCCATGATCACCTCCTTTTCTATAACAGGAACTTCCAAATGCTCGATCATGACTCCCGGATGCAAAGACTGAATCTCATCCTCAGCCATCTTGGACAAATAATCAGCCCGCATATTATCTTCACGAGCAATTCGCACCAATTCCCAATAATCAAAATCTTTTAGGATTTCCTTAACCATCGCGCAATAACGAACCAGGACCGGATGATGAACCGCATAGTCGCCTCTGACTTGGTTTACCACCAATTGGGAATCGCAATACACAATTACTTCACGAACCCCTACATCCTGCGCGAGCTCGAGGCCTGCGATCAACGCTTCATACTCAGCCTGATTGTTAGAAGCTGGAAACTTAAAGCGTAACGCCTTCTCGAATTCTACATCCTGCTCGGGTGGGACTAGTACTCACCACTTCCAAACCTCGCCGGCGTAACCATCAACATGTAGCTGCCAACAGTACTCTGGTCGGGTCTTTGGACTTGGAATATTCGCCGATGCTTTGCCAGAAGATACCTTCTCTTCGTTAGAATCCTTGAAACTCGTCTCAGCCACAAAGTCTGCCACGGCATGTGCCTTAATTGCTCGCCGAGGTTGATAATCAATATCGAACTCGGTTAACTCAATCGACCAAGTGAGTAGACGACCAGAAGTGTCCGGCTTGTGCAAAATCTTTCTTAAAGGCATGTCAGTGTACACAACAATTGAATGTGCAGAAAAATAAGCTCGAAGTTTCCGAGCAACAACAACAAGCGAATAAGCCAACTTTTCTGCATTGAAATATCTTCCCTCTACATCAGTAAGGGCTTTCGAGACATAGTAAACAGGTTTCTGAACATTACATTCCTCCCTAATCAAAACAGCTGCTACCGCCTGCTCGGTAGCTGCTAGATACACAAACAGCTTCTCCCCGAAAACCGGGCTACTTAGCAAAGGAGGACTCCCTAAATACTTCACCAACTGCTCGAAAGCCTTCTGACACTCAGGCGTCCACTCAAACCCCTTATTTCCATGGAGAACTTTGAAGAAAGGCAGGCACCTTTCCGCCGACCTGGAGATGAAACGACCAAGGGCTATCACCCTGCCATTAAGCCTCTGAACATCCTTAATGCACCGAGGAAGCTTCATAGTGACTAACGCCTTGATTTTTTCAGGATTAGCCTCAATACCCCTCTCAGTCACCATAAATCCCAGAACTTGCCCGCCTTCACCCCGAACACACACTTGCTCGGGTTCAGTTCATATTATTTTTCCTGAGATTGGCAAAGGTCTCGCCCAAATCCTCTGTATGCTCGTGCCCTTTAGTCTTGACCACCATATCGTCGATATAAGCTTCAACATTCCTCCCGATCTGCGAGCTGAATATTTTGTTCACCATTCTCTGATAGGTGGCTCCTGCATTTTTCAAACCGAAAGGCATCATCTTATAACAGTACAACCCCCCTGCTGCTCGGAAAGCTGTCAGAGCCTTATCCTGCTCGTCCATTTTAACTTGATGATACCCAGAGTAGGCATCGATAAAGCTGAGGAGCTCGAACCCCGCTATAGCATCCACCAACTTGTCAATTCGTGGCAAAGGATAGCAGTCCTTCGGGCAGGCTTTATTCAGATCCGTGAAATCAACGCACATCCGCCACTTGCCATTTGACTTCTTAACCATAACCACATTAGCCAACCAAGTTGGGTAATGTATCTCCTCGATTATGTCAGCATTAAGCAGCTTCTCGACCTCCTCCCTGATCGCTTGATCTTTTTCCACATAATAAATCCTTGGTCGCTGCTGGATTGGTCGAAAGCTGGATCTACATTGAGCCGATGCAAGGCCACAGTTTCGCTCACCCCTTGCATGTCTTCTGGCCGCCAAGCAAAAACATCCAAGCTATCTTGCAATTGTTTGATCAAATTTGCTCGAGCCTCTACTGACAAAGCCTTGCCAATTTTTATTTTCTGCTCGGGGTAGGCAGAATTGATGATCACTTCTTCAAGCTCGTCCTGAGCCGTGAATTCTGGCTCATCTCGCATTTGGAGTGTATCACACTCCACCTTTTCCTCTTCTTCAGCTCGATCTTCAACCTTATCGAGCTGGTCTTCCTCCATGACTTCAACTTGCTCTTCCAATCCTTCCGACATCAACGTCGGCAAAGGATTAGCAACATTCTCCACACTAGCTTCACCCTGTTGTGCAACTTGCTCCCCCGACTTCAATGTCGGCGAGGAATAACTATTCTCGCCATCAATCTGGCTCGCAGACATACCCACAACAACCTCATTCTCGCCCTGCTCCCCCGACTTCAATGTCGGCATAGAGCTTGCATCCACTTCAGGATCTTCATGCACCATAGCAACCACAGATGGCCCCACAGTCACGTGAGATGTCTCCTTGGTACTGACGGTTATCTTTTGCTCTCCATCTTCCAAGGTTAACTTCTGTTTCTTTCTCTGGCTATCGCGTACATACTCGAGCACTGCTCTAGGCTGGCTCCTTAATGTTCCCACTCCCTGGTCGGTGTAAAACTTGGCCCGCTGATGTGGGATTGATGCCACCATCTGAAACTTTGCCATGCTCGGTACACCCAAGATTATGTTATAGGGAGACTTCAAATCGATCACCGTGAAAGTGATCTTTTCGGCCCCGCTCCTCGCCGATGAACACTTCCAACTCAATCGTACCTTTGACCGGGACTTTATGGTTGGTAAACCCTTCCAATGTTCCGGCATATGGTCGTAGCCGATCATCGCTCAGCTCCAATCCTTGGAAACAAGAGTAATACATCACATCTCGACATGCTCCAGTGTCGACCAAAATTCTATGCACCACCCAACCATCTACCAATGCCGAAACGATCAAAGACTGCTCGCTGGCCACATTACTTGCCAACTCGCTGCGGGTAAACTGAATAGCTTGCTCTCCATCTTGCAAAGCAGCAGGTCGATCCACCACTTTAGATAGAGAATAGATTTGTTTTCCGAGCTGGGTCGGAGTGGGCTCTTCATCCATTATCACATTGATTACCCCTCTGATCGGCGGGCCTCTCCTGGGGCATTCCCCTTTTCCTCCATCTCTTTTGAAGCGGTCCAACCGCCCTTCATTAATTAATTTCTGAATGGCCTTCTTCAACGACCAACATTCCTCCGTTGTGTGCCCGTAATCATCATGATATGCACATCTCTTGTCTTATCTCGCTCGCCCGTGCCGTCCTCACGGATTCATGCGAGGTGGATTAGGAAGTTCATCCCTTATTTCATACATGATGTCCTCGCGCAATGTGTTGAGCGGGGTCAGATCTGATTCGCGAAGAAATTCCCTCGGCCGATCATATCTGGACTTGCTTTTATTATAACCTCCATTCCCTGCCTTGCCATTTCCCTTGGGGTTTCCAGCAGCTTCACTACTCTCCTTTTTCTTCTCCTTTTTTGCCGTCTCTCCGGCACACCATTTATGTGCTCGCATGAGCATTTCCGCCTGCGTTTTCGGCTCACGCATGCTCAACTCTGATCGCCAACCTCTTTCACCTTCCAACAAACCAGTTTCAAAACATAGTGTAACCTCCTGCTCGGTCAACCCAGGGACCTGCTCCAACACCTTGGTGAATCGTTCCAGATAACTTGCCGTTGACTCATGTGCGCCCTGTTTAACCTTCGAAAAATCAGCCCTCGTCTTGGCTAGTGTACCTGCCGTTCCAAAATCTGCCAAGAATTTTGCTCGCAGATCAGCCCAATTATTGATCGATCGCCGTGGCAGCGCCCCCATCCAAGCTAAAGCTTTTCCTTGCAACGCGCCAACGAAAGCTCTAATTTTCAGGGCCTCATCCGAAGTCACCAGGCCAATCTGCGATTCAAACGACATCAACCAATCCCTGGCCTTTGTTTTGCCTGTGTATTCCTTAATATTTGGGAATATAAGTCTCTGCGCTGGCGGAGCATTCTCAATCCAGGGTGCTAGCGAGCTGGCTGACGTTCCCAAGAAATCCCCATCTAAAGCCTTGCCTTGTTCCCAGGCTTCCATACGACGTTTCAGCTCCTCGAAATCCTGCATATTTATGGTTGTAGGCAAACCACCCCTGGCCGAGGCCGCACTACAGGCATGAGGCCTGGGGACCCATAGCCCCAACGGCTTGAGTAACCCCCCACGCCCGCGCCCTCGGCCTCGAGGCACCCTCAATGAGCCGAACAACCGTGCAAATTAGTTGATGCAAATCCCTTTTTCCTTGGGAATGATGAGATAGTTGCCCATAAGATCGCCTGGGAGAGGGAGTTCTGCATCGGTGGGCATATGATCCCCTTGGCGACCGTGAACGACGACTATGAGCACGAGACCGCCACGGTGAAGGTGAACGAAGCCTGCGAGCATGCGACCTTGGTGGAGAAGGTGTACGTCGACGACGTCGAGATTGAGCCGATCATCCCCAACCCGTGGGCCTAGCCTCGAGTGGACACTGGGCACAACTCGGGCTAGCTTTATTGCCTTCCGCTCCCGCCCTGGATCCTTGTGCTCTGGCCGAGAAAGAACGACCAAAGGATTCACCTGATTACCCCCAGTGTGAGATACACTCGCCGCCTCGGCTCTGAGCCGATAAGGCCGGGTGGTCCACCTCAATGGGCAAGGGTGGCTTACCCATTGCAATCAATTGTAAATTGAGCTGGTGTATCTGACCCAGGTATATGGCCCTTTGACGCAGAGCCTCTTCTCGAAATTCATGTGCTGCATCTACCCACTCATCGCCACAAGACTTCGGCCAATGAATCAACTCCACGCATCTCGATTGAGGCGGTGGCGGGCATCATGAGGCGGAGGAACATTATTCCTAGCTAACTGATTAAGGCTAGGAGTCGGTTGCACCTCGTCCCGACGACTGCCACTGCCACCATTAATTCCGTTCTCCGCCATTGTCAAAGCTCAAGAGAAACAATTATCGAACCGTACAACACTACTACCGTAAAAACTTTCACGTTTCCCGGCAATGGAACCAACTGATGCATCCAAAATCTCCTTGGGCGCACTGGATCGGTCCAATCAAGATACCTGGCTTTCAACGTATCTTATACCCTCAAAGCCCAAATCTGCAATATGATTAACAAACCGTGAACTAGGCAGGGGCACTCCCTGCAAAAGCCCTCCGGCGTGAGAATTAGCACAAGAAAGCTAATAAGAATAAATTTCAGCAGAGTTTCGGCTAGAAAGTTCAAATTGCATACCTCTCCCCTTCATTTTCCGGGGCTTTTATAGTTGCCGGAGAGCATAACTGCATATAACCGTTCATAACTGCCCACTAATGATCATGGCTTTAATGGTGGGCACATTAACTCCCCCATTAAACATAACGGTCTAAATGGAGACTTTCCCGGACATAACCGTCTTCAACTGGTTAGAAATCTTACCCGGACATAACTGTCCTCAACTGATAGCGAATCTTGAGTTAGCGAGCATAGCAAATCATGCTCGCACCTTAATTTTGCTCGCTGGTTAAGCCCCCACGCCGCTGACATCTAGCTCGATGAAGATTGAGGTCATGCTCGCTTGTATGAGTAATGGCCATGTGCCTAGCATGTGACCTAAAACTTGGGCCAATTAGGCCGGGCAGTTCAACAACAACAACAACAACAATCGTAATTCATTTTACAACAATGTATTTATCAAGTTTTCGTATTCCATTTTCCTCTTATTCGAAAGAAAAATTCTTATAACTCAGTTTCTTTATTTCTCTTTTATTCAACTTAAATTAGAAAATTAATTATTATTTTAAAAACAGAAGGAATCCTTGCAACCTCCAACCTCATTGTGCAACATAAATTATACACGTTGACTTGACAAATACAGTCTGTTAGGGTTGTTTCGTAAATACACGTTAAATTTGTGATCATAAATCCAACGTTGTATACAATCATTTGCACGTTAGGTTCATTCCAATCGTATCCCAGTGTTACTTAATTAGACATTGTTCCTTACAATCATGCTTCGGTCTTACTAATTATGCGATGTTTCTTTAATATGATGATAGACTTCAAATCCTACCTCAATGGTACTTAATTAGACATCATTCCATCAAATCCTGCGTCGGTGTTACTTAATTTGACGTTGTTTCCAATTATGTATTGGTGTTATTTAATTAGGCATTATTCATTAAAATCATGTCTCGTTGTTACTTCATTAAGCGTCGTTTCATTAATATGATAGCATACTTTAATTTCTTTTTTGTATCGTGATATATAAAGAATTAGACATCTTTTTTTTTAAAATCATGGCTCGCTGTTAGTTAATTAGCCATCGTTTCTTAAAATCCTACCTCGGTGTTACTTAATTAGGCGTTGTTTCTTTAATATGATGACAAGGTTCAATTTATTTTTCCAATGCTGCCTCAGTGTTACTTGATTATGAATCGTTCCTTCAAATCCTGCCTCGGTGGTATTTAATTAGGTATTGTTCCATCAAATCCTGTCTTTGTATTACTTGAAAGATTGATTGTAGCTAGAAATATATAAATTACCAAATACATTAAAAGTAAATACAAAAAAAAAAAACAATAAAAACTAAACATAAAACTTTTGAAAAACGTTTTAAATACAAGCTGTCATGATCTGCTCAATGAAGAGATCATTGAAGCAAAAGAAAACAACGGAAAATAAAGTAAATAAAACTGTAAAGGGAAGTAAAGAGAAACTAAAAACAGGAGATGCCTTTTGATCAAATAAGTAAATGAACTTATTTGATCGAGCCTCATGACTGAAAATATTCCACTAGTAAAACAGTTTAAGCTCATTACAATGAAAAACTAACAAAGTAGAATTTATGTAAAAACTCTATATGAAGTAGATATGAATCTGAATAGCACTAACACCTCAAACTATCTAGATTGATATACGCTCAATATCTTTTAACAAAGAGGCATGAGGTATTAACAGAAAACTATGCTGGCGACAGAGTGAATAAAGACTTTGATGAAGCTTTATTCAGCAATTCATTCAGAATGTAGTAGCAGTTTCGAAATTTCTTTCTCCTCTATTGTGTTCTCTCTTTGTAATTTGTACTTCCGTTAACTTCAATGGTGAATGTCCTCTTGTATATATATGCACAAAGAGTACCTAGAATCCTTATACAAAAAAAAAAAAAAAATCTAATGTACAAAATACTTCTCCTCTCTAAGTAATATTGACGTACCATATATGTAGGATTCCTAACCTAATTTAAACTAGGTCAGCCGTGTCTTTAGGAGTACAAGCAACACAATACAAACCTAAAAATCTAATGTACGAAATACTACTCCCCATGTCCCTAAATTAGCGTCCTAGTTGACCCGACGCACGGATTAAGAAAAAACAATTGACTTAATTATTTATATTGGTTTAATGTGTAGTTTCCTTTAAAACTCATGTGTATGTGACCTATAATTAAAGTAGAATGAAAAAGTAAGGACAAAGTGGTAAAAATGATGTTCTAAAAAGTAAGTTTCAAAAAGAACAATTATTTTGGGACGAACGAAAAAGGAAAGGAGGAGGATAATTTAGGGACGGGGGGAGTATATACAAACCCTAAACACAAATATAATCAAAGTTTTCAAAATAACATTTCTTTAAAAGGTATAAATAATTATTAATTACTCAAATTAAATACTAAGAAAGATAAAACAATTAAATAATATATTATAACTATATAAACAATTAAAATAAAGTTAATTTATAAAACTCCAATATAAAAATATACTACGTAATTATAAACCATAAAGATACATAAACCTAAATAATTTCTTCCAAGAATAATATTTCTATAAAAGGTTTAATTGATAATAATTAATTAGTAACGAATAATAGATTAATTTAAACAAAATAAATCATTAAACAATGTCAATAAATTAATGTCTAACATTACTTAATTATATGTTGTTTCCAATGATGTCTTGTTGTTACCTAATTAAACGTCGTTTCTTTAATATGATAGCAGACTTTAATTTCTTTTTTGTATCGTGGTATATAAATAATTAGACATCTTTTCTTAAAATCACGCCTTAATCTTAGTTAATTAGCCATTGTCTCTTAAAATCTTGTCTCGCTGTTAATTAATTAAGCGCAGTTTCTTTAATATGATGGCAAAGTTCAATTCATTTTTCTAATCATGCCCCAGTTTTACTTGATTAGACACCGTTCCTTCAAATCCTGCTTCGGTGGTATTTAATTAGTCATCGTTCCATCAAATCTTGTCTCGATGTTACTTAATTAAATGTTGTTTCCAATTATATCTCGGTGTTACTTAATTAGATATCGTTCCTTCAAATAATGTCTCGTTGTTACTTAATTAGGTGTCGTTTCTTATCATGCGTCGATGTTATTTAATTAGGCATCGTTTCTTTAGTTATGAGTATGTTGAAATTTGACGGTTGGCTTTTGTGTGTGCGTTTGTTGTTCATTAAAGATATCTTCGTCATTTTATCATTGAAAAATATACTTTTGCGATTGAAAAAAAAAAAAAGGAACTTTTCCGATTATAATTTCATTCTATGAGACTGACTCTATTATCACCCAAAATTAATATTACTCACTCAGCCCAAAATAAGTGTCTTCTATTAAATTTACACATATTTAGGAAAAAAATATTTAATTCACTTTTTGTTTAATGCCCTCGTATTCTCATTAAGTGATATCAAATTAATGGGTCTCTTTTTCCTTTATTTTACAATAAGAAGAGAATAATACTCCTTATATTCTATCTAAAGAGTCTATTTTTGAAATATTTGATAATTAAGTAATTTTTAATTATGAAAATATTTAATAAGTAAAACCAGTATGCTTGTAAAGATGAAAGACTATAAAATTTATAAGTATAATTTTTGAAAGTGTACTAGGTTTTTGCATGGAAGGGTATACAATTAAAAATGGATTAATATAATGTTTAGTCCCTGGACATATCGAAAAACAATGTTTTGGTCCTCGGACAAAAAAACAATAGAAGTTGGTCCCTGGACATATCTTTTTGGATCAATTTGCCCCCTTTCACCGTTAGCGTTAGTTTTGCCGTTTGTTTTTATACAATATGACTAAATTACCCTTACTAAAAAGTTTCTTATGGCTGATTTAAGAGCAAAATAGAAGGGGTTAGTTGTCAATTTTTAAATTTAACCATCTTCAACCATGGTCCGACAAATCCCGAATCCAAACCAATTCCATCCACTCACCTCTTCTTTTTCAAATCAATCACTATACCAAAATGCAATCCAAGTCTCTCCCAGTTCCATTTGTCCTCGGCGGTCGTCTTCCCCAGATCCGGCGAAAGTGGCACCTTGCCTCTCGTTTTCTCTCTCACGTCTCATGGCTCCCTCATCTCTTTATGCCAAATCGGTCCCTCATCTCTTTATTCGCCGCCCGGGTCTCGTTTAGTTCCACCAATCACTCATCTATGCCGACTCCAATCTCATCTTTGGTCCCGCCTCTCTCCTGGCCAAAGAACCTCATCTCCAAATATCTTCAATTGTTCAAGCCAAGTCCAACATCTACGGTGGACCTTCGCTACTAATTCCCGATCGTAATTTCTTTTGTCGTTCAACCCCCATCTCAATTCCTCAACTTTGATGCGTAGAATCGATCCGGAGAAAAGAGAGCGCGATTGGAACTTCGGGTTTGAAGGAAGTGGGAAGAGGGGAGAGTCCAAAATCCAAGCCTTAGGCTCGGATTGTGTTAGTGCTCTTTGTCAATGGTGTGCATATTTGTGAACAATAAGAAACCCATAAAACCCACCTCTCTACCGCCGAGAATTTGTAGAGACAATAGAGAAGAAAAGGACCGATCAAGGACCAAGACCAAGCTACCGGGCGTTGACCGATGGGTTTCAGTGATGCGATCTTTGAAATTGTGATTATCGGTTGATCTACTTCGAAATCCAATCAAGTCCTGACGCCGTCTCCGACTCGAGCCCATCTAGTACCGTAGTTTGCGAATTGTGTCGATTTTAGTGTAATGGAGGAGAAAGGTGAGGGTGCGCTAGGATACGAAAAAGGAGGAGGGTGGTGGTGGAGGCCCATCCACCCATATTTGACACTACTATCATCTTACAAATGGTGATGACGATGAACCAGAAGAAGGTGGTCGAGTGACTGCTTGGTTGAGGGAGATGGCGCCGGGCGTGATGGGCGAAGGCGCGATGATCGTTGGGACCTTCCATAATGGGTCTTTGATATTCGGGGAAGGCAACCGGAGAGAGAGAGAAGAGATCATGGCCCGGAATGCCTGAAATGAAGCAGGGCATTCTCGCCAATTAAAAAAACATTTAAAACTAACGCTAATGGTGGCGGGGAAAATTGGTCCAAAAAGACATGTCCGTGACCAACTATTGTTTTTTGTCCCACCAAACATTGCCGACATGTCCGAATTATTATTTAATTCATAAAAAATAGATAAAAAAATCCGGAAAAAAAAAAACATTTTTTAAAAATAGTTTTTTGTTTTTTGTTTTTTTTTTAATCTTTCCCCAAATGAGACATGAGAAGGGATCGAACATGAGACCTCACATTTTGTAAAATCTCAATTCTATCACTGGGCCACCACTTAAGATCGAAAAAAAAAACACTTATATTTGAGTCGTCCCTCCTAGAAGAGAATATCAAAAGATCCCTAATACTCCCTCCGTCCCCAAATTATTATTCTATTTTATTTTTTCGTTTGTTCCAAAATAATTGTCTTGTTTGAAACTTTTCCTTTTAGAACAATGCTTATCACTTTTAGCATTACTTTTTATCTTATTTTAGTTATGAACCACATACATATAGACTTTAAAATAAGCTACATATCAAATTAATATTAATAATCTAATTAAATGTATTTTCTTAAATCGTACATCAAATCCACCGAAATGATAATTTGTGACCGAGGATGGAATATGAGAATAGTTGTTTCTCCTAGCCGAGAATGAGATCGTGTTGGGGAGCTAAGCCGATTGAATGCGGAAGACGACAAAGTGATGCTTACGTCATGTAGTATTTTGAGTCACTATCTGGGAGGGGGCGAGCATGCAGCTTTTTGCATAGAAGAATTCGTTTACTGATTGGGTCAACATTGTTTGTAGGGTCAATATTCCGCTCGCGCCTTGGGGGATATGGTTTGTTTATCAGAATTATACTCCGAACAACCAATTAATTCCCTATAATAATCGTACCGAGATCTGATTTATGGATACTATGGTACCTAAATTAGATCTATGGTAAGGTTTAAGAAAATCTAAAGAAAGAGAAAAAGATGGCCAACATATATACATGGTCATCTTTTTGTCTATGTTTATGTTGGCTAGATATTTAATCAATCTTATCCAATCTAAAAATTATCCAATTTGATCAATCAAATCTATAAATATTTTTGGATCAAAACGGACAACTTATCTCAACTCCAAAATATTAACAAGTTAGAAAAATACGGATTAAGACGGACTGTTACTTGTTATAACTCGGCTCGAATGAACTTGACATATTTCAACCCTCTTAATATTTAAGATCTAATGGGTTGCGACTCGACACAACCGGACCAATTGTCAATCCTAATTGTATTGCATGGTGATTGATACAACTTATATCTGTTACAGGTAAAGTGTCAACTCAATTATTTTAAAATGTTTTAAATAAAGAACCATTTCAAAAATTATACTTACAATTTTTATAATCTTTTATCTTTACCTTTAATTTGTGATGCAAGTATATTTTCTTTATTATTATTATTATTTATTTTTGTAATTATTACTAACTCTAATAATATTAATATATTCTATAATTATTAAATTTTCCAAATAGGTAAATAGAATCTTTGGTGGAACATACAATGAAGTATTAGTTGGGACCAATATAGTTATTGGACGTAAGATTGTTGAGTAACCGGGTGTTATTTGCATATGGTCAAGATTTTCCAAAGCATAGTTGCTTGTAAATTGCGAAAGCTAAAGCTTAAAGTGAAAGAAAAAAGTCAAATGGCGGGCGGGAAAGTTGTAATTAAAAACACAAATAAACGGAAGAAAATTAAAACTCGTAATAATATTACAAACTTTATCTTGTAATATTATTTGTGATAACAATATTAGAACCGTCCAATTTCACTTTGAAAGCAGGAAAGAAACACGTAAAACCAAATGGTCCAACTCCAAAAAAGTAGAGATATATAGATCCAATACCGTTGGCAAAATCTGGGATAGCATGCTTGCTTTGCTTTAAAAGATCCCCCATTAATTGGACCAACTCTCTCTATGACTACGTTTGTTTCATTAGTCTTTTGATTTTTGATGATGATAGTTTATATATATATATATATATATATATATATTGGCACATATTTTTTTTCTTTTTTACGAGATTCGAAATCGTAATCATATACCCTTTGTTTCACTTAAATGAGTCCATACAAGTATATCATTAGAGTCGGCTGTCATAATTACACAGTTATTTGAATAAAGTTAAGATGTTTTTATCATATGTGAAGGGTATATTTGAAAAATTGTAAAGATTATGAACATGACTTTTAACATAACTCTTAAAATAAAACATAAAATAAAATATTAGACTTGTTGCTTGAAAGGGATGTAGTGCTTGTTAATTAAACATTATGCGCCCTATGTTCAATCGAATGGTCTAAATTAAAAAAATCTAATACTTTGTAATTAATAACTAGTATTAGGGTTGATAATAATTATGAAAATACTTGTGTATATCCAAAATATTTGTAGAATATGTGGACAAAGTGAAATATAGTTAAAAATTATACATATAATTTTTTGAAATTAGAATTGTCCTTAAGTAAAATATTTAAAATAAAATAATTGATTTTTTTTGGATGGAACGAAGGAATTATCTATTAAGCCAATCTTTGACTGTCTCGTCGTGAAGGAGTAAACTAAAAGCAAAAGTGATGGAGGGATTTTTTATTAGTATTGTATTACTTAATGATTGATAATTACTCCTTTCGTTTCGGGCAAAGAATCCATTATATTATTTTGAGATATTTTATTTTAAAAGTTCACTTTAAAAATTTATGCTTATAATTTTTATAACATTTCATATTTACCATCCACTTGTGTTATAAACATATTATTTGTGCTTCAATATTTTTGTAATTATGACAAACTCTAATAATATTAATATATCTCCTTAATAATTAGACTTTTCAAATGAAGATTCTTAGGGCGGAACAGAGGGATTAGGTTTCTACCGGATAGTTTTGGAGGCAATTCAATTATAGTTATTGTTACTTTGGAGTATTACTTATTAGATTAAAAAAAACATGATGTGCCAGGCCCAAGCCGGGTCACGTGCAAGGCACGAGCTAGCATCACGAACCAATCACGAGCACAATGCATATGGGGCCCACAGGCCCAGCGAGCAGCGTAACTCTCATCCATGCTTGGCCGGGCAAAGGCCCTGCCTGTCCGACCAGGGGCCATGCCCGGACATCACACATATTTAGCAAAGAAACCAGATTCATCTCGTTCAAACCTGGTCGAGCATTGACCTTGCCCGCCCGACCAGGGGCCGTCCCTTGGACCTACAACAAGTTCAAGAGCAATGCAAGTGGAATAACTGGGCAGAGCCCTGCTCGCCCGGGCACACATCAAATGGGAAGCACCGAAGGCTTGCTCTCCAAGACAAGTCAAAGGTTTCCATGTTTAGGCAGAACACTTGTCTTATCTGCTCCTACATCTATGCGGCCAGCCGCTTATCACGCCTAAAATCAAGGGATTCTCTCCTTGATTGATTTGGTAACTATGGAAACTGAATCTTAGACGGATTCAACCACCTTGGGGGCCTATAAATACCTCACCATAACCTTTAACAAGGTACACACACTTTCTTGAGCCTAGACACTCTGTCTATTTGTTTTCAAGCTTACACACGAGACTTACTCTCACGCTGGAGGGGTTTCACGAGGCACTGCCTTGCATTTCCACTCAGATTTTCTTGTGTTCTTAACAAGCTCAAGGAAGGTGATCCAAAGACATATATCCTGCCCAACTCAAGGACGGCCCAAGCTGTGATTTTGCCACATCAAAACAAAAAAACTTAAATATTATTGATATTTAAATCGTAAATTATAAAAGAATACGACTTAATTCTCAATTTGATCACCTTACTTTCGTGAAAAGTCCATTAACCTCACTCTACTACCATTTTTCAGAGTTTGGTCACCATTTATTATATATAACAGCTCAGGCAGTTAAGAAAAACTAATTACCGGCCAGGATTGATTTTTACCAAACACAATTACTGGTCAGGATTTAATCTGATTTCAACCATTTTTATCACGTTTTTATCTCCATAAAATCCACTCCTCATTCTGTTTATCTCCATCTCTTTCTTTATTTCTTTCTCTCTCTTCCCTAACCGTTTTTATCAATATTTTTTTATCTCCTCAATCCTTTTCTCTCTCAATCTCTATATCTTTCTCTCTCTTCCTTATCAATAAAATCTTTTTACTAGCCCGCATAATACACTTTTTTATAGACTATTTTATTACATTTGTCTTAAAGATTTTAAATATATATATTATTTTTAGTTTAATGATATGCAGTGGTACACGACAAAAACGGAAAGAAATATCCAAATATTCACCAAAGAGACATGTTGTACAGAAAGTACGTAATAGAATTTGAGCTTATTGTGCTTAACAAGAACAAACATTACTCAAGTCATTTAATATAGGGTTGACAATTGAGTGTGTTGGATCGGATATGAGTTGGGTCGAAACGGGACGGGTTGAAATGAGTAATGGGTCAGAACAGATCGATCCGTTTCGATCCGTAATTTTCCATCAAAAAACTTATATTTATATAGCAAAAAAATAACGAGTCGACATGGATAACGGGTTCGACACACTTTAACCCGACCCAAATCGATCCGTTAATTTATTTTGCCAAAAAACGTAACAGCTCGGGTTAAGTCGAGTAATTTTCAGACTGCGTTAGGTGAGTTAGCAGGTTTTGGATTGTAATTACCATACCTAATTTAATAGGAAGACGTTATCCATTTTGGACATAGCCAAATTCGTCCCAGTGACATCAAAAGATATTTTGTATTATGGTTCATATGTAAAATGAAATATACATTTATTAATTTATTTTTATTATGCTCTGTTCATACATTGATCACACTTATACTGACACCGTTATTTATTGATAAATTCCCAAACCGGCGTCGTGCCATCGACACGGACAAAGAGTACTAGTACTTTACAAAACGTATCAATATGGTTTAGACAGTAGATGTCGTTAACGGAATAGCATGAAAAGACATAAATGCCCCCTCTAAAAGGCATAAAAATACTAAAATATCCACTACCATCAACCTTGGTCTCTATCCCCAGTTCAACCCATCTCTCTCTCTCTCTGATTTCTTAGATAATGACCACAAATAATCCCCTACTGAATTGAACATTGCGGCGTATTTATTCCTTCTTCAACAACTATTCTGGAATCCGAAATTGAACCTCCCTCCTTCATTCTCTCTCTAAAACTTTCTATCTCTAGAATTTGCAAACAATCAGAGATGCCGCTTGTTGATGTTGTCGCGTATCAGAGCGGGGTCGACACTGCTGCCAATAATGGGATAAGATTGTTTACAGAACCTACAGTGGAAGACCGGTCAAAGTTTTGATGATCATTGATGAAATTTTCAGCCTCTTTCTCCAGATCCGTGGAAGTTCCTCTCCGTAAAGCTCCATTTGGATTCTTTGTAGTCGTTGCCATCAAAAATCCGCCACGGCAATTCTTATCCAACAATTTTCTGGCAACCTCTATCATCGTACGGGGAAAGAAAGAAGAAGCAAAGTAGAAGCATAACTAGAATTAACAACAACAGATCTATATATATATATCCATTTCGATTTTGGGGCAAATCATTGAAATCATTGGTTGTAGCAACAGATCTATATTTTCAAGACCCAATTCCCATTTCTCTCGTTTGTAGCACCTTCCTGCTCCTCGTCCTTTTCCTCAACAGAAATGACATCATCCACGGCAACGACGTCATACCTGCTCCGACCATCGGGCCACAAAGATTTAAACGGATACTTGAATGAAAACCCCCACGGGGCAGTTCTCTGCTGCGGCGTGAACACCGATATTGAAGGCTACTCCGTGGAAATGACAGATGATGTCGACGTGGACGACCGACCGAAGACGACGACGTTAAACTAGAGGCACAATCTTTGAATTTCATTTAAGTGGTCTTCTTCTTCGACCAATCAAAAACATATTTTTGAAGAGAGAGAGAGAGAGGGAGATTGAAGGGGAGAGGGCTTTATAGAGTAGGAAAAGATTTTATGAAATCAAATTGGGGAAGAAGATGAAGGTGTGGAAAAAAAGAAAATAAAAATGAATTAATTGAGGGTATTTTTGGGTTTTTAGAAATATTTTAAACGGGTTATCTAAAAAAAAAGACTGAGTGACTAACGTGATACCTTTTGTAAAGTAAGGTGACTAGACTGTAAAAAATGGTAATAGAGTAAACTTAACAAACTTTTCGCAAAAGTAGATTGATCAAATTGAGAATTAAGTAAAAAAGTAACTAGGAGGGAAAGTGTGTTTTACTTGTATTGTATCAAATACTTTCATGTGTTTGGTTGTTCGAGTTAGTTTCAACGAGATGGAAAAAACTATGACTACCTCCATTGTACCATTGCATGAATGTACCAAGAATAAAGATTTATACCTAAATGCACCGAAGTTAAAGACTAGTTATACCTTGTGCATTAATAGCTATACATTGGGTAAAAGTTGGATAATAGGGACGTGACGAGCAATGGACCCTCATGGAGGCTTTTTGTCTGAAATGCATGTCTGAAGCAAAGGATATATATACATGTAGTCACAAAATACACTATATCTAGAGAGGGGCGTAAATATCACGGCCACGATGGAAAGGAAACTCATGACTATGGCGATTTATGGTGAGAGAGAGAGAGATATGTTCTTCTGCTATTTGAGTTATAAGATAAATAGTGTGTGCATTGCTAATCGACCCATGCCTCCTCCATTTTTAATATATAAAGCTAAAACACAATCTCTGCAATAGACAACTTTTAAATTTTCAATGGGGACTTTAACCTAAAAGTAATACCACCTTCTAAAAGTTGTTAAATGGGTAAAGTTACATCATGGCAACTAATGTCATAACTCATAACCATGCATGCTTATATAAGTGTTTTTTTTATAATTAAATATATGTTGATTATGATCATGATTCAATCTTAACCTTATTTAATTTGATTGTAGTGTGAATGCTAAACTAGGTTCGATTTGATGCCAAAGATTTTTCCCGAGAAAAAACGTGGAAAAGTTGGCGTTAAGAAAAGGGAGGATTCCAAATATACATTAGAATATGTTAATCCACTAAAACTTAATTCCTACATCTTCACTCACAACTTCCATAATCATGCAATTATGTAGGTCCTTATTTTATACCAAAGCAAGCATTTCCCCTTGCCCTACTATCTCTCACTCATATATATATATATATATAAGCTTATAATATCTAAAGAACAAAGGGAAAACTACCCAAATGGTCCCTATACTTTTTGGGTTTCTCGATTTTTGTTTTTGAACTAATTTTTTCGAAATTTTCCTCCATGTACTAATTTTTTTTTCGCGGGATTGGTCCGTCCGTCCAATTCTGTTAATTTTCTACCATTAAATCTAACCACGTGCATCTCACGTGATTTTTAGTAGGGACAAATTTGTCATTTGAACTTATAAGGGATCATTTAGCAAAAATATTTTATGTTGGGGGCCTAATTGAGTAATTGTATATCATCTCCTTCCTTCTCATAACCTAGCTCCCTTATCCCATTTTCCCATCTCCTTCGCCCTCTTCATCTCACCGATCACCAAGAAACCCCCACCCACCACCACCTCTTCCCTTATAATCCACCAACCACCTCCACCATTCACTTACTCTGAATCATTCTCCCTCACAATCCACAAGTGATTTTGTTCCAGAAGTAGGTGAGTCAATCCCAATCCCCAAACTGGAACGGAAAAGGTCGACATAATGGAACTGGAGGTGAAATTTAGTGAGTTTGGGGGAACTGTGGAGGGTTAGGGTTTGGTCAACGGAGCTGACGAAGGAGCTAATGTTGAATAGGGTATAAGGGTCGGGACAAAGGTTAAGGGTTTGGGAAAGGGACCTGAGAAATTGGAATTTCTTAGAGATGGCACTTGTTTTGATGGCGTCTTTTGTGGGTAAGAAAAAATGATTTGGGTTAGAGTTGAGTTTGAGAGTTTACTGCATCGGTCAATGAGTTCGTCTTGTTGTCGATCATTGTTGAAGAAGTCAAATAGGTCCTCAGAATTGTAGGGGGATGACCGTGAGGAACTTTTGTAGAAAAGGTCTACATCATCGTCTTCGGCAGAGCTGTCGCTGTCCATGTTGTTCGGGGAGGGAATGATGGGAAATTCTTCCAACTTATCCTCTGAAATTCTTCCAAAAATCTTCCAAATACTTCTTTCAGCTTATCCTTTGAAATTCTTTGGGCATGAATCTGGGATCTTTCTCTTCCAAAAATAAAAAAATAAAACCCATCTCATCTTTCTCTCTAGAATTTTTCTCTCTTTTAATTTCAATTGTCCTTGGATAATGGTGCTTTGTTTATGCTATATGCTGAGGAAGGAGAGAGAGAGAGAGAGAGAGAGAAGAAGAAGAAGAAGAAAATCAGATGCCTCAATGGTCCTTGCACTTTTTAAAGTGAGCTGACAAATTTACCCCTGGTCAAAGTCACGTGACATGTACATGGGAAAACTTAACTGACGAAATTGGATGGAAGGACCAATTCCGTAAAAAAATTTAGCTCAGGACCAATTACGTATAATCGGGATCAAAACCGAGAAATCCAAAAAGCACATGGACCATTTGGGTAGTTTGCCCAAGAACAAATATAATGAAGCAACATTTTGTTGCAATGATTAGTTTCAAGGGCATTTTTAAATAATCCAATTATTAAGTTTTCGGAAGTTGACTCTTTGAGTCACTCAAGTACTAAGCAAAGTATATGGTTAAGTCTTAAAGAAATTTTAAAAGTTGGAAAAACTTGATTAAAAGTACACCCAAATTCTATGTGCATGCAAAGTATCTGTTTGGTCTTCTATACAAAGATATGATAATAAAATGGAGAATAGACTACGTTGGACAACAAAAGCAAGATTTTTTCTTTCCCGAGAGTTATATTGTACTCCAAACGGATCTATATATAAGTAAAACTAACTGATTTTACACAGATTAAAAAAGTAAGTTAAATTAGTTAAATTGTCTTAATTTTATATAAAACAAAAGTATATTTACTAAAATACCCTTAAGTATCCCACTCAAAACTTATGATAATTAATGCAATATTAGCTCATTGTCATCAATTTATTATAGCTCCTTTTATAATTAGTGTGACTCTTTGTGTATAGGGAATGCGCATACATCTTGAAAAACAAAAGAATTAACAAGGGATATTTTTGATACCAAACTTCTTGGAAGTTGTGAGTAGAGTTTAATATGATGATTTTTGCTTATATTTAAGTCAACCAAAATTTGATATTTTTTACATATATATAGGTCCGGAGGGAGTACTACCGTCTTGTTTATATTGATCACTAGACAAAAACCGGTTGTTTTATTCATCTTAATCCGTGACATAAACACATCAAAAGATTGCTGCAGAATATCAATATACCAAATTTGTAATGAAATTATAACTTCGATTTGGAATGTATTTTTATTGCTGAGGTTTTTCCTTTCACCGCCAGTAATTTGTGATATATCCATCTTCAAATTGCACAATGCATTATGAAATTAATCATCGTAAAAATATTTACTTTTCTAATTTACAAAATTACGAAGAAGTATTAAAGAATATAATAGTAGTGCCATCAAATTTTGTCATCCAAAGATTATTTAATGCATAGATATCATATTTTTGGATACTTTTCATAAGATCTAAATTTATTATAACATAACTTGAACAATATTGAAATCTAAATTGTTGTTGAACTTTATACATGATTTATAAATCTATGTTTGTAATTATTTGAGTATCTTCATTTATGAAATGGTTTTAAGTTCTGTTTTTCTTTTTAAATTAAAAAGAGTGAAGATCGATCGCTATTTCATGTATGACTCTTTTTAAATAATAGTGTTCAATCATGTGCAATTGTATGTCGTTGTTTCGAGGGTAGTAAATTGTTCTGGTCTGACGTTATTGATATGGAATGAAGATGATAAGTCAACAAATATTTAGTGTAAGAAAATTTTCAAAATCTATTATTATTAGTCGTACAATTATATATTTTTATATAAGTGTTTTCCCTTAATTTATTTTTCTAATTTTGTTTTTGCTCTTTCATTTTACTTATGTATAACTTAGTTGAAAAAGATATATGCCGTGCGTTTATAAATGCACGAGTGCAAAAACTAGTTACTGTTTAATATCATTGCTATGTCGATTCACCTTCCAGAAATTATTGTCATAAGCAACTCAAAATTGTCCAACTTAAGTGTACACTTAAAATAAAAACCAAAAAGCCATTTATTAATTTCGATTACATGAATGGAAAATCTCAGATATTCTGTACCAATATTCATACGAAAACCCCAAATCTCAATGATATGGGAGTTATTCATTTGCTTTAAGTTCTTAAGTAGGAGTAGGATACAAATGGTAAATAAACCAAAATTAATGTGCAGACCAAAGGGTTGTCATGCATATTTTAAAAACCTTTCGATGCACTGGATCTTGTACAGGTCTCGTTACATTAAATATGCTAAATCTAGGTGGGATAATTTCTTTAGCATCCATTAAACATTAGCTTTTGAAAAGAGTCGGAAAGAGTCTAATGCATATTATAATGTCATTTATGCAAGCAAATATATTATGTTTTTAGTTTAAAATGGTAAATCTTGGTTCACAATGAAGAAATTTTACCGTTTCGTTAATGCTCTTCATTTTGGTACATGTGTGATACTAAAACATGGGTTTATTAGCATTTCAAGTACGGGTAAATATTCTGTAAGACGGTCTTACAGATGTTAATTTATAAGAAGGAGCTCTACTCTCACACAACTCAACCTACCAACACACGGTGGGTCGTATAAAGAGAATTTATCTTACAAAAAATATTTGTAAGACCGTCTTACCTAAGTTTTTGCGTCAAATACAAATATATATTGGGGGAGGAATATGATGACGTCAAGTACTTAGGAGTTAAGGTTTCTAAGTTTATAGATACACGGGACACACGCGGTGGAGAGAGAGAGAGAGAGAAGCTTGAAGAATACAAAAGAAGTTGTTGGTTGAGAGATTCTGATTTTAATCATGCAAGAAAAAAGATTGTTACATGGCCATTGAGACAACAACTATAAAGGTTGAAAAAGGAAAGGGTAAAAAAAAAGAAAAAGGCAAATAAGCTTTTTGTAGGAGAAGTGGAGGAGGTGATTTGGCAATGTTTATGAGAGGGTATCTTTCAATCTTCTATTTGCACAAGCAACCATGTATTTTTGCATACATTACAAATAGTAGATGGTGATGGTGATGGTGATGGTGATGGTATTGGCATTGATATTGGTGTGGTCCTTAATTTCTTTAATGAGAGGCTGAGGCTGGTGATGGATCCTTAGAGGATATGTTGATTTTGCTTTGATACAGAAATATAACCCAACCCCCGACCCTAATTGATTCATTTTGTGACCACTACTCCTCTCTCTTAGTTACGTGGTTCCTCTCTCTTCTCTACTTTTATCTTAATCCTAATTGTCTTCATTTTAGTACGCAAGTGTCGGGAAACATTCACAAGGCATTTTCTTCTACTTGACCAACATGAGTTTTCACTTTTTACCCCAAAACATACTCTCTCCGTTCTCGACAAAAAGTTCACTATTCTATTTTGGGTGTTTCACTTAAAAAGTTCATTTTAAAAAATTAAGTCGAAAATGTCATTTTATTACTAATGAACGTCGTGTGGGTAGACTCATGAGGAAAAGGTGAGATTAATAAGAGGAACCATAGGTAGTGGCAGCATCAGTATTTTCCAAACAGCTTTCATATTTCTGGGGAAAAAAAAAAAACCTTTCCTTTCCTATTTACAGCAATTTCCAAGCTTGTAGAGCTCCTTATAAAATTCGGACCAGCCCAACTTTGTAACTATCAACTGGTCCACATAAATATGGACTGGGCCAGATTTGAATCATAAAATTAAAGCCCATCCCCTACAATAAATTTTTAACAGCTAAAGTTTACGATATTTTTTTAATCGAAAAATTACATTTTATTACAAAAATACGAATATACCTTTAATAACCCAAGGCACACGTACGATTAAAAACTCAAGGCATCACGATGCACATTCTAAGCAAGATTTTGCAATCTCAAATAATTGCATCGCGAATCCATATTGATGCCCAGTGGTTCTAAATCAACGCATCGCAATTTCAAATAGGTGCATTGCGATTCAAAAATAATGCATCGCGATTAAATTTTCTCTCTTCGGTCGTGCCTTCCCTTATCCCCTGTTCCAGATTCCATTTTATTTTATTTTCTTCTCTTATTCTTTCTCTTCCCTTCTTCACCCGCCAACACTTACTCTTTTTTTTCTTTGATTCTCATTCTCTTTCTTACTGCCGCACTCCTTACATCTCTCAATATGTTTCTTTTCTTTTCTGCTTCGGTAGCCCCCTCTCACTTCTCCTTTATATATATATATATATATATATATATATATATATATATATATATATATATATATATATATATATATATATATATATATATATATATATATATATATTGATGTGGCAAAAATATCATCATACCGGGGGTGCCGAAAGTCGTCGAGATACGTGAATTGCTCGTTGACTGAATTGATGATGAAATCTTTGTCTGAGTCGGATATCTAGTTATATGTGTGTCACCTACAAAATAAGCATCGTGAGTGGGTGGGGATGTCCCCCAAAACCCTCCGGTGTTATAATCAGTCCAGTGTATAAAACAAGAGGGCGTGTAGCCCCCGTGTGTGGAGTGAAAACTGTAAAAGAGAGAAAGTCCCTTTAATAAGAGCTAGTAGGGTTTATTTATACCTGATGGGTTAGGGATGGCTTGTCATACATGGGCTAGGTCCATGGTGTTCAGTAGTCCTTTAAAGCATAGTGAGTCAATGTAGTAGAGAACCCCCTTGCCTAAGTGAGGCCCAAATACCTTTTGAGGTAGATTTAATATAGGCACTTCAGTAGTCCCCCTAGTCCTTATTCCTTGGGATTTATCTCAAGGGTAAGGAGTATAATTTTCTGACAAATAGAACATCTACTCAACCGCGAGATTACTCGAGCGAGAGGATAAATAAAGGTCGACCGCGAGATGCTCAAGCGGGAGGATTATTTACTCAACCGCGAGACACTCGAGCGGGAGGATAATGTTAAGCTCATTCGCGAGATGCTCGAGCGAGAGGACAATATAAAGCTCAGTTGTGAGATGCTCGAGCGGGGAGCGTAAGCGCAAGTAGGCGCAATGTATTACTCAACCCCGAGAAACACTCAAGCGGGAGGACAAGATAAAGCTCAGCTGCGAATAAACTCGAGCGGGGAGCATATGCGCAGGAATGCGCAGTGTCTACTCGACCGCGAGTAAACTCAAGCGGGAGGATAAGATAAAGCTCGACCGCGAGATGCTCGAGCGGGATGGTAATGTACCTCAACGTAGTGAGGGTCTTTAAGAAATCCAGTAACCTCAACTTGGTGAGGGTCTTCGAGAAATCCAAGCCTCAACATTGTGAAGGCCTTCAAGAATCCGAGCAACCTCACTGTGGTGAGAGTCCTCTAGAAATCCATATGCTCAATCGAGAATGCTCAACCGTGGAATGCCCAAACGGGTAGCGTAAGCGCATAAAAGAAATCCAGAAGCCTCACCGTGGTGAGGGTCTTCGAGAAATCCAGCAACCTCAACATGGTGAGGGTCTTCAACAATCCGATTAGCCTCACCATGATGAAAGTCTTCTGGAAATCTGTATGCTCCAGCGAGAAGCTCAACCGTGGGATGCCCAAACGGGGAACGTAAGCGCATAAAAAAAATCTAGATGCCTTACCGTGGTGAGGATCTTCGAGAAATCCAACAACCTCAACATGGTGAAGGTCTTCAAGAATCCGAGCAGCCTTCATTGTTGTGAGAGTCCTCTAGAAATCCATATGCTCAATCGAGAAACTCAACTGTGGGATGCCCAAACGGGGAGCGTAAGCGCATAAAAGAAATTCAGAAGCCTCACCATGGTGAGGGTCTTCGAGAAATCCAGCAACCTCAACATGGTGAAGGTCTTCAAGAATCCGAGTAGCCTCACCGTGGTGAGAGTCTTCTGGAAATCTGTATGCTCAATCGAGAAGCTCAACCGTAGGATGCCCAAACGGGGAGCGTAAGTGCATAAAAGAAATCTAGAAGCCTCACCGTGGTGAGAGTCTTCGAGAAATCCAACAACCTCAACATGGTGAGGGTCTTCAAGAATCCGAGCAGCCTCACCGTGTTGAGAGTCTTCTGGAAGTCCGTATGCTCAAGCGAGAAACTCAACCGTGGGATGCCTAAACAGGGAGCGTAAACGCATAAAAGAAATCCAGAAGCCTCACCGTGGTGAGGGTCTTCGAGAAATCCAGCAACCTCCACATGGTGAAGGTCTTTAAGAATTTGAGTAGCCTCATCGTGGTGAGAGTCTTCTGAAAATCCGTATGCTAAAGCGAGAAGCTTAACATGGTGTAATCTGATGCTCGAGTTGTGGCAGGAGTGTAATATAAAACTCGAGTTGTGGTACGAGCATAGCGCGGGCACATAATAATAACATGAAGACTCATGTTGTGGCACGAGCAAGGTGTGCACGGGCACGGAGCAATAATGAGACTCGGGCTGCGACACGAGAAAAGTGTGCACGAGCTCAAACTGATAATATGAAGCTTGGCCCCTGGCACGTATAATATGAAGCTCGGGCTGTGGTGTGAACGTGGCATGCCTGGGCACGAGAATAATAACATGATGCTCAGGCTGTGGCGTGAGCATAATGTGCCGGGACGAGAATAATAATCTGAAGCTCAGGCTGTGGCGCGAGCGTTGCGTGCATGGGCACGAGGTAACAACATGAAGCTCGGGCTGTGGCTCGAGCATAGTGTGCATGGGCACGAGAATAATAATCTGAAGGTCAGGTTGTGGTGCGAGCGTGGCATGCACCGGCACGGGGTAACATGAAGCTCGGGCTATGGCGCGTGAATAGTGCACTTGGGCACGAGAATAATAATCTGAATCTCGAGCTGTGGCGCGAGCGTCGCGTGCACGGGCACGGGGTAACAATATAAAACTTGGGCTGTGACGTGAGTGTGGCGTGCATGGGCACGGGGTAACAACATGAAGCTTGGGCTGTGGCGCGAGCGTAGTATGCCTAGGCATGAGAATAATAACATGAGGCTCAGGCTGTGGCGCGAGTATAGTATGCCTGGGCACGAGAATAATAATCTGAAGCTCAAGCTGTGGCGCGAGTGTGGCGTGTATGGGCACTGGGTAACAACATGAAGCTCGGGCTGTGGCGCGAGCGTAGTGTGCCTGGGCACAAGAATAATAACATGAGGCTCGGGCTGTAGCGCGAGAATAGTGTGCTTGGGCACATGAATAATAATCTGAAGCTCGAGTTATGGCGCAGTGTGGCGTGCACGGGTAACAACATGAAGCTCGGGTTGTGGCGTGAGCATAGTGTGCCTGGGCACGAGAATAATAATCTGAAGCTCGGGCTGTGTCGCGAATGTGGTGTGCACGGGCACATGGTAATATCATGAAGCTCGGGCTGTAACGCGAGCGTAGCGTGCATGGGCACGAGAATAATAACATGAGGTTCGGCCTGTGGCGCAAGCATAGTGTGCTGGGCATGAGAATAATAATCTAAAGTTCGGGCTGTGACGCGAGCATGGCGTGCATGGGCACAGGGTAACAACATGAAAGGCTGTGGCGCGAGCATAGTGTACCTGGGCACGAGAATAATAATCTGAAGCTCAGGTTGTGGCGCGAGTGTGGTGTGCCTGGGCACGAACTGGACTAAGTGCTTGGTTCTGGCCAAGCCTTTGAGCGGGCATGGCCCCTATCGCCCTGGGGTGAGTATTCTGAAGATTGCCTAGCGGGCATGGCCCAACTCTTTGCGGCAACCAGCTAACCAGGCTTGGCCCTGCTCGATGTTTGTATGTCGAAGCTGTTGCCAGTATATCAACTAGGTATAGAAATATACGACTAACAATGCCTCACTATAGGAACCGAGGTAGTTAACCGCTACCTGGGCATGGCCCTACCGACTCGGGCTTCCCAAAGACGTGAATCGGAAAAGCCCTATCTTGCTCACTGAAAGGATAAGATATGTTCACTGATACTCGGGTATAGTGGAAGGTTGACCGGGCATGGCCTTACCTGCTCAGCTTGAGAGCATATCTTGTCAAGCAATCCGAAAGCAATTTGTATAAACAAAAAATATTAACAATTTAATGAAAGAACTTGTCTTTCTGATGATAAAATGATAGTGGCCCCAACAGGACTGAGGGTCTTGCCCGCTTGTGCATTAGGCCGTCCGAATGGTTGTAAAGATATCTGGGTTTTTTCGTTTGCGGGATGGCCCCCTACTTTTCGACTGTAAGTGTTTACCTTGAGGTCGGGAATTAATTATGGTCACTGTAGTTTTCCTTCGGAGGAAGTCTTGGTTGGCACCAAGAGTGTGCCTAAGGCGCTCAGCGCGAGCAAAATCAACTCTAACGAGGAGAGTGTCATGGTTTTCACAGTTACGAAGGCTTTGTTGACTTGGTTTTAGTACCTAAAAGTTTAATGCATCATTTGCGAAGCAAACATAGTCCCCTTTTAAATAAAATTGGGGTATGTATTATACATTTAATCTTATGATAATAAGATGGTGTACATGCTAGCAATTTATGTAAATGACAATAAATAAATATTATTATTTGCATGATTGGGGAAAATAACATCAATATTGATATTATGTTTCACATGCGATCAAAACATGATTTGTATAGAGAGTTCACACGTGAATTTAGACGCAACGGTAAATAAAGTAGTTTCATTATTAGTTGTCATGCTTGGGCAAATAAATAATAAAATATAGAGTACAATTAACTCCATTGATATGTCGAATTTGATAAGTGAGTGAGTATGCACTTTCTTTTTTCATGCGCGGTCGGGATTAGTAAAATCATAAGGCGCGTAAAGGTGGTGTCATACATATGGTCACATATGCGAAATATATTTAATTACATGCATCTGTGTAATATAGCATGACATGCATCATCATGGTGGACAATTTGATATAAACATGACATAGTTACGACCATAAATTCATCATAATTACTCTAATTTTATTTATGTCGTATAGTAATTGTCACATTTAAATGTCATGTTTAATCACCAATTAATAATAATTTTAATTGGTTACTACAATTATCATATCAATTCATCATGTCATATGTATTCATATCATGGTAATTAATTTGATATTATAGCTATCTTGTGTAGCACCGAGTTATAATTGTCATTTATTAATTATCGTAATTAATAATATTAAAGGAAATTAAAGTTCCAAAATTATAGCTCAATCACGACATATACATATTGTATGCATATTTTACGCAAGTTATAGTGTCTCATGTTAATTTTGAGCAATAAAGTAATCATGCGTATCATTTATAAATTTTAAGTTGTGCTCCGTTAACTAATTACTTGATAACAATACAAAATCAAGGTCATATGAGCAAAATCTAAAAATATGAAGGGTAAATATGGAAAGAGTCCACCTGAAATGCTCTGGAACCGATCCTAAACCGGTTCGGAACCAGAAATAAGAAGGGTGAACCGGGTCATGCTGTGAACCGGGCTGGTTTGACTGACCAGTTAAGGTCGTTAACCTCTTTTGACGATATGTAACGGAGGCTAATGGAAATTAACTGAACAAGAGAGTGCTGAGTGGAAAGTTGATGAAACAGAAAGGAGTCAGAATGAAAATAGCTTGGAGATGATGTCATTGATGAAGTCAGCCCTTCTGCGATGACGCAGACAAGTTGTTGAACGTCAGATCCAATAGTCGGCGTGTGTGACGACAATCAGGAGCCGGCGCGTTCTAGCTCAGTTGGTCATGCTTTTTGCGGTGGTAGACTTCGCCTGCTCAAGACACAGACTATGGTGATGTTTGTTTTCTGTTTGGACTCCAGAATTGTGCCAACGCGTCATCGTAACTTACCGCCGCCAAAAACTTTGGGTGGCGCGTGGCAGAATTTGGAAGCTCATATGGGAGTGTTTTTTTCACCGTCATGATCGCCTGGTAAAGACGCATCCAACGGTGTCCACACCTTGCTACTCCGATTTTGTTTTCTTTGATTATCTTGTATGGACAGTATGCTCGTCTTTTTTTGTCATTGGTGGCTCCGGCACGCCCCAGGTGGAGCTCCGCCATGGCCCACGGAGTCGGTCAATTGAGGGGAACAAAATATAGTCTTTCCCGGCAACGGAACCAAACTGATGTGGCAAAAATATCATCATACCGGGGGTGCCGAAAGTCGTCGATATACGTGAATCGTTCGTTGACTGAATTGATGATGAAATCGTCGTCTGAGTCGAATATCTGGCTAAATGTGTGTCTCCTACAAAATAACCACCGTGAGTGGGTGGGGATGTCCCCCAAAACCCTTCGGTGTGATAATCAGTTTAGTGTATAAAACAAGAGGGTGCCTAGCCCCCGTGTGTGGAGTGAAAACTGTAAAAGAGAGAAAGTCCCCTTTGTAACGGCCCCAAAATTTAGGCCCAACTATAGGGGCCCACATAATGGCACGTCACCAAATAAACCTAAAAAATTATCATACTAAAACCCAAAGCATAAATAATGTATCTTTCACTTAAACATCCAATATTCGAACATAAATCCCTTAACAAGAATTTACTTACAATAAAACATAGGTCTAAAATAAATCTCCCAAAAATATCCAATTAACGATTATAATAATAATTCATAAGATAACAAAATTTTAAACTCTTCAATTGGACCGAACTGAACCGAATTTTGCATGTTCCCATTCTTTACTTATGTCCTGAAAGAAAATGATTAGGAAAAAGGGTGAGTGATCGATGTATTTTATACGTCGATTTTATATACTTCTATGACTTAAATTATGCTATTTCACGAGGCTTTTGGTTACTAATATATGTTTTCGGTGAGTTTTATAAGTTTCAGGAATATTTGTGAAAGTACGCGAAACTCCAGGGTTTTAATAGCAAATTTCAAGAAGGGCCGAAATGGAAAAATGAAGAAAAGATAAAAGCTGTCATCACTGGACACCTTGCGGACGCAAGGTGCCTCAGACCTTGCGACCACAAGGTAGGCAGTACGGGTCCTCGAGCCAGCAACCAAGAAATCAAAGGCCACCTGGAGACCCAAAGTACCACCTGCGACCGCAAGGTGGTCGAATGCGACTTGTTCGGATTTTCACACAGTCATTCGATCCGATTACAACTCCCGAGTATATATAGAAGCCAGATGCCGAGCCAAAGAAGAGGGAGGACGGCTGGAAGCTCTCTTTAGGTAGATTTTAGGTAGTTTTAGATTGTATAACATAGTTAGGTTTTGTAATTCCAAGTATTGAAGATCAAATCATGTATCCGATCATCTCCGTGTGCTGTTCATTGTCTATGATGAACTAAATCATCCATAATCTAGGAGGTGGGAGGTAACTTGTATCGAATTTATGTTTTGATTCTTATATATGTTCATTCAATGCTTGTTGATTGTGTTGTTTATCAATCCCTATATTATTTTGCTTTGAACAAATGAATGTAATCGCAAATAATAAAGGCTTAGAGGTGCGGATAACCGCATGACCAAGTGCATATGTCGCATAATGGCTCACCAACACAATAAATTGGACCTATCGATGCACGAGAGTGATAAGTTAGGACCGTGTTCTTACATGATCTAGGTGACGATAGATCATAAATCTAGGTGACAAACTAGATTAATGGTTCTTGTGCTTAGGATATAGAATGGATGAATTTTATGGGATGGAGGCTGAACCAATTGTTCAACAGACTATATCTATTTTTAGTGAACGAACCCAAGACATTGAATGACATTATTATGAATTGAACATAAAGGAGATATAAGTGAAACCCAGAATCCTAGATTGCCACCCACCATAAGATCTTCATATATGTTATTACTGTCTAATTAGTTAAACATCTATAACTAGTAGTTTAGAGTAGAATTAAACATAAAACCCCCTTAGGTTAATAATTTGCTATCAATAATTGCATTGTTCGTGATCACTTGTCTCGTGGGTTCGACCCTTGCTTCCAATACTATTCTATAATAGTCTTGTTCACTTGCAAGGAAAAAGATTAATTAAAACATCGATCAAGTTTTTGGCGTTGTCGGGACAAGCTAGTTCACGTAGTTAGTTTGTTGGTAGCGTAGTTTTTAATTTAATTTAGTTTTTAGTTTAATTTTCAGTTTTCATAAAAAAATAAAAATACAAAAATATTTTATTTTATTTTAATAGTTAGTTGCTTTTAAATTGCTTTAAATTATTTTTATGCACGGTCGTAGATCTTTAAATCCTAAATTGGTAGACTTAAATCAAGATATAAATATTGTTAGAAGAAATCAAGAAGTTTTTGAAAATCTAGCTTTGAGCCCGATAATCAAGACCAATTGAATCAAGAGGATCCTCTCGGTTGATCCTACAATGGAAGAAAATAACAATAATCGTAATCCGAAAACCTAGTTGACCCAGGTCAATAGGAATCAAAGAGAAGAAGAGCACGCAAGAAGAAATATGGAAGTAGTGATAAATCAAAGAACTATTAATGACTTTAAATGTTGTGACATCATGTTTAGTCTTGCCAGATGCTGTGAGGAATTTTGAGTTAAAAGGTCATTATTTCAATGCCATACCATCTTTTCATGGGATGCCCCATGAAGATCCTGTCAGTTTCTTAAGAGAATATGAATACATGATGAGTACTTTTCCTTTAGGAGGGTTGATCGAAGATCAAATCAAAATGAAATATTTTCCCAAGTGCATTAAAAGAATTGGCAAAGAGATGGTTTATGAACCTAACACCAAATAGTGTTTATACTTGGGGCACAATTATATGATTTGTTTATGAGCAAATTTTACAAACATGCATCTCTTACGAGTATAGAAAACAAATCATGTCATTCCAAAATGAACTGTGAAACATTCCATGAGTCATGGGATAGATTTAAAAATCGCTTATTATGTGTCCTCATCATAATTTGGCTCAACATGTGTTAGTGCTTCAATTTTATCATGGTCTTTCGCAAGGCTTACAAACTATGGTTGATAGTGCAGCTGGTGGTTCTATTAATAGAATGACACCGAAGCACTAGAAGAATTATTTGAGATGCTAAGTATTAATTCCCAAATGTAAAAGTGCTAGAGGTAAAAATAGGAGCCTATATCAATTGCAAGATAATTCAAATACACAAGCTCAATTTGAAAATTGGCAAATTCAAGAAGCATGTGCTTTATGTGGATTATATTCTCATGCTACTAATTTTTGTCCGTCAAGTGCTATGTATTCCGAACAAGCTAATGCTATGAATATGTACCCTCAAAGGCCAAGGAATGATCCCTATTCAAATACATATAATCTGGTTGGAGGAATCATCCTAACTTTTCTTGGGGAGGAAATAAGCCTTTGCAACCTCAACAATTCCAACCTCAACCACCACAACCTCCCAGCTTGCCAAATCAAAATCGCTTGAGAATTGAAGAAGTTCCCAAGCAAGAAGTAGCTAGTAAAGGTCAAGCAACTTTGATGAAGTACATGCTTGAAGAAATTGAAAATCTAAAGAAACACATTGCATTCAGAAGTTGATAAAGAGAAGAAGGGAAGTTCCCTAGTCAAACCGAAAGCAAGCTAAGTCAATCACCGTCTTGCGAAGCGGTAAGGTGATAGGTGAAGAGGTAAGTGATCCCGATCCTTCTTCTAATATGCATGCTACAATAGAAAATTCGAAAAGGTAATTGAAAAGAAATCGAAAAAGATAGTGATAGTAATAAAGAGATTAATGACTTAAGTAATCAAGAGGTAGAGAAAAAGAAGTAGAAGTAGATGTTCCAAATAAGGAACAAGAAAAAGAAATTCAAAATAAAGATAATACAATTGAAGTTGAAAAAGAGTTGGATCAAGAAGAAGAGGAACCTTATGTGGCTCCACCACCCTATGTTCCTCCAATTCCGTTTCCAAGAAGACTTATGAAAAACCGAATGGACAAACAATTTTCGGAAATTTATAATATGTTATCCAAAGTAAATGTTAATTTACCTTTGCTTAATGTTATTAAAAATATTCCAGCTTATGCAAAGTTTTTCAAAGATCTTCACTCTAAGAAACACAAGTTTGAAAACAATGAAAAGATTGTTGTTTCGAAACGTAAGTTCGTTTTTTACAACCCGAATTACCACCTAAGTTGAAAGACCCAGTAGTTTTAATATCCAAGTCTCCTTGGGAAGCTCTAAAAAGATGAAAGCAATGCTAGATTTAGGAGCAAGTATTAATTTGATGCCTTTCGCGGTCTATAAACAATTAGGTTTAGGAGAACTAAAACCCACTACTATGCAATTGCAATTAGCTGATCGTTCGCTTAAATATCCTTTGGGTATAGTGGAAGATATCCTAGTTCAAAGTTGATAAATTAATCATACCGATTGACTTTGTGGTTCTAGAGATGGAAAGGAAGATATGCACTAATAATGAAGTCCCAATATTGTTAGCGCACCATTTATGGCAACCGCCAATACAATGATTAATGTGAAAAATGGTAAACTCACAATGTCGTCGGTCTAGGTGAAACCGTTGAAATTTACGTGTTTGATGCTATGAATAGACCTAGTGACATAAGTGCGCATTTTTAATAGATGAGATTGAAAAATTATCAACGAAGAAACTTTTGAAGAAGAGGAAGATTATGAGAGAGATAGATTTATTGTACATGATGATAGCCTATCCCTCCCATAAAAATTGACATTGAGGAAATTGAAAGAGAGAATTGAAGAAGAGAGAAAAGATTAGAGAGAAAAGTTAAAAGATAGTAAAAAGAAAAGATGAAGAAAGGTAAAATAAAAATAGAGAATCGAAAATAATTACGACGATCGGAAAAAGAGAGAAATAGTAGAAGAAAGTTATGAAATCAAAGATGATGAAGTAGAGATTACGAAATCTCTCTTTGAAGAAAGTGAGATAGAAATATTTTGAGGAAGAAAATAGAGAAAAGCAAGAGAGAATAATGAGGCTAAAATAAAAGAAACTATTAAAGTAGAAAATGAATTTATGCATCCATTAATTCTCCCAAAGTCGAAAAATTAAAAGCCATTACCATCCCACTTAAAATATGCATTTTAGGGGAAGGTAACACTTTACTGTTATATTATAGTAATGAAACTTATGGAAAACAAGAAGCTAGTTTGTTAAAAGTTTTATGGACACATAGAGAAGCTTTAGGATGGTCTTTAGCGACTTAAAAGGAATTAGTCCTCTATGTGCATGCATAAAATACATTTAGAAGAAGGTAGTAAACCTTCAAGAGAAAGGCAAAGAAGACTTAACCCACACATGGAAGAAGAAGTCGTTAGGAAAGAAGTTCTTAAGCTCTTAGATGCCGGTATAATTTACCCTATATCAGATAGTAAATGGGTTAGTCCTGTCCAAGTAGTTCCTAAAAAGTCGAATTACGTTGTTAAAAATGAGAAAGATGAATTAGTCCCTACAAGGACTATAACCGGGTTATAGAATGTGTATCGATTTGCGGAAATTAAATGCGGCAACTAGGAAAGATCACTTTCCTTTGCCATTTATTGACCAAATCTTGAAAGACTAGCCGGTCATGAATATTATTGCTTTCTTGATGGTTTTTCTCGATATAATCGATCC
>CM028378.1:22497611-22623262 GCA_013146195.2 Codonopsis lanceolata | reverse complement strand
TTTTTATAGATTCTAATCTTCTCTCTTTCAAGCTCTACACAGCCCGCGAAATCCGCCTCCATATATAAGCCACCATCCTGTAGGTACACGGCACAAGAAGACATTCTCCTACTAGGAAAAAAGATTGGCAAAGATCAAGCAAGATTATGTTTCCTAATCGGACTATGATACTTTGAATAACCAATTTATTTGCGAAAATCTAGTTACCAAAATATATTGCCTAAATCTTTTGAAAGATTTTTCAAATCAATCTACCAAAGAATCCTAATCATAATCTAACACCTAAATAACCATTGACTAAAATAATATCCTTCTTTGACCAAGAAGGTGAAAACAAGATAAAATAGGCTTTATTTTACCTTAATCACCCCTTTGTTGAGCATTCTTGGTCAAATCTGAATATCAAAGATGACACGAAGTTATAAACACCCGAAAGTAATATCAAAAATACACCATGAGGAAACATGATTAAAACTACAACTACTTATTACAAGAGTTCCGGTATATCCAATCATCACGGGATTATAAAGACGAACCAAATAAAACAAATGTTGAATTATCCATAAGAACGACCAACTACCAATCACCAAAATTACATAGGATCGGAACCAACATCATGAGGAGGAATAGGCTGCGGCTTGAGGGGAACTCTTGCGGCTTCACTAGCCGGTTCGGAACTCTTGCGGGAACTCTTGCATCGGCTTCACTAACTCTTGCATCTTCACTTTCACCCCTATTTGACGAGAATGAACATCTAGCCAAGCGGGGAATATTGTGAAGCTAAAGAGGTGAGAAAAGAGGTTTGAGCGGAGAGTAGAGCAGGCTGAGTGCATGCCATCTTTAAGCTGTTCTTTGGCGAAGACCACGAAATAGGAGCAGATTGGGAGAGCAAACATGGTGGATGTATCAACAGATGTTGCAGCAATGGGAGGTGCAATGGGAGTAAACAACTGAGGCTGGGCGAAGGAGAGCGAGGAGGATGAGAGGTGCTAGGACCGGTGAGGGGGCGGGATCGGATCTGCGAAGGAAGAGCGGATTGACAATCCACATCACCTCTTAGCAGTTTAGCGGCTGGAGAGGTTCAAGAAGAGGAGATAAGCGAATGGAGGGAAGGCTTGTAACCTTGAGACACAAGAATTTTATAAATGAGGAAGGAAAGATAAGAGACCTTTTGTCTCCTCACGTGTTTGCCATGGAAGAGACCTTTCTAAACACATAATGTCCAAAATCAAAAGAGCCCTTAGTCCCAATGAGATAAAGGACTTTTGCATGCTCTTCGGTGATGACATTTGAGTTGGTGGAGGAGACCAATTTGCACAGCAAATTTGTGGAGAATGCATAAAGAGATGAGAGTTGGGAGGTGCTAAGAGGAGTGCCCTTAAGGGCCACTTAGAGAGTTTTCCACGGACAATTCAATTACACAAGAATCTAGATCTAGGACAAAATCAAAATTACGGATGTAGGAGTGTAAGAACTGAATTGATGAGAGGGAGAAAAAGTGTACCATTTCCCTCTTACAAAAACTTTCTCGAAGCTAGAATCGAAGGATTACAAATGCGCTTCTCAATGTTTGCATAAAATTCATGAACCAACTCTACAAGTATGGGGCGACCGGAGAAATTGTGTCCATAAGGCCTCTATGGAGAAAAGTAGGTGTGAGATTGTAGGATTGCAATAGAGAGGGCACAACATTTCGTTCATCAATAATATTCCTAGAAATATTATATCTAAAAGATGCGACCTTAGAGATGAATTTTGAGGAGAAGGGAGTACCAATGGTTTTGTGATGGATGTTGCGGCAATGGGAGCAACATTGGGCGGCAAGGCGACTACGGTGAAGCCGCGAGGGAACATCTTGATTCTTCACTTTCTTGAGGGGACCCCTTCTTTTCTTCATAGTCCTTATCAGAGCTATCGTCGAATTAGGAACTAGGTGACTTGGCATGGTCTCTGGTTGAGGTTTGGTAGAAGGACGGAGGTAGAGGAACATGCCTTCCTCGGCTTTACTAAGTTCTTGACAACTTCTTCATCGAGAGCAGGTATGTTGTTGGTTGAGTTAGAGGAGAACTCTCTTCCGGACGGTGTACGTCTTGGTGGAGATGATGAGGCAGACGCAGGCGGACACCTGACCACAGGAGAGGGAATAGGGTAATCATCGTCTTGGGCGTCGTTTTGGACACGAGGAGAGGTAGGAGATCTTTGGTGACGGAGATGGCTCCGAGCGTGGGGAATATAGCCGGTGGAGGAACAAAATCCTCATCATCAGAGTCGACACAAGTTCGTGATTCTTTAAAGAATCGGTCCGACCTTGTTCTTCTTTGCCGCTTGAACATCGGCGGAGATGGAGTTCTCATAATTGGCAGAATACCCGTTGCCTCTTGAGCAGCGAGCTAGGGTTACCAATTTTTGGTAAGCAGACAAATCCCAGGTTGTCAACGTCAATCTCGTTTCCCTTTTCTCCGGAAGTATAAGCGTGAGGGTTCGAGGGAGCGATTGGCTACCATAGGCGTTGAGGATTTTCGGAGAGGAATTGGGGCTCGTTGTCTCTTTGAATGTTCTTTGCATCGGATCTTGACGATTTGGGGTTAAATCGAAGAGGAAGCCATTTGAGATTAAGAGAAATCGAAGGAGTATGAATGAATTCGAATTTAGGGAGAAGATGGAGGCTGAAAGGATTGCCGAAGAATTAAGAGAAAGCCTTTTGAGAAGAGTCACGTGTTTTACGCAAGAACAAACACTAATCCTTCCGCTAATTACAATTAGCCGTTGATTTATTAAATGAGAGAAGGTGAGGAGGCTCAAAAACAGAAAATTCAAATTTCAAACTATGGATGAAAAATCAAATGCTAACAGTCTGATAGAATTAAGATAAGCATCTGCTGTTATGAACATGAGAGATATGTGGAAGAGATTAATCACAATCTGATTTCTTAAAATTTTGATTTCATCAATTATTTAAAGAATACACAAATCATACTTAAATAGGATTGAAAACACACAAGATTTTTAAACACAGACAATGAAACCAGTTCTGATTCTCAAGAAGAGCACAACAGTTTAGACAGCCACATAAAATATTGACTTTGTGAACAAGAAGCAAAAGCAGGCATCGGTTTGAAGGGCGAAACTTAGGAGGCGATATCCAACAACTATATGACCTAGAAAGCATGTCTAAAATATGCAAAGAGACAATCAAAGGAAAGAATGCAAACACACACATGTGATATGTCTAGATCATCTGATTGCAGTTCCCAATGTTGCAGCAATGGAAAACACATTCACCAAAAACTGTGATTTTATGTACAAATCCTCATTTTTCTTTCACCAAATAAACACAACTACTCCCATAAACATCATAGGTACTTTATTTCCCTATGAGAAAAAAAGCTTTACTTTATTTCAAGCTAAATTGACAAACACCACTAGGAACCTTTCACACTATTTACCAAGGGTAGCAACTTAACTTATTGATCAACCCATGAAATTCGAAAATTCATAGTCCCAAAAGAAGGATGCCACAACCTTGTTCATAGGTAGCTCTTTTCCGTTAGGTAGCTTTCACACTTTGTCAATTAAAAGGAGTCAATTTAGTCAAGATCAACCCATGCAAGTCTAAACTTCATAGTACATTGACAAATTGCAGCATCCTAAAAATTTCGAAAGGTAGCTCTTTCCTTTGTGGTTTAACAGAAAATTTTTCAATTCAATTACAACTTTATTGGGAGATGGTGAGAAGAATTTGAACAATAAGATCACAATAATTTTGAATGAATCACCAAGACAATCAAAGAGGTACTAAAACATACAGAGTGATACTAGTGTGCCCCCCTAAACAACAATGCAATATGCCTAAATTTTTTTTTTTAAATGAGGGATTACATGGCACACATGCAGAGATTTCCTAAGATTTATGAATCTCTCAAAATCTAGACTCTTAGTAAAAATATCGACCAATTGGTTTTACGTACCAACATGTTCAATGAGACAATGCCTTGTTCAACTAAGTCTCTTATAAAATGGTGTCTTATATCTATGTGCTTTGTTCTTGAGTGTTGAGCAGGATTTTTAGCTATGCTTATCGCACTTGTGTTGTCACAATACATGGTTAAGATATCCTTTGTGCAAACCATAATCTTTGATCATTTGTTTCATCCACAAAGTTGTGTACATCCACTACCAGCAACTATATACTCAGATTCAGCTGTTGATAGGGCTACACAATTTTGTTTCTTGCTAAACCATGAAATCAGATTGTTTCCTAGATAAAAACATCCTCCAGACGTACTTCTCATGTCATCAACACTGCCAGCCCAGTCAGCATCACTAAAGCCAACAAGATTGGTGTTCGTGTGTTTAGTATACCACAAACCCATGCCAAAGGTCTCACCAACATATCGAATTATTCTTTTTACAACTATCAGGTGAGAAACTTTGGGGTTTGCTTGATACCTAGCACATAAACACACACGTACATGATATACGGACGGGTGGCGGTTAGATCTGACAAACTTCAATCATACTTCTATATAAGGTAGGGTCAACACTTTCAGATTTTTCATCTCTATTAAGTTTATTGGATGTACTCATAGGAGTTTTCTTATGTTTCCCATTCTCAAGATCGAATTTCTTCACCAAGTTCAGAGAATACTTGGCTTGAGATATGAACATCCCTTCATGTGATTGTTTGATCTGAATTCTAAAAATAGGTCAACTCCCTACCATGCTCATTTCAAAGTGGAAGTCATGCAATTTACAAACTCTTTTTCCAAGGATTTGGAGGTGGATCCAAACACAATGTCATCAACATAAATTTGAGCAATCAAAATATGTTTATCTTGTTTTTGAATAAACAGTGTTTTATCCACCTCTCCCTTTCTAAACCCACTTTGTAAAAGATGATGCGTAAGCCTACCATACCAAGCTCTAGGAGCTTGTTTGAGGCCATACAAAGAAAGCCTTTTTCAATTTAAACACATGATTGGGTTTATGGGGGTCCTCAAACCCTTTTGGTTGTTCAACGAAAACTTCTTCTTCAAGAATTCCATTTAAGAATGCACTCTTCACATCCATTTGTTGAAGAGTTATGTCAAGAAAACAAGCAATTGCAAGAAGCAGACGAATAGACTCAATGCGGGCTACGGTAGAAATGTTTCATCAAAATCCACCCCTCAACAGTGTATACCCTTGAGCTACAAGTCTAGCCTTGTTTCTTATTATTTCTCCCACTTCATTTGTTTTGTTTTTGAAAATCCATTTAGTTCCAATAACATTTATTGAAGTGGAGTGCAGGAACTAGATACCAAACATCATTTTTTGTGAATTGATCTAGTTCCTCTTGCATGGCATTTATCCAGCCTTCATCCTTGAGAGCCTCTTGCACATTTTTAGGTTCAACAGTGGAAACAAAACATGAAGCATGTATATCATCAAATTCAAGTGTGGACATGCATGCAAGTTTCTTGTAGTCCACTTTACCTTTCTTCCTTGTTGACACACCATCACATACATTACCTATAATTTGAGTGAGAGGATGGTTCTTACGGATCTTGCTTGGAATGTCAATTTCTGTTCGATCAATCTGGGCGATCATTTTCTGATTTGAATCGGTTCGGCAACTTCATCTTACGCGGTTCTTTGTTCATTGTGTCTTCCGATGTTGCAGCATTCGGAAGCACATTGGGTGAAACATCCTGAATTCTTTCACCTGAACCACCAGAATCTCGTCTGCATGCGCTCGTGAACTCTGGATTCGGCACGTTTCGAATCAAAATCTCCAAAATCTAAAATCCCTTAAACATCTTCTTCATAAGTTTTGTGACCAAGATCAGTTAGATCATCAAAAACAATGTTCATGGATTCCATAATAGTTTTAGTTCGCAGATTAAAAACTCTATATGCTCGACTATTTGTGGAGTATCCCATGAACACACACTTATCACTTTTAGAGTCAAACTTGGAAAGTTGGTCTCTATCATTGAGAAGATAACACACGCAGCCAAACACATGAAAGTATTTCAAGGTAGGTTTCTTTCCAAGAAAAATTTCGTAAGGTGTTATTGTGCTACCTGGTCTCAAGAAGACTCTATTTCCAATGTGACAAGCAGTATTTAATGCTTCAGCCCAAAATCTTTTAGCCAAATTTTTTGAATGTAACATCACCCTAGCCATTTCTTGTAATGTCCTGTTCTTTCTCTCCGCCACTCCATTTTGTTGTGGAGTTTTGGGTACAGAGAATTCATGTGAAATACCATTGGATGCACAATAATTAGAAAAAGATGTGTTTTCATATTCCGTGCCATGATCTGATCTAATTCTAATTAGTTTTAGATCATACAAGTTCATTACACGGGTGTACCAAATTTTGAAGGCCTCAAAAGTTTCAGACTTCTCTCTTAAAAATATCACCCAAGTGTATCTAGAGAAGTCATCCACACAAACAAAGGTATATTTTTTCTTACCTAGGCTTTCTACCTCAATGGGACCCATAAGGTCAGTGTGAATCATCTCTAGGCATCTAGAGGTGGAGCATTGTGTTATGGGAGGATGTGAAGCCTTGGTTTGTTTACCTTTTTGACATGATCCACATACCTTTGAATAATTCCTTTCCAAATCTGGTAATCCTTTAACAACATCATGTCTCACAAGCTCATCGAGCTTAAAACTCATGTGACCAAGTTTACGGTGCCAAAGATGCATTACATCAAGACTTGCTTTTTGACAGATTGGGTATTGTTGAACAAGTAACGATTATCGACGATCTTATACATCGAAGACATTTGTTATTATGATCAAGAACTTCACAATAATTTTTGTCAAACCTTACCTGAAGATCATCATCACACAACTGACTTATATTGATCAGGTTTGTCTTAAGTCCTTCCACATGGTAAACATTTGAGAGATTTGGAAGGCCTTCAACATTCAATGTTCCTTTCCCAATAATTCTCCCTTTGGCACCACCACCATATGTCACTGATCCACCATTAATACTCACATATTCTTTTAAATTCTCAGCTGAACCTGTCATATGTCTAGAACAACCACTGTCAAAATACCAAGATCCAGTAATATGAGATTTTAATGAAGTGAAAGTAACATTACACACTTCATCATGTGACATTGTAGCACCAGGGCATATGTCAAAAGTCTCACAATATTTGGCTCTACACTTTTCATCACAAGTTTTAGGAACCCACATTTGTTTAACAATTTTGGATTGGTGTTTTTGAAAAGATTTCTGATTTGTCTTTGAATGAGGCTTCCAATGTGTCTGCCAATGTTGCTGCATTGGTCGCCTCGGTTACGCCAATGAGCTTTTCCAAAGAAATCTTGCCTCATTTCATTCTCATACATGACCTTTTTCAGAAAACAAAAGGGTTGTATGTGACCAGGCTTATGGCAGAAGTGACACACATAATTTTTCCTTCTTACTCTCGGTTTTTCACAGAAAACAGTTTCAGGAAAATTTTCATTGGTCTGTTTGGTTCCAGATGTTCCTTCTCCCTCTTTCACAAATACCTTAGGGACAAAACCAATACCTGACCTGGATGTATTACCAGAATTCAGCAGATCATCAACCTTTTGTTTGCTAGAATTCCACTTGGTCATGGTCTCTTTTGCTTGAAAAAGCTGCTCCTTCAACTGCTCAATCTCCACATCCTTTTTGGTTAGCACACTCTCCAGCCTTACAATGCATTCTTTTTGATCCTCATTTGCCTTTTTTAACAGTTCATTTGCTTTCCCAAGTAGTGTAACTTGGTGAGCTCTCTTCTCACAATCCTTGTACAGCTCCTTGTACCCTTCCAAAGAGTCGACTACGTGTCTCCATCATCTTCTCGCAATTGTGGAATTAAAAGCAGAAGAAATCGTTCCGTTTACGCTCAATGTATCTTCCATGTTGCTCCCGATGTTGCGGCATTGGGTGACACATTTGAAACATCCTGCATTTTAATCGAATCATAAACGATTCAAGGTGATAAGATCACCTGGATCTTCTCCATCACTATCACTCAAGGTTGCTGAAAAATTCAAACCTTTCTTTCTTAAAGTGTTTGCACATTGGTTAGCATAGTGGCCATAACCTTGACATTCTCTACATTGGATAGAATCAATGTTCTTACCATTGTAGGATGACTTTGATGCAAATGGATTTGTGAAGGGTTTTTCTGGAGTTTGGAAAGAACTTTCTTTGAGAACAAATTTTCCAGAATCGGGTTTGAAGTTGTTTTTCGAGCTTGATGATGGAGTTCTATTTTGACTTTTATTTTTCAGAAAATTCTTGAATTTAGAAGTCAATAGAGCAATTGATTCTTCTCCAAAATCAGACTCATCAATGTCTTTTTGAATTTCAAGCAAATCACATGAGAGATCAATTGGTGCAGGCATAGCAATATTTTTCACAATGGGTGTGGAAGGTGATGAAACTCCTTTGCCTTTATGTTTTATTTGATCGTTTAGGTTCAGTTCAAAGTTTTGAAGAATTCCAGCTAGTCTTTCAAAACTCATCTTGTCAATATCATGTGCTTCTTCAATTGCACATATCTTGACATTGAACCTCTCAGGCAAAGTTCTCATCATTTTGCTGACAAGACGCTCATTAGTAATAGGATCTCCTAATGCAAGAGCAGAGTTGGATAAATCAAGAAGTCTTCCATAATATGTCATTATGTCCTCAGACTCATGCATCCTAGTGTTTTCAAATTGAGTGGTGAGCATTCTTAACTTAGAAGCACGAACACTGGCAGGTCCTTCACATAAGGTCTGAAGGGCCTCCTACACATCTTTGGCAGATTCATAATTTACTATCACCCTAAAAGTATTTGCATCTAAGGCCTTATAAATGGCAGACAAGGCTTTTGAGTTAAAAGAAGCAATGTTCCTATCATCATTGGTCCACTCAGATTCTTTGGTGATCTTAACATCACCATCTGAATCTACAGTTTTGGGAGGAGTCCAACCATTTAGAACTGCAAGCCACGCTCTTTCATCAATGGATTTGATGAAGATACGCATCTTGACTTTCCAAATAGAATAATTAGCATTTGTGAGAATAGGAGGGCGAACCACGTTCTCATACTGAGAATCCATCACGACTTTAAACAGAATCGACTCTTAGTGATATCAAGAGAAGGCTTTGATACCAATTGAAAGAACGTGATACCACGGATTCTCGATATGTGTCAATGTGATTGCCAATGTTGCAGTGATTGTTGCAACAATGGCAATGACAATGAGAACAGAAAATAATATCAAAACAATAGCAGCGAAAGATTGTAGACAAACACAGTTTCAAACAGAACTTGGAGACACGTATTAATCAAAACAATCTACAAGTTTGATACTTGTAGATCAAGCCTCAAGGCCACACAAATTATATTGAAATCAACACTGTTTCGCACTTAATAACTAACAAAGATTCTCACAAGATATAGTATCTTGGAGAACCAAAAAATCCCACATAAAACACTAAACCAAACGTGGGAAGAAAGAATGAAAAACAACTTCCTAATGACAGAAAAAGGAAGCAGCAAAAGAACAGTTCTTCAATGGCTTAAAAAGTTGTTGATGTTGTGTTATCTGAAGCTTCAAACAACTTTTGTATGAATGGTTGAACTGCTACACCAACTCTACCAAGATTGCTCTCAGTTTTATAGATTATAATCTTCTCTCTTTCAAGCTCTCGGCGCACCCAAGCCACGAAATCCCGCCTCCATATATAAGCCACCATCCTGTAGTTACACGGCACAAGAAGACATTCTCCTACTAGGAAAAAAAGATTGGCAAAAGATCAAGCAAGATTATGTTTCCTAATCAGACTATGATACTTTGAATAACCAATTTATTTGCAGAAATCTAGTTACCAAAAATATATTGCCTAAATCTTTTGAAAGATTTTCAAATCAATCTACCAAAAGAATCCTAATCATAATCTAACACCTAAATATGCATTGACTAAAATAATATCCTTCTTTGACCAAGAAAGGTGAAAACAAGATAAAATAGGCTTCGCCTATTTTACCCTTACACTGACTTTCTCCATTTGCAGTCCCGATGTACACAGTAAAAGTAAAAGTGAGTGATGACCGGTCACTTCACTTTCTCCATTTAGATCCATTTTCTAGATGATTCAGGGGCATCACGAGATATCACACAAAGCTTTCAAGCGAATGAGATGCCGTAAACGAATGAGATCATCGTCGTCGGCGGTGGATACTTCTTATGACGCCGCGAAGAATTGTGATTTCTTTGATGCGTTACCGGATGATCTCGTTGTTTCTATTCTCACCAAGCTCGCTTCCACAGCTGTTGTTTTTCAGATTTTATCAACGTTTTAGCAACGTAAGTTATTTGCTCGATTGCCTCCATTTCCGTTCTGGAAATATTTTCTTTTTTGGGTTTATGTTTTCATCTTCTGCCAGCCACGATTGTGGAGGCTGAAGAGCCTGGTTGGATCTGGGCGAAGGCGACGGAATTGGAAAATAAATGGTAGGGGTGGAAGCGATTTGGGGCAGATGAGTTGGGAGGCAGGAGATTGATGAAGGGGCAGAGATGGTTGGATGGCTGCTAGGGCGGTTGAACAATGAAGATTGCGGCGTTGATGAAGCTTTGTCGGATAGATTAGAAATTTTGAGTACTCCCACTGTTCAATAAATCATACGGAGTACTGGTATATTAATAGTTGTATACCATGTTGAAGATTTAAATCTCTTACTTTAATATACGTTGTTGTATATGTACATATTTGTGATTTAGATCAATTGTTTGAGCTTTGACTTCGATTTGTGAACTAATGGGTTTCTGATGCCTGGCGATTGATTTCTGATGCCCGGCATCAGGTTGATTTTTGGCATCAGGTTGATTTCTGATGCCTGGCATCAGGTTGATTTCTGATGCCAAGGATTGACATCAGAGTTTTCATTAATGTCATTTTTGTCATTTGATAAGCAATTTGTAGTTTTATGAAATGTATAAAAAATTAATGGTTCTAGATGAAAACATGTTTTCAAAATTGTATCTACTTGAAATTCCAAAAAAAAAAAAAAAAAAGAACTGAGCCCATAATGATCGAGTATGTGGACCAATTGGACTGTCAAAAGCCCAAATAGGTTTGGGTAGTACCTATGGACAACTTATACTTCCAAGTTCTTAGTTTACAGGAGCAAATGAGAGAATCAACTATCAAGTACAAATTGGATAAATATTCTCTCTTTAGTTATAGTGTTGCTCAACTAGACCTTGTGTACAAATTTGGGGAGAAATTGCGGGCACTCCCCTTTTCGAAATATTTAGAAAAAGTTGCGGGTGAGTCCTTTTTTTAATAATTTAATTATTATGGTATATATTATTTATTTTTAATCGAAAAAAGTTATTTTTGGGAGAAAAATAACTACGGTATCCTTAATAAACGCTTACCGTTCAAAAGTCACTTTTTATATGAAATTTTTTATATTTGTTTAATGGTTTCTGAATCACGATTTCAAAAGGTTGTTAAAGTACAAAAAATTAATTAATTTTCAATATATTACATTATAAAGTGTAAATATATCGCGGTGCAACAATTTTAAGAAAAGAATCGCGGTACAAGAAACAATAACTTTCTTTATTTCCAATTCCAACATTTGAATCACGATATATAAAAAATGAAATCGCAATGCTAGAATATTCTGGCTCTTGATATTTAAGTAACATGTTAATATGTTGTACTTTTTCATTTTAATTTTCTTGAACCGCGATATATAAAAAAATAGAATCACGGTACAAAACTATGCTGACTTTTAATTTTGTGAATCGTGGTACAAAACTATGTTAACTTTTGAAGTGAATCGCGGTGTAAAGATTTTTGAATAGCGGTTTGAAAAGGTTGCTAAAGTGTAAAAAATTAATTACTTTTCAATAAATTACTGTATAAAGTGCAAATATATCGTGGTGCAACAATTTTAAAAGAAGAATCGCAGTGCAAAACTATGCTAGCTTTTAAATTTGTGAATCGCGGTGCGAAGAATTCTGAATCGCGGTTTGAAAAGGTTGTTAAAGTGTAAAAAAATAATTACTGTTAATAAATTACAGTATAAAATACAAATATATCTCGGTGCAACAATTTTAAAAAAAGAATCGCGGTGCAAAATTATGCTAGCTTTTGAATTTGTGAATCGTGGTATTAAACTTTGTTGGCTTTTGAATTTTTGAACCGTGCTGCAAACTAATAAAAAAATGAATAGCGATATATAAACTTATCGTAGCGCGCCTCTTACTTATTAAGAGTATCATAGTTTTTTTACGCTTAAAAGTGACTTTTTCTGGTTGAAAATAAAAAGATGGTACTTTAGTGATTAGAAACTTAATAAAGTGGACCGACCCAAATTTCACACAAATATTTAAGTGTGAAATTTTGGCCGGTCCCTTTTCCTAAGTTTTTAACTCCAAAAGTTCACAAATTTTTTTTCAACTGCAAAAGGCCGCTTTTCAAAATATTGTTTCGAAAATGTCATCATCTCCTTCAACAGCTCCGAAAACACACTTTGAATTCAAAAATTACCATTGTTGCGCAACAAAATGTGGATCATGATTTTTCAGTAGGACGAAGGCGGAGAAGGATGTGGAAGAACAAGGTGGAGGACATTGTCAAGTTCATTGTCATTTTGTATCGCATTGCAAAAATGGATTAATAATATGTTATGTATTGATGTTCAAAAATTAATTCATCACGGTACATAAAAGTTGATACTGTGGTGCAACTTGGATTATTTATATGTATCACAGTTCAAAAATTAATTTATCGTGGTACAAAAAAGTTGGTACCGTGGTGCACTTAGAATATATAATTAAACTATTGAACCGCAGTACAAAAATTAATGCTCTAAAATTAATAAATCGGGGTGCAATAGGACTAGGTAATTAAACTATTGAACAGCGGTGCAAAAATTAATGTAATAAAATTGATGAATCTCCGTGCAATAGGACTAGACAATTAAACTATTGAACCGCAGTGTAAAAATTAATATAATAAAATTGATGAATCTCAGTGCAATAGGACTAGACAATTAAACTATTGAACCGTGGTGTAAAAATTAATACAATAAAATTGATGAATCAGGTTCAATAGTCAATGCACTGTGATTCATTTATGTAGCGTGCCTCATGCTCATTAAGAGTATCGTTGTCTTTTCGCATCCAAAAATGTATTTTTCCGGTTGAAAAAAAATGGTGCTGGAGCGATTAGAAATTTTGAAAGGTGGACAAGCCCGCAATTTTTCCAATATTTTACCCCTCCAGTCCAGTGTTATTTTTCATCAACCGCTAAAGTCTCTTTTTAAAAAATTGTTCCTAAAATGTTCAGATCATCTTCATTCAAAAGTGATTTTTTCCGATAAAAAAAAAAACTGAATTGGAGGGATTATAAATTAAAAAAAGTGGAGCGACCCGAATCTTTCTATAAGCCCACAACCTGCTGCTAATTATTCTTTTGGTTCGAGGAAATGAAATGTTTTGTATGTTAAAGAAACAGATTTTACAATGTGCAAATGAGGAAAAGAGTAACCATCTACAAGTATGTAGAGTCTTCTAGAGTAACAATAGAAGGGAACTAGGGATTTGGGATTTAGGGAAATGCCCATTTTGAGAGTCGGCCACTGCATTAGCTTGGTAATTGGTAAGCTTAAGGGACGATTGTGTCAAGCCAAAATCCAAAATATTCTTGCTACCGGAACTATGCCAAATTACCCCTAATTTGCCATAATTTAGGTGACCTATTCCTTTATAACTCTATTGTTTTATGATTTTGAAATTATAATAAAATGATACGTCTTAGCTTTATTTGAAAATCAGTTTGATGTTTTAAAAATAAAAATAGGATAAAAAATTATCTCAAAATAAATGAGATTATAAAATTTCAAGAAAAAATACCTACATTTTGCCAAAATTCTCCGTATTAATTACTCTTTAATTAAATATTGTATTGAGAGAAAATAGGAAATTTATCATACAACCTATGAGTAATAATTACTATTAATTAAATAAGGATAAGTCAATCTTTTTATAAAATTTCTTAACATGAATGCTAAATTCTAAAAGTTCATTTATTTTGGGGGACTGAGGAGTGAGGAGAGGGACCTTCACGGCTTGAGGCTTCACATAGTTTATGTCCACTATCCGGTTAAGCGCTGGCAGGTAGAATTTATTTATAGATTCTATAACTGGGGAAGGCTTATTCTTTCTTTTCCTTTTAATTTAATTTAATTTTATATGCACATTCGAATATAAAACCAGCGAATGCCTCCTCTCCTCATCAGCACTCTCTTACTCTGTCTTTGGGACGATTCCAATTGCTATTTGTCTTTGTAGTGATTACATCCCACTTGCTATCCCTACTCTCGCCCTAGTCCCTCCTCTAGCTTCTTCAAGCTTCTCATGGAGAATTTTCAAGGTTCGACTAGTTTCAATTCAAATATATATATTTATATATATCAGGGTTAATTAATCTACAAGTTAGGTTTAAGTGTTGGGACTGGTTTTTACTAGTAATTAATTCCTTAGTGGGTTTTAATGACTGATTTTGGTGTATTTGAATACAGATGAAACAAGAGAACATTTTTTAGAGGTGGATGAAAATGGGTGTCAAGTAGCAGCAGAGAGCAAGATACAGATAAGGGAGTTGACCAGAAACTCAGACAAGGGTGTTCCAATACTTGGCAAGGTCAGCTTGGACATTCCCAAAGCTACTATCATGGGGATCATAGGACCCAGCGGTAGCGGAAAGTCAACGGTGTTGAGAGCACTGAACCGGCTATGGGAGCCACCTTCTGGCACCGTCTTCTTGGATGGTAATGATATCTGTGATCTTGATGTTCTAGCACTTCGTCGAAAAGTCGGCATGCTATTTCAGCTACCTGTCCTCTTTGAAGGTATAATAATATGCATATATATATAAAATACATTTTAATCGGTTCATATGCATCAAAAATTGACCAAAGATTGCCTCTGCAGGCACAGTTGCTGACAATATAAGATATGGACCGCAGCTGAGGGGAAAGAAGCTAAGCGATCAACAAGTGTACAAGTTTCTCACTCTAGCTGATCTTGATTCATCTTTTTTCAACAAACCTGGCGGTGAATTGTCCGTTGGTCAAGCTCAAAGAGTTGCCCTTGCCAGGACCTTGGCTAATGAACCAGAGGTAACTACTTGGATCTTTTTCGTTTCCAATTTATCAATTATCATGCAGATGAGATAGCAACAATTTCAATATTTGTAATGAAGGTATTATTGTTGGATGAACCGACAAGTGCCTTGGATCCAATATCGACACAAAACATAGAGGATGTACTGGTAAAACTGAAGAAGAGTCGGGGAATGACCATCATTATGGTCTCTCACAGCATCAAACAAATCCAAAGGATTGCTGATGTGGTTTGCCTTTTGGTGAATGGTGAGATTGTTGAAGTCTTGAAGCCTCAGCAACTCTCCGAGGCCAAGCACCCTATGGCACTCAGATTTCTCCAACTCGGCTCTTGATATTTCCTTGTCTATGGGGTATTTATTTTTCATGCATTTGTCAGTTTCTTGCCAAACTGTTTTTAGCATTGTGAATATATCCTGCAAATTTTTTATTGTGCGAGTTTCATTTCAATAAGAAACATGTATTACATTAGACATGATCACTTTGAATTTCTAACTCTTATTCGAAACAAATGCTCCTACAAAACTAAGCCTAAATAAACAAAATTTCAGAAAATTTATTGATGGAGAACCTAGCTCCAAGGCTTCATGTCAAATCATATGACCAATAGAGAAAACAGTGAAGAATACTATGGTTATAGCAACACGAAGGCCAACTCTTGGAGCAGTGCCTTCACCTGCAGCTGGTGCATCAGCTGCCGGCACATCTGCAGGCTTAGGGGGCGACCCTGGCGCATCAGCAGGCATAGGGGGCGATCCAGGTGCATTGGCATAAGAGGGTGCAGGAGATGGTGACAGGGCCTTCCTTGGGCTACGTGCAGGTGCAGGAGACATTATGGGAGAAGTGGAATTCGAGCTTGAGGTTGAATTCGAGCTGGAGTTTGTTGAAGGCATAGGCGACCATGAAGGAGAAGTAGAGTTATTGCTAGAATTCGTGGGTGAGTTATCAATCCCCATGGGAATAATGACAGTACTAATTTGCAGTACTGATATATTGTAAGGCTGTGCAGCTATGGACTTGACCAAATTAGCACCTAGTGTAGCACCTTTAGAAGCTGATCCAATAACAACGCTTCCTGTGCTCAAATCTGTTGCATTCAAGAATCCCTGTTGACCGGTGGATGCACCACTAGATTGAAAGAGGGTGACGAGGGATTGAGTTTTATTTGGTAAATTTTGAAGTTTCTTGACATCGTAGTAGTCTAGGATAACATGAACGCTCAAGATCTTTTTCAGAACATCCGGAGGTTTACCGGACAAGGGGGATATGGCATCATTGGAAACCACAAGGACTGTAATAGTTTGCCTCGAATTGATGGTACTTGCGAGTTGGGTTTCCGTGAGGTAGTTGTTGAAGGTGCTGAAAGATGGGTATTGGCTAAGGAGACTGGTGATGTTGAAGGCATTGCTACAACAGAAGAGGAGAGAGAATGCGACGAAGAGATGGATCTTGGATTGCATTGGAAAAGAACTAAAGATGCCTTCAACGGTACTTGCAGAGGTGATAGTGATAAAGAAAGAAAAGAATGGGTGTTTATATTAGCCAAATGAGTGGACATGAAATGATTAAACATGTTGTAGAAAAATAAGGGAGAGACTCTTCAGCCAAATTTGCAGGAGGTCTATTTTTGAGAGGAGAAGAGAGTATGGTGGAAATGGTGTAAATTTGTAGAGCCAAGTGCCATCTGCAAAACCATTTTCTAAATATAGGTGAGTTGAATTTTGGTCAAGCTCACACAAATACACAGACAGTGGGAAATAACATTTTTTTTCCCGAAATTTAAAATGATGGTTTCAGTCTATTTATGGAACTATTTTTGGGGCCTAGTTAACATGGTGGACGTTACATTCCATGGTTCTATTTCCGTGTGAAAAGAATCATAAGAGTATATTAAGTGTACTTTATGAGAGTATGTTACAACATCAATACATTTTTAGGAGAGAAAAGTGGGTGAATGGTTCTTATAAGAACTCAGAGGGGCCTAAAGCCATGCTTCAGTGCAGCTTTCCACACAACATCGATCTGGTCTACATCGATAGCCCCAACTTCATGGTGGCTCCAACCTTCAAGAAGATGAAGGACCCCGCCCGCATGGCAAGCGTGAACTACACTTCTTGCCATTGAGTACTGAGGAAACAAGAACAAGTTACTAACCAATATCATCAAAGATGAAGTGTGATAAAATGAATGGAAAGCCATTTGCTATTGTACCTCGCATGAGCCTAGGCCTTCAACATCTTCGGGAAGTTTCATAGCCGCAAGCTTACTATAAGTACAATCTCTTCTGAAGGAGATGAGAGGCGGGACCACAAACTGGTGGAAGTGTGTTCCTGATGGGGCCCAACATTGTTCTCGTGGAGTAGTCCATTTTCCAATAATCCATGTCTAATTGATTTTGACAGAAAAGGCTTTAATTAGAAGTAATGACCCAAGATTTACCAATATGATAGAAAGGACCAAGAAAGATTGATTATGTGTGTTGCAATGAGGAATATCTATTTCATTACTTACCTTACAGTGTTTAGCCGCTTGATACTTTGTCACTTGAACAAGAAAGTTTTGACAGTCCAATGGAGCTTCCTTCTGAATTCTCATGAATCTATCCGTTGATTGAGTAAGCATCTGCATTTATATATGTTGTGCCAAAAGGGCTTTACTTCATTTGCACTAAGTCCTAGGCTTATAGACTACAACTACTACAATTGCTAAAATCATGAGATAAACGAAAAGTTCAACAAGTGCAAAGAATTATTGAATCACTCTTACCAGAACCCTAACCCTGCGACGAGCTAGGTACAAGGCAATGGCCCTCCCGAGCTTTGAAGTTGCCCCTGCCAAAAAGACCTCTTGCACATCTTGAGGAATCTCATTCAGAATCACAGCTGCAGTCAACGTGTTTCCATGGACCACCCGGACTTTAAGATCCGGATATTTGTTGACAAAAAGTGTTCCACCTCCATTGAGAGCTTCATTCTGTAATAACAATTTTATATTCACCAAAATACAATGATTAAATCCTACTTTAAATACCAGATAAATCAATAGTTGGTGCCACGAGAAGAAAATCAAAGAAAGGAGAAGGAAAAGACAGCTACAGGAACCTTATTCAATGCGGCGAGGCTAATGACCTTGACACCAAGCCTATCTGCCCTAAGAATGGCTTGCTCAATGTGCTTATTTATGCCGTCGGTAGCAAAAGGTAAAAAATACTGCACCCATAAAACCATAGGCTGTGTTAATAATTGAACACTTAAGTACAGTTTGGAAACTTCTTTCTAGCTGTTCTTAGATTAAAGATGAGCTTCTAACTACCTGAAAACCAAACCTTGGTACAGTCCATGTGTGGTGAAGCCTCCCTCTAAGATTGTAAAAGCTTATTAAAAAAGTCTTGGACTTGGCCCACATGGCAAGCATCACAATGAAAGTACCAGGCCACATTGGAATCAAGAACAGCTTTGTACTGAACGGGATTGAGCTGAATGACCGGAAAACAAATGGAACATGCATTGATGACATTACATCAACCACATGTGCGAGGAAAACAAAATCAGGTGCTCTCTCTTCTTTGCCTACAAGTAAAAGAGAATAGATTAGGTAATTGAGTACATAATCCACCGAGATGGGACTGACACTTGTATCTTAGCTCGTGTGGATGTGCCCTTGCTGGATAGAACTAAGATAGATTATTAACTTCAACGAATTTTGCAAGAAATGGGAGAACTAACATTTTATATATACCAGAAATCGGAAGCCAGCTTATTATTCTTATATAGGCATGATCGCAAAATAGGTTGTTGTACATAGATCTTGGAGAGGTTGACATGCATCCCTTGCTTTTTTTTCTTTTAACACCTTTCAGTGGTGGCATCCGCCGTTCCTAGCAATGAGTCGACTATGAGTCAACTATTATATTTTTTGACGTTTCACTTAAAAAGTCCACTTTAAAAAATTATGCCTACAATTTTCAAAACGTTTCAGCTTTACCCTCCAAATGTGATATAAATATCGTGACTTTGCTTAAGAATTTTTATAATTATGATCAACTCTAATAACATTTTTATGTCTTAATTATTAGACTTTTCAAACATACTCTTTGAGTAAAACGGAGGAAGAATTTTGAGTCGTTTTAACTCAAAGGTCATATTTGAAAAGCTAAATTATCTTGAATAGTTTTCAAGATTACCCTTATTACATTCAACAAATGATTGGTAGAATAATTACAATCCTTCAAATTAATGGTATTTATGAAATACTCCGTCTATTTCGGGCAAAGAATTCACTATTTCATTTTTGGATGTTTCAATTAAAAAGTCCACTTTAAAAATTTAAGACATAAAAACGTCATTTTATTACTAATGAGCTACTAAAATAATCATTTTTTAAAAAAGTTTGACTTTCAAACGGGGACACTTTACCAAGTATTTTACTCCTTAACATGTTTGACTTTCAAACAATCTCTTTCAGTGGAACCGAAGAGTTTAAACATTTCTAAGAAAACATTATTGCCATCAACAAAGCAAATTTATAACTGAATTTCTCATCAGTATCCTCACATGTCTTCAGAATGAATGAGTTAAGTTTATAATACCGTGGAAGTGCTAAAGCTTCTCAATTAGGGACACTGTTCGTAATGGGAGGGATTAGGGAGGGTATACGAGTATCTCACACAACCCACTAATTTATTACCCCTGCCTCATGAACTTGGTTGCCACTTGCCCATGACAGCAAACAGGAAAAGCAAGCTTAAAAAGTGTTTAATTTTGGACATGATACAGGCATACAAGGCAGACAGGCTTATTTTAAGTACAATATAGAACCAAAACATGTATGATTATAAATATAGATTATACGTGTATATGGATATGATTATATAGGACCAGTCTTGTTTGTATTGTAGACTGTCTTGCCCAATATATCATAAAAAGGCCTAAAGAGGCAATTTTGGTTCCTGAATATAACTATTTCAATTTTGAGATGTCTAAGATGGTTGTCATGATTCAGTATATGATTATGCATTGATGGAAATAGAGAACTACCTGCAGTGGAACTCATCTCTCTGTGAAAGTCCCAAGAAAGCTTATCGATTGTCTTGCCCAGTACATCCAAAAGAGGCATAAAGAGGCAAAAATTGGTACCCATCTTCGTGTGGTGTATATTGTGGTATCTGCAAAAGAATATATATGAAAGGATTATAAAAAAAAATATATGAGTATGTCACTAAGTCTCCATTATTTAAGAAAAACCAAACACTGGTAGACCTTAAGGTTAAAAAATAAAGATTGAATAGCAAACTTACGAGGGAGTGTAGATAAGATACTTGAGAAGTGGGAGGTTATCAAAGAGGCGATGAGGAATCATTTCGACATTACTATGTCCCATACATCTGAGGAAATCAAATATCAAAACGTAGCTATAGAAGGTGATTATGGATCCATAGCCAATCAAAGCAGTCCCAAGGAGTGGAGCTCCTACAACTAGACACAGTAATATATGTTCCAAAAAAGTAGCAAGTCCAGCTGCAACAAAAAAGAAGGTGCAAAGATGTTTAGCTAACAACTACTAGCTAGAATATGTACAATGGATAAGGTTGGTGGACTGCTTATTTTACCTGTAAAAGGATGAGTTACTTTAGAACTATGGTGTAGCCAGTGATAATGTTGAAAGAAATATGGGGAATGTAATAATCTATGCAGCCAATAATACAATGGCTCAGAGATAACAATGTGGAGTAATATACAACAGATTACCCCCCGGGTGTCCCAAATAGGAAGATTGATCAGCGAAGGAAAGATCAAAAAGATCAATGAAGCCACAAGTGCTTGAAGAATAATAAAATTGTCCCTGTCAAAACACAAATTATTGCCTTAACAAACATAGCCGTTGGTAAATACAGTGAAAGTGAATGAGAAAAGTAACTAAAAATTTCCAAGTACCAATGCCATTCTTGGTCGATTTGATTGAAATCGATTCCAGTGTGAGAGAAACGGCGTTTACGATTAAGAAAAAGCATAAGGTCGTATGTGCTCCATAGCTGATGAACAAGTGCTCTCAATGAACATAAGATCAAAATATGTATGCACCAATAATGCCCCTCCTGTCTTTCCTCCCAAAACTTTGAATATATAAATTCAGCAACAAGTGGTCCGTATAATATATACTGTTCCAAACCAAACAAACAAACACAACAAAATTAATACTCCATAAAAACAGAGAAGAATCACTTGAAGACCGACAAGAAGAATAAAATAAAAATATATAATGAGAGCTTGCTTGCCTTGAAACTACCCAAATTCTGCCATGGCCAGCCAAACAGGGGAGAATTCATTTTCCTTGAAAAATCTTCTAAAGTTTTCCCTTCTTTAGTGACACTAGAATCTCTCTCCATTTTCACACACACACACACACAGAGAAAGAAAGCTACTAAATTAGGAAAAGCGGAAGAAGAAATGTAAGTGTAAAGAGTTTGTTGGGTGGGGGCAAAGAAGTTATAACAAGAAAGATGTTGAATTATGTATTAGTAATATTCCCTATGTTGGGTTGGGGTTGGGGTGAATTAGTATCTCAAGCTTGAATCTTTTAATTCAGAGATGAACCAAGAAAGGAAGAAATATAAAGAGAGAAAGTTATAGAGCAAAACAGTTGAACATGGCAATCAAATAATTAAAGCTGGAAAATGGAATACTACCCGGAAATGGAATGATGAAGAATACAAACGAAATTTCTTCTCTTTTTTTAAAATTATTGTTATATTTTTTTCGATCTTAAATATACAAGTTTCTAATTTTTAAATCAAAACAAAACAATTTTTCTTTTTTTCTTTTTTTATTGAAAGTAGTTGTCTCCAACATTTTTTTTCTTTTTTTTTTTGAAATTTTTTTTTCTTTTTTGTTTCGCTTGAGTATAAGTTAATTGAAAAAATTGTATAACTATGCATTTAACGCACATATGTAAAACTAGTTTAAGTTAAAAGAGTTATAAATAGATGGGTGGGGGTTGACAGCTGGGGGAGTTGGGGAGATGGTGAAGGAGGGAGGGAAATGCCATGATATCATCATAATTCCAACTTCCAAGTTCCAACCAAGCAAATGCAATTAATGGGCGGTCAGAGATTCCAGAGAGAGAGAGAGAGAGAGAGATTTTTGGTTGGTTGAGAATACTTGAGATGTTGAGATAATGGTGATTGTTTTGTAGGGAGTAATTTGTATTCTTCTCTTCTGTGAGCTTAATAACTCTACTCTACTACTAGCTTTGATTAACTTTGCGAATTTTTTTAGATCAATTTCATTTCACTTTTTATGTTAACCAAAGACGTTTTAAAAAAGTGATTTCCTCCTCACTCTCTCTCTCTCTCTTTTTTCTTCGTTCGATTCACTTAATTTTGCTATATAAATAAAAATAAATTAGTGTAGAATGCACGTAAATAACTCCGACAGTAGAGTACAAGTTAGGGTTGTGGAAGGTGTAAACTGTAAAGGGGGACGGCCGGATATTAATGAACATATTTGACATTACACACACACTGCTCCCCGAAACTTTACCTTCGCCCTTTATTAATTATTACTCTTATCTTCATTCTAGTAACTCATACACACGTAATATCCTGACACGTATTATTCTCCCCTTGATCACGTCGCAAAGATGGGGTGATTATGTTGGTGATCCATGTAATGGATCAGAGTTGACGTGTCCTTGACCAACGTCCACGTCAATGTATGGGGTTACTTGAGGTACCAAAATTGATAGGATATCTGGGCTTTGTGCTTGTATTTGATCTTGAGTGACCTGAAATGAAACTACCATTAGAGTGCCGGAGGTTTTCTTAGCTACAGTCCTCCAGTGTGAGAGTCAGTAATCAAGGAATATATGTGTCGGAGTTAGGCGTTCCCTTAAGCTTCCGGTGATAGTGTATATTGCTTATTGTTCTTAATGCAATTTGTGTATGGTTGATCAAGTGAACTTACCTTTCTTGTTAGGGAAGACCTCCTTTTATAGTAGTGTCCCTTGGGGGATTATTGATCGATGTCTTATTTTAATTATTTCCTTGCAAGTGGACAAGACTATTGTAGAATAATTCTGGGAAGTAATGGTCGAACCACAGAGACAAGAAGATCACAAATAGCACGATTATCGGTAGCAAATTATTAAACTAAGGGGGGTTTTTATATTGATTTTAATCTAAACTAATTATTATTCTAAAGTTAACTAATTTAGCAGTAATTACAGATTATGAAGATCTTATGGTGGAGGGAAATCTAGGATTAGAGTTTCACTTGTATCTCCTCTATGACTTATTTAGATAAAGTATCATTCAATTTCTTGGGTTCGTTTACAAAATATAGATATAGACTGCCGAATTACTATTCAGTCTCCATCTCCAAATAATTCATCCATTCTATATCCTAGACACAAAAGCATATGATCTAACTGTCACTTAGGTCATATATAGAACCTGACCCTAACTTATCGCTCTCGTGCATCGATAGGTTCAATTTATCATGATGGTGAGCCAGTGTATGACATATGCACATTGATCATGCAGTTATCCGTACCTCTAGGCATTTATTATTCACAATTACATTCATTTGTTCAAAGTAAAATAATAAAGGGATTGATAAATACCACAATCAACAAGAATTGAATGAATAAAAATATAATTAAAGCATAGATTCGATATAAGTTACCTCCCAACTCCTAGATTAATGGATGTTTAGTTCATCCTTGAAGATGAACATCACATGGAGATGATAGAATACATGAATCGATCTTCAAAACTTGTAGTTACAACAACTAATTATGTTATACACTAAATCCTATGCTAAAACTATCAAAAACTACTTCTTAGACGTCCTTGAGCTTTGTCTACCATCCTTTATTTATACCATAGAGTTGTAGGGGGTTTAGGAATTTCAGTATGGCTTGAAAATCCTCGAAAGCCGATTCTGATCACCTTGCGGCCAAGAGGTCATTACACCCTTGCGTCCGCAAGGGTCTTCAGTATAGGGGGCTTGCTGTCTGAACTCTCTGCCTACCTTGCGGAGGCAAGGTAAGAAATACCTTGCGGCCGCAAGGTATCCAGCCTTCACCTCTGTTTCTTCTTCGATTTACACATTGGCCCCTTCTTAGAATTTTCACCAAAAAACCTTATAATTCATATAATTTCACATAAAACCCTAAAACTCATAAAACAACTGCAAAACACATATCAGTAGCCAAAAGCCTCGTGGAATCGCTCAATTTAAGTCATAAAAGTACCAGAAATCGACGTATAAAATACATCGATCAAATACCCCCAAACTTAAACTTTGCTCGTCCACGAGTAAACAATACTTATAAATACAAAAGCAACTAAACAAAATAACGAAAATCTTTTTGGAGCGTGACACTATTTACACTCCTCTCGAAACCCACAAACTCAAGGAGACTCTAACTAGTGACTCGACTATGCGGATAAATACAAAAACTAATAAATACAAAAGTAGGTAAAAATTATACTAAAAATAAAACAAAAATATTTTTTTGATTCAATCTCAAGTCATAATCGCATGGGATACCCAAGTAGTCTCAGTCCGATGCTCACCACATATGTGTAAACTTAAACACGTAAAACCAACTGACTTATACTCAAAACTGTTACTAATCTTAATTTCTCCGTGTGTGTGATCACCAGTCTTAGAGAATATCTCAACTAAAACAGTTTTAGTAAGCTAAGCACCACATTCATATGAAAATCAGAGTTTAATTAAATCCAATGCATCATAAAGTATGAGATCTACCATCTAAACCCGGTCTATTATAGAAAGAGAGATCACTAAGGATTTTAAAAACTTATGCATCCATCCCATGCACTTCTATGTATGACATACAATGCTCTCCTATCCCAATTACTTATAATAGCTAAGATTATGCTAACACAGTGAGCTTTGCGAATAATGTGATTATGAAGTGTTAGATCAATTTTACATACCTTACTTATCAAAGAAAACAAACACAAGTATTGACAAGAAGATCATTAGGTTTTTAATAGCTTGTAATGTAAGGCTATGGTGTTGGGGGATTTGATGGAAAGGGATTATAATTCAAAGTGAGAGAGCAAGACTACCCTTTTACCCCTAATACTTCCAAACAAAAGGAAGTTTTCCCAATTTAGGCTAGGACCTGCAAAAACCACAAGTGGGGGGGGGGGTTTCTTTTACTTTTATTTTTCTTTTTCTCTCTCCCCCAAACTTGTTTTGTACAATATATCAAGCTAAAAATATCTCATTATCTTTCTCAGCAGAATTTTTCTAATATTTTTCTTCTTTTGAAAGCTATGCTTTCATTTGAATCTTCTTGCACTCTTCTTCTTCCGTTTCATTTTTCGTCGATCTATTTTTCTCCTTTTTTTTTCGACGGGAAGAAGAAGTTTTCAGAAAACTTGCCTAACTGAAAAAATGGTCCCATAAAATTAATTCCCCACCCGCATCCAACTCTCTCACAGGGTAGGCTAAAAGTGTATAGGTTTTTAGGTTAAGTTAATGTGGGTAATAGAAACGATGTCGAATATGGGTTTAATGTGTGCTTAGCACACTTCATTCTTTTTAATTAGGCTCAAAAGGGGATACTAGAGATATTTTTTTGTAAAGGTCAGGGAATATTTAGGCTCAAACGATCCAAAGATGGCCTAAATCATTTCTTAATGTCAAATACTCATGCAGTTTTTAAAGCAAGTAAGACACATAAAATATCATATCAACTGTGGGAATTGTGGGATTGAATGTTTAGCATCACTGGATTTCACATAAGCATTCGCTAAAACAGATGGTAGGGACAATCGAGACTACATGCAGACACGGTTTGAAAGTGTGCTTGAGATATATTAGTGAGAAAAATCCAAGGGATCTAACTTATCATGCGCTTGACCCTAAGTTATAATTCCATACAACCATCATGTTCGGACGGCTATTCATCATATTCTTGTGCATATTTTGTTAAAATGAAATGGGTGCTATAAACTTTATAAAACTATTCTAATCAATCCATAATTATGACTGGTGTAGGTGCAAGAAGAATTTGGAGAAAATCAAGAATTTTGCAAATTCAAGGAAATTCCAGAAGGATCTATGAAAAAGTTATGTGGTTCATTAACTCCTCATCGACTAGTACTACCACACAAAGACTCGAGGATGAAATTTTTGAATCAAAATATTTTTTTTTCCAGTTTTTTATATAAAAAAAATTGGAGATGATGATGACACAATTGATGATGGGTCCCCATAATGGGAACCCACGAGAATCCAATATTATAGTATTCTGGTCAAGGCAGCATCTCCGAAAATAAGAAAAATTAAAAAGCAAGAAAGATGGGTGAGGAGACGACACGATAGAGGGAAAAGAAAATTTTCCCCACCCTAAAAATGTAGCCCAAGTCCACTCCTTCTTAAGCTAGGACCTGCTAAGACTCTGGGCTTAGAATCCCCCCCCTCCAAACTTAATTTCTATTTTGTCCCCAAAATTGAGGAACATATAAGAGGATTGATGGGGAAGGACAAATATCAAAAGGACATAGCAGGCCTACCTAACGAAAGAGGAAGAAACTTGGGTCTCGACTCACGGTGAGTCGGGAGGAAATAACGAACGAGGACGAAACTCGGGGATTGTCCAGGTGGCATCCCAATATATGTGGAGACATTCTGCCCTACCTGGTTGGCCCAACCAAAGAAGTCAGTCTGGTCGGCACGCATTTGTGCCAACTGCTGCTCTATCATATCAACTTCGAGGGCAATTTCCTCCTGCCTGTTGGAGAGCTCCTCCAACGGATCCTCCTCCTCCTCCTCGGGCTCCTCCTCGTGAGGGACCCTCTCTCGCGGCTGGCGAGCGTGCTCAAACAACAATGCCCTCGTAATGGCGGGCACCTTCCTAATCCTCTCCGCATCTGGAGCCCATCTGACTCAAGCCTCATCACGCAGTCTGGTAATCAAATGCGGGAACGCGAATCCCGCATTTGTTTTACCTCTAATCAGGGTCTGAATTTGGCCGTTGATCAGGCGGACAACATCGACAGACCCACCAGTCAAGATGGTGTAGATCAAAATTGCCTTAGCCCAAGTCATCGTGTGCTGGTGACTGGAAGGCATGAGTCGGGTGCTAACGAATTTGAACACGGCCTTGGCCGTGTTCGTCAGAAAGGACTCCTCCATAGTACGGGGACCAAATGGTGGGTTTCGGTTCTGGGTCCAAACCACACCAGGCGTTGAGATGGTCGCATTGACCACCTCGACAGGGATAGGAACGGAAAGGTGGCGGCTGTAGTCGTCGGCACCACTCGCAAAAGTTAGAGGTGCCATAGCAAAGGTTAATGTTTTGGGACCTAAAACTAACGTCCACACCCCTAACACTAACAACCTCTAAAACACTACCGTCTATGCCAATTCAGCCATTGGCATAGAATTCACGGACAATGGCCACGATGGCCACGTCCGAAAAAGCAATAAGAGGACTCCACCTATGATTCTTAAAGTTCTGGTGGAGGCCAAAGTCACTAGCCTTAAATCCCCTTTCAGGCTAACTGACGGAGATCGAAATACTTCATTTTTCCATGCTAGCATCAAAGAACGAGCTCAACGGAATACGGTTCGTCTTCGGCTCGCAGACGGCTCTTTGTGTGACGACCCGATCGATTAGGGCATGGTGAAGAGTATTTTGCCGACATTTTCACATCGTCTAATCCTGTTATAGAGGAAGGGTTATTTGCTGGGTTCCCAACTAAATTGTCTCTTGAGATAACGAGTCTCGACTCGGTTGCCATCGTAGGAGGAAGTGTGGGTCATTAAATCTCTCACCCTTAGTGCCAGGTCCGGATGGGTATACTGGTTCTTCCAAGGCTTTGGGCGATTATTAAGCGATGTGATGGATGCTATAATAGATTTCTTTCGGTTCGGTGAGTTACAGGGGGAATTTCGGCGACAATTATTCTTCTTCAGAAAGTGGATCGACCCGAGGAGGGTTTAGGGGATTTACGTCCGATCGATGTAATTTCTGGCAAAAATTATTTCAAAAATTTTGGCCATGCGATTAGCGGTGTTTCTTCCTAATATTATTTGGAACAACAGGCGGGGTTTGTGAAAGGTCGAAGTATCTGGAGAATATTCTTTTGGCTCATGAGTTAGTGCAAAGGGTAGATACTAAAGCCCGTGGCGGTAACATGGTTTTCAAAATTGACATGTCCAAAGCTTATGACCGTTTGGAGTGGGGTTTTTACGGCGTGCTCTTCGGCTTTTGGTTTCTCTCAGGGTTTTTGTGTTTTGATTCGAATTTGATTGGTAACAGTTGGTATTCGTTCAAGATTAATGGGAAGACCTCGGGTTTTTCAAGGCCAACCGGGGTGTTAGGCACAGGGAGATCCTATTTCTCGCTTTTATTCATTTTGGCGCAAGAGATATTATCTTTCAATATTGATCGTCTTTGTTACAAAGGGTTGATTCATCCTTTTTACATGGTCGTAGAGGCTTTGTAATTTCGCACCTTCTATATCTTGACGACATCTTTGCTTTTTTGTAATGGTGCCAAGAAATCGATTAGGGGTTTACTGAGGAAGTGTTGCGCCAATATGAAGGCTCCTCGGGACAGAAGGTTAACAATAGTAAGAGTGGTTTTTGTATCGAAACATTGCTCGCGTAGTCACATTGCTAAGATTGCGAGTGGACGGGTATAGGCATGAGTGTGGCCCATGTCGTATCGGGCTCCTTTTCAAGGGCCGTCTTAGAAGATCATACTTTGAGGAGTTAGGCGTAAGGTGGCGGGCCGAATTATGGGTTAGCGGAACAAGTTGTTATCATTTGGAGGAAAAATAACGTTACTTAAATCGGTTCTTTGCAGGATACCGGTGTATGCCTTGGCGGCTTTACAAATTCCCAAAACGGTTCTTTATCGGATTGAAAAGAAAATGGCAGATTTTTTATGGAGTTCGATGGGTGAGCATCGTACCCATTGGGTTGCTTGGCATAGGGTTTGTAGGCCGGTTATTGAAGGAGGCTGGGGATTCGTTCTCTTGTCCAATGCGGATTCCTGCATGCTAAATTGGCATGGAAAGCTATCGGTGAGAAGGGTTTATGGGCCCAATTTTGTGTAAGCAAATATGGATGGGACGAGCTGCCGCGTTGGAGATTTGTCACGCCGTCCTGGAAGGCTGTTCGGTCTCAGTTTTCTTTGATTGATCAAGTTAGTAGATGGGAAATTGGGAGGGGATCGATTTCTTTCTGGGACGCAAATTGGTGTGGTTCTCGTTTGCTTGGCCCATTGCCGTGGATAGAAATTTATCGGTTGCGAGTGCTATTCAACAGATGGAAGATATCTTGCATGTCGTCCAGAGTATCATGACCATGTTCAGCGGCTTCGATGTGATCCTCGCTAAAGGCGGCAGACTTGTATTCGAGCTCACGTCTTGGTGACTTCGGTTCGGGGTTTTTGGAAGAACTTTCGCGAACAATCCGAGTGCGTTGGGCTCAAGTGATTTGGCGATCGTGGCTTCCGTTGAGGTGAGTAGTTTCTTATGGAAGTTGTTCCATAACGCTTTGCCGGTAGATTGTAATGTTCGGGCTCGTCATATTCCCCTAGTTTCCGTTGCTCTTGTTGCGAACGATCCGTCGATAGAGTCATTAACCACTGTTCTTTCAATCTCGAGATAGCGTCCAATCTGTGGTCCTTTTTCGCTCGATCGATAGCCGCACCGCCTAGAAATATGGAGCATTTATTCAAGATATTTGGTCTTCGGTCTCGGTTAGAGCTCGGTAGGAGCTGCGATGGTTTGCACTTTTGCTTTCGCTTGTTGGGAAATTTGGAAGGCTAGGTGTGCGGCGGTTTTGATGACATTATGATGGATTTAACTCGATCGGGGAATAAAGTAAGGGAGGGTGTCCGTGCTTCTTTATGTTACTATAGCCCGAAATCTTCTTGCAGCAGGCTGGCTCTGGTAACTCTAGATGCCATGCAGATTCCGATTAAACAAGTTAAGGTTAGACAGGGTAAATGGGTGAGATGGCGCCCTCGCCAGATAACTTCAAACCGAACACGATGGTTCTTCAAAAGATGGTCGGTGCAGGGGTGGTGTTATTAGGGATGATCGGGGGGCCTTCATTTGTGCTTTTCTAGTGATTATGGGCAAGGGTCGAATATGCGGGCAGAAATTTTAGCCCTTAAGGAAGGTCTTCAGCTCTGCAGATCGAGATTGTTAGACAGGGTGGTGGTAGAGTCTGATTCCTTAACGGCCGTCAATGTTCTGGTTAAGGGTTATAAGGAGCCTTGGAGGTATGTCTACTTTCTCAGAGAGTGTCGGGAGCTTCTTGGAGAGTTCCCTTTGCAGCATGTTTTTAGAGAGCAGAACAGGGTAGCAGATCAGTTGGCAGCGATTGCTCATGATCATGGGAGTCGGATTGTTTTTCCAGCATACGCGGATTTACCAGTTGTAGTTAGACGGATGCTTGCCTTTGATGCCTCTGGTATTCATAGTTACAGGAATTAGCGGCCGCCTCTTAGCTCTTTGTATTTTATTTTATTTTGTTTGAGGTTCAGGCTCCTTTGTCCTCCCTGGTGTAGGGCTTGGCTGGTTGTCCCCCTCTGTAGTTTATTTTTCTGTTTTAATAAATGCCGTAGGTGCCGCCCTGCTTCCCAAAAAAAAAAAACAAAAACAAAAAAAAAAACAAAAAAAATAAATCCCCTTTCAGAGATTATGGTCTTGGAGAGCTTCGCGGAGTAGCTCTCCGACGCCTCAAAAGAGATGAAACGGTGGGCATCATAATCTTGCTCCTCCTCGGGGGAGCGAGAAGTGGACGGGCCGGTATTTTTACGCTTGGGGGCCATTTGGTTTTTAGGCACAAAAATTAACAGGCAAGAACTACTCTTTCCTAAAAATTAAAATTTCAACCTACAACTAAAGCATGCAAAATATATTTTTACATAAAATACTTTAGCACCCTAGCATGCAAATATTTTTAACATGTCAAAAATAAAAAAAAATGAGAGGGTGAGAGTTACTTGTATTTGCAAGCTTTGGAGATGAAGAGGTTGCCGGATTTTGGAAGCTTTCGCCGGAAAAAAATGGAGGTTCTCCTTATTCAAGCCTTAATGAAAGGAGATGAGGGTGAATGGAGTGGTGTAGCTTGAAGGGGGAAGCACCTAACCTTGATCTTTGCCGGATTTTGAAGAGCCTTTGCCGGATTTTTGAGAGAGAAGAGATTCTGCTGCTGCTGCTTTGAGAGAGAGGGAGAAATTCAGAATGATCTGTGCTGCTGCCCGAAGTTTGCTTAAATAGGGGACCTTGCGGCTGCAAGGTCCTTTTAGGCTTGCGTCCGCAAGGGTGGCGGTTCATGCGTGGCACGGATTCGGTTGTACTTGGCTGACGGTCATGCTTCCTACATTTAATGGGGCCTTGCGGCCGCAAGGGTGCTTAAGCCTTGCGTCCGCAAGGTCGGCAGAACGTGCATGCCTTATTTTGCTTCCAACCTTTTTGGCAGTTTGGTCCTTCCGTTATGTTCCATTACGTTTCGTTTCTTTCCTGTACTCTTAAAAATTCTACAAAACTTTAAACTAAAATATTAGCAACATATAAATACAACACTACGATGCTTTTCTCCCCCAAACTTGAATTTTGACATATTTAATTTTAAATTAAATGTCTAAAATTCAATAAGACGGAGAATAACATATTTAAATTACACTACCAAGCAAATAAAATTCATCATAGTGGGTTGCCTCCCACTTAGCGCACTTGTTTAACGTCTTTGGCTCGATCCAACTGCAAACCTAATCATCTGGTGGTGTATTGTCAGCAAGACGAATAAGTTCAATTGTTCTTTCTACTGACATGGGTTCAAGATATGGTTTGAGTTGGTGACCATTAACTTTAAATATTTCATTGGTCATTGGGTTTCTAATAACAATTGCTCCATGAGGGTAAATTCAGACTATAGTGAAAGGACCAGACCATTTTGATTTCAATTTTCCAGGGAATAACCTGAGTCTAGAATTGAAAAGTAATACTTTTAGTCCTGGACGAAACATTTTGTTGGCTAATCCCATATCATGATATTTCTTGGTCTTTTCTTTATAAGTTTTAGCATTCTCATACGAATTTAACCTATGTCATTCTAATTCATTTAACTGGAACAGTATCTCCTCACCAGTCAAGGTTAAATCTAAGTTTAGTTTCTTGACAGCCCAATAGGCTCTATGTTCAATTTCAACTGGTAAATGACAAGCTTTGCCATACACCATTCGGTAAGGACTCATTCCTATTGGGGTTTTGTATGCGGTTCGGTATACCCACAAAGCATCATTGAGTTTAGACTGCCAATCTTTACGGTTTGGTCTAATAGTCTTCTCTAAAACTGCTTTTATCTGTCTGTTACTCACTTCCACTTGGCCAGATGTCTGAGGATGATAGGTTGTAGCTAACTTGTGAGTTACACCATATTTTCTAAGGACTGTATTTAATAATTTATCAGTGAAGTGTGTTCCTTGATCACTAATTATGGCCTTAGGTACTCCAAACCAGGTAAAAATATATTCCACAAATTTGACAACGGGTTTTTCATCATTATTTTTAGTTCCAATAGCTTCTATCCATTTAGACACATAATCAACAGCAACTAAAATATACTCACAATTATTAGAGACTGGAAAAGGACCCATAAAATCAATACCCTAAACATCGAAAATTTCAACAACCATATTTACATACAAGGGCATTTCATTCCTTTTAACTATTCCACCGGTTCTTTGACACTTACCACAAGTTTTATAAAATACGTCACAATCTCTAAAAACAGAAGGCCAATATAATCCAGATTGCAAAATTTTTCTAGCAGTTTTATTACCACTAAAATGACCACCACAAGAGTATTCATGACAAAATACCATAATACTTTGTTGGTCTTTTTCTGAAACACATCTTCTAATTATAGAGTCGGAACACATTTTATATAAATGAGGTTCTTTCCAAAAATAATTCTTTGCTTCTGTTAAAAATTTCTTTCTTTGATAGAAATCAAAATCAGGATTTATGATATCAGACACATAATAATTGACATAATCAGCATACCATGGATCTGAATCTTTGACTGCTAATAATTGTTCATCAGGGAAGTCTTCATTTACATGAATTTTATTATCAAGAAATTGACGTTCAAGTAAGGGTGAAAATTCTAATCTAGACAAATGGTCGGCTACGACATTTTATGTTCTTTTTTTATCTTTAATAGTAATGTCAAATTCTTGTAATAATAACATCCACCTTATGAGTCTAGGCTTTGCCTCTTGCTTAGTTAATAAATATTTTAGGGCTGCATGATCAGAAAATATTATGACTTTTGATCCTAACAAATATGATCTAAATTTTTCTAATGCATACACAACTGCTAAAAATTCTTTTCCTGTTGTTGTATAATTAAGTTGTGCATCATTTAATGTCCTACTAGCGTAATGAATTACATGTGGTTTCCTATCTACCCTTTGTCCTAACACGGCTCCAATTGCAAAATCTTAAGCATCGCACGTGATCTTGAAAGGGAGAGACCAATCAGGACCGGTTAAAATTGGGGCAGTTGTCAATCTTTCTTTTAGTAAATTAAATGCGTTCAAGCATTCTTGATCAAAAATGAATTCGGTGTCTTTTGCCAACAAGTTACATAGAGCTTTACAGATTTTTGAAAAATCTTTTATAAATCTTCTATAAAAACCTGCATGCTCTAGAAAACTTCTAACACCTTTGACAGAAGTTGGGGGAGGTAGTTGTGATATAACTTCAATTTTTGTCTTATCGACTTCAATTCCTTTGTTAGACACAACATGACCTAAGACAATTCCATATTTAACCATGAAATGACTTTTCTCCCAACTTAGGGTTAAATTAGTTTCACAACATCTTTTAAAAACCGATGTTAGATTTTCTAAGCAATGGTCAAAAGAATTTCCAAATACTGAAAAATCATCCATGAATACTTCGACACATCTTTCCACTAAATATGAAAATATAGAAATCATGCATCTTTGAAAAGTAGTTGGGGCATTACAAAGTCCAAAGAGCATTCTTCTAAATGCAAAAGTACCAAAAGGACATGTAAATGTGGTTTTCTCTTGGTTTTCGGGTGCTACTGGGATTTGGTTGTAGCCAAAAAAGCCATCAAGAAAACAATAATATTCATGACCAGCTAGTCTTTCAAGGATTTGATCAATAAATGGCAAGGGAAAGTGGTCCTTCCTAGTTGCCGCATTTAGTTTCCTCAAATCAATGCACATTCTATAACCAGTGATAATTTGTGTAGGGACTAATCCATCCTTATCATTTTTAACTACTATAATTCCTGATTTCTTGGGAACTACCTGAACTGGACTAACCCATTTACTATCAGATATTGGGTAAATTATACCCGCATCGAGAAGCTTAAGGACTTCTTTTCTCACTGCTTCTTCCATGTGAGAGTTAAATCTTCTTTGTCTTTCTCTAGAAGGTTTACTACCTTCTTCTAAATGTATTTTATGCATACACATAGACGGACTAATACCTTTTAGATATGCTAACGACCAACCTATGGCTTCTCTATGTGTCCATAAAACTTTCAATAGGCTTGCTTCTTGTTCTTCTGTTAAATCTGCAGCAATTATAACAGGCAAAGTTTTACCTTCCCCTAAAAATGCATATTTTAAGTGGGGTGGTAATGACTTTAATTCTTCTTCAGGAGGAGGTTTAACAGACAGAATGAATTCAAAATTTTCCGGTTTAATTGTTTCTTCTTTAACCTCCTCAATGTTTTCTACTATTTCTTCCTCTACTTCTATTTCTTTAAAGAGTGATTTTAGAATTTCCACTTCTTCTTTATCATTATTTTCATCCTCTTCTTTTTCTATTTTATCAGAATTAATCTCTGATTCTGATTCTTCCATATTATCATTATTTTTATTTTTAAGGGCTTCTAATCTTTCTCTCTTTTCTTTCATCAGTCTCTCGAATTTCTCTTTCTAACTCATCAACGTCGAATTTTATGAGAGGGAAATGTCTATCATCATAAACTACAAACACATCTTTCTCATAATCATCATCCTCACAATTTTCTTCAAAGGTTTGAGTTGTTAGTTTTTCTATTTCATCAATTGAGAAACATGCATTCATGTGACTCGGTCTATTCATTGCATCAAAAACTGAGATTTCCACAGTTTCACCTAAGTCTGACATTGTGAGTTTACCATTCTTAACATTTATCATTGCATTGGCAGTGGCCATAAAAGGTCTGCCTAACAAGATAGAGACTTCATTATTTGTGCATATTTTCCTTTCCATCTCTAGAACCACAAAATCAACTGGAATGATTAATTTATCAACCTGAACTAGGATGTCCTCTACTATACCCAAATGATGTTTAACTGAACGATCAGCTAATTTTAAAGACATATTAGTGGGTTTCAATTCTCCAAACCCTAATTGTTTATAGACTGCAAAAGGCATCAAATTAATACTTGCTCCTAAATCTAACATAGCCTTCATCTTTTTAGAGCTACCCAATGAGACTTGGATATTAAAGCTGCCTGGATCTTTCAACTTAGGGGGAAGTTCGGGTTGTAAAACCGCACTTACGTTTTCAGAAACAATAATTTTTTTCATTGTTTTAGAATTTGTGTTTCTTAGAATGAAGATCTTTGAAAAACTTAGCATAGGATGGAATATTTTTAATAACATTAAGCAAAGGAAGGTTAACATTTATTTTGGATAACATATTATAAATTTCCGAAAATTGTTTATCCAATCTGTTTTTCATAAGTCTTCTAGGAAACGGAATTGGAAGAACATATGGTGGTGGTGCCACATAAGGTTCATCTTCTTCTTGTTCTTTTTCTTGCCCTACTTCTTCTTGATTTTCTTTGTTATGCAATTCTTTTTCTACTTCTTGATTATTTGTTTGATTATTTTCATTTTTATCCTTTTCAACTTCTTTTTCAGAATTATCCAATTTATCAGGCACATCAGAAGATTGAATAGGATCACTTACCTCTTCTCCAATTACTTTACCACTTCGTAAAGTAGTGATAGATTTTACTTGTTCGGTTTGACTAGGGAACTTCCCTTCTTCTCTTTTCTCGTTCATAACTTTTGCAAGTTTCTCCTTTAAACTTTCTACTTCTTCTAGCAAATATTTGTTAAGGGCAACTTGTCCTTTTTGTGCTCCATCCGATTTCGAAACTTCTTCAATTTGCAATTGACCTTGATTTTGGAATTGTTGAGGTTGTAGCGGTTTATTTCCTCCCCATGAAAAATTAGGATGATTCCTCTAACCAGGATTATATGTGTTTGAGTAGGGATCATTCCTTTGTCTTTGAGGGTACATGTTCATGACATTTACCTGTTCAGAATACATAGCACTAGATGGACAAAAATTAGTAGCATGAGAATATAATCCACACATGACACATGCTTCTTGAATTGACCAATTTTTATATTGAGCTTGTGTATTAATCTCTGGTTTTTCTTGAACTTTGAATAAATTTATACTTTTACCTTTTGCGCTCTTCTGTTGAGAATTTGCACTCAACATCTCAAATAATTCTTCTAGTGCAACTGGTGTCATTCTATTAATAGAACCATCGGTCGCACTATCAACCATAGTTTGTAAAGCAGGCGAAAGAGCATGATAGAATTGAAGTACTAACACATCTTGAGACAAATTATGATGAGGACACATAATAAGTAAGTTTTTAAATCTATCTCATGCCTCATGGAATGTTTCACCTGGTTCATTTTGAAAAGACATGATTTGTTTTCTGTATTCTGTAAGAGATGCATGCTTATAATATTTACTCATAAACAAATCATATAGTTGAGCCCAAGTATAAACACTACTAGGTGTTAGATTCATAAACCATCTTTTCACAAATTCTTTTAATGCACTTGGAAAGTATTTCATTTTTACTTGGTCTTCCGTCAAACCTCCTAACAGATATGTACTTATCATATACTCAAATTCTCTAAGGAAACTTACTGGATCTTCAGCAGGCATTCCATGAAAAGAAGGTATCATATTAAAATAATGACATTTTAATTCGAAATTCCTTACTGCATCTGGTAAGACTAGACATGATGTTGCTACATTCAACGTAGGTCTACTTTAATCATTAATAGTTCTTTGATTTACTACTACTTCCATATTTCTTCTAGCAGGTTCTTCTTCTCTTTGATTCACATTAACCGGATGAACCGGATTTTCAGGATTTAGATTATTATTGTCCATTGGAGGATCAACCAGAGGATCCTCTTGATTCAATTGTTCTTGATTATCAGGCTGGGTTGCTAGATTATCAAGATCTTCTTGATGCTTTCCAATATTATTTATATCTTGATTTAGTTCAATCAGTTTAGGATTCAAAGATCTACGACCGTGCATAAAATAAATAAAGCAATTAAAAACAACTAACTAAAAACAAATAAAATCTTTTTGTATTTTTTTTATTTTTATAAAAAACTGAAATTAAAAATTACGCTACCAACAAACTAACTATGCAAACTAGCCTTTCCCCGGCAACGGCGCCAAAAACTTGATCAATGTCTTATTTTAATTATTTCCTTACAAGTGGACAAGACTATTGTAGAATAGTTTTGGAAGCAAGGGTAGAACCACAGAGACAAGAAGATCACAAATAGCACGATTATCAGTAGCAAATTATTAAACTAAGGGGGGTTTTATATTGATTTTAATCTAAACTAATTATTATTCTAAAGTTAACTAATTTAGCAGCAATTACATATTATGAAGATCTTATGGTGGAGGGAAATCTAGGATTAGGGTTTCACTTGTATCTCCTCTATGGCTTATTTAGATAAAGTATCATTCAATTTCTTGGGTTCGTTCACAAAATAAAGATATAGACTGTCGAATTACCGTTTAGTCTCCATCTCCAAATAATTCATCCATTCTATATCCTAGGCACAAGAACATATGATCTAACTGTCACTTAGGTCATATATGCAGCTTGACCCTAACTTATCACTCTCGTACATCGATAGGTTCAATTTATCATGATGGTGAGCCAGTGTACGACATATGCACATTGATCATGCAGTTATCCGCACCTCTAGGCCTTTATTATTCACAATTACATTCATTTGTTCAAAGTGAAATAATAAAGGGATTGATAAACACCACAATCAACAAGAATTGAATGAATAAAAATATAATTAAAGCATATATTCGATACAAGTTACCTCTCAACTCCTAGATTAATGGATGTTTAGTTCATCCTTGAAGATGAACAGCACATGGAAATGATAGAATACATGAATCGATCTTCAAAACTTGTAGTTACAACAACTAATTATGTTATACACTCTAAATCCTATGCTAAAACTATCAAAAGCTACTTCTTAGACGTCCTTGAGCTTTGGCTACCGTCCTTTATTTATACCATGGAGTTGTAGGGGGTGTAGGAATTTCAGTCTGGCTTGAAAACCCTCGAAAGCCGATGCTGACCACCTTGCGGTCGAGAGGTCATTACACCCTTGCGTCCGCAAGGGTCTTCAGTATACAGGGCTTGCTGTCTGAATTCTCTGCCTACCTTGCGAAGGCAAGGTAAGAAATACCTTGCGGCCGCAAGGTATCCAGCCTTCACCTCTGTCGTTTTTTCTTCGATTTACACTTTGGCCCCTTCTTGGAATTTTCACCAAAAAGTCTTATAATTCACATAATTTCACCTAAAACCCTGAAACTCATAAATCAACTGCAAAACACATATCAGTAGCCAAAAGCCTCGTGGAATCGCTCAATTTAAGTCATAAAAGTACCCGAAATCGACGTATAAAATACATCGATCAATTATGATTGATGCAGGGGCCCTTAGGCATGGAGACCTGTTGCTAGTCGGCTGGCTAGCAGCCTCTTACTGGTTGATGGCGTATGGGTAGCCTTACATAGTTGGTGGTTGCTTACTAGTCAAGATATATATTCCTTTCTTGTGTAAGGGCCTGTCATCTGGTCCGTTAGCTGTCAATCTCTCACTGGTTGGCTTATGCTTGCATTGATGACACGTGTCGTCCAATTAGGATCTGACATCTGGTAATTACTTGGTCGATGTAGTTGAGTGCCGAGCATGGATGTTCCTCGACTTGGTGGTCGACCTTGTTCGAGTTATGGAATAACCTTTGTTCGCTCCGAGGATACTTTGTTAGGTAGATGGGTAATGATCGGTCATGGTCGGCCCTCAAGTTCGAGGACATTGTGAGAGATGGGCCCCACTTATGCCTTGCTGGGAGCCACCTGTTTGCTCCACGTAGAAGGACCTAGGTCGGGTCCCTTCAGTAGCCCCCGAGTTTCCAAGTGCGAGGATTTATCCTTAGCTTGGAAAGTATAGTTGTGCCATTCGTTCGGTTGTCGAATATCTTTGATCTTTGTTTTAGTTTCCTTGGTTTTCTGTCTTCCTCGCTTATGGTCGCTCTTCGTCGTTTATTTTTTTCTTGTTTCGATCGTGCTCGAGTTTTTGAAGTTGAGGATGAATTCGGAGTTATTAGTGGAATTTTTCTGGGAAATTGGTCCGCCGTTTGCATTAAATGCACGGTTATCGAGGGGTCTTAAGTAATCATTTTCTTTTTATTGTTCATAAAATGTGACGACGTCATTTTTATAAAAGGTCGTAGGTTTGAATTCGATTTTTGCATGGTCCTCGCCATGTGTCGGCCTGGGAATAGGTAGGTAGGATCCGCACGTTTTTTAGTCGGGTCGACCTGGTGTCCTCGGGTCTGTATAGAGATCGTGGCTTCCGGCTTCTTCCATACGTTTTCTTTCTCTGAAAATTTTACCCTCTCAAGAAATCGTGTTTCTATGAAGGCGAAAACTAACTCTTCTGTTATTCCTTTCGTTCTTGCTACTTCCAGCCGTTAATCTGTCTTGCATTTCTAGTTTCCAGGTTCGCTTTCTTTCCCTCTTTCGTTTAACGTTAATATTTTGTATTTTGTGTTAGTTTTGAGCCAATTTCTGGGTTTATAGCATTTTTCCGGTGATTCTGTTGCCGTTTCTGTTATCCCGATGCTAATTCCGGTGACCCTTCCTTTTCCAGATCCTCGGTGATTTCTTTTTTCCTTCCTCGCTCAATTCCTACTTGCAGGTATTTGCCCCCTTTTTGGTCGCTATTTCCAGTTTTCAATTTCGAAGATTTTTAGGGTTTTTTAGACTTCATGAGATCTGTTCCCTCTGTCCCCGCCTTCACCCCTAGTGAAACCTCTTCTTCTTCACCTAGCCCTTCTACTTCATCGAGGCCGAGCATGAGGACCAAACACGTAAGTCCCGATCCTGTGTACGCCCAATCACCAACCAGCCATAGGGTATACTCACAAATTGACGGGACCTGGTTGCTCGTCTTGCCGAGCCAAGCAATGCCCCTTTTGATAAAAATGGGGTATAATATGGAGGGTTTACCAACCTTTGATGACGAAGAGTACAAGGCCGATGATATCCCCGTTGGCTCGGCCAAGATGGTCTGCAGGGACAAGGAGAGGGCCCTTCGGTATTTATTTAACCAGTACTATAGAGAGATCCTCGCTGCGGAGGTAGTGGCAGCCAATAAGACCTTAGCTAGCGAGAAGCGAGGAGAAACTTCCTCGGTTGCTACCAGAGTTGAGGATGGCTCAGGTGGGATCGAAGATGCCCCACTAGGTCTTCGACTGCCCCTCGACCCCCTTATTTGCGAGATTCTTGAAGAGGCCGGTGCCCATCCCCTCGACCTTTCCCTCAACCTAGTCAGGTATTTGGTATCTTTCGTCGCCTGTGTTCGGGTACTCGGGTTTGAGCCTACCCTCCCCTTGTTTAAAACCTATTTTTCCGTTACCAAGTCCTTAAACCGGCTCCAATGCAAGCATCATAACCGGGAATCAATCTGTTCGCCAAGCCTCCTGGCAAAACGGGGCACTGGGACGAGAAGGTTCTACTGGTCGAGAGCAAATTTGGGTGGAACTTTCCTGTTCCTCGACTTTCTGCTTTTGAAGTTAAGTCGCTTTCGCTGGCCGGGACTCTGGATGAGTATGAGGAGTCAGCCCGAACGGCCATCGAGACTTTCCTTGGGGTCTGTGGGACTGGGCCTGCCCGGGTATTTCGCTTGAGCTCGGTGACCGAGGATGAGGTTTTGCTGAGGATGGTCGGGATGTCGACCAAGAAGATAGAAGGGCTGAACCTTCGTTGCGAGGTCCCCGAGTATATTCAATATCCGGGGTGGTCGATGTATGAGGGGCATAAGTTTAGAATGGACGTAACAATTCAGGACTAGGGACTTTCAAACCCCAGGGGTATCTCTTTTGCCCATATTGATGCCTACAGCCCATTCTTGCAAGAGTATACTCACGAATCTATTTGGTCTCTGTTATTTCAAAAGTCCAACCAAGTTCTCAAATCAAGCTTTCCAAAGGTATTTATCTGTATTTTAGTCTGGTAAATTCTTTCTTCTTCTATATCAGCTTGCCGAGTCTTCTTCTTGATCTCTGAGCACCGCCTATCGCTGAAGTGTCTACAAAAGGAAAAAAAAAAAGACAAGTTGATTCATGTAAAAACATGATAAAACTACATGGGTTGATAATGAGTCATTTCGCAATATGGACCCACAAACAATTAAAAATAGGGTAATGCTAGGGCCACTCTAATAACACTTAATTTTGGGTACCAAATGATGTGGTTTCCAATGTGTCATCTTATTTGGCATTTTATGGGCTCCACCATAAGTTAAAAAGTTATGTTAATAATATGACACATAAGATGCCACATCATTTGGTACCCAAAATTGAGTGCTATTAGAGTGGCCCTAGCATTACCCTTAAAAATATAAGTTAGATAAAGCAACCTTCTGTCTTGGTAAAAGGTCATCTTCGACCCATTGCGACCAAGCTATTAGTAGCACACTGGGGGCTTCCAACCATACACCAAACCCTTTCCAAATACCTAAACAAATACACCATATACCAAAGCCTAACCATCCCTAAGATCCAGCTTCCCAAAAACTGAGGCTGCTCCACCCTTATATATATATATATATATATATATATATATATATATATATATCCACCAAGAATGACCACCTTTTTATCCCAAGAGAGTGAAGACAAATATCTCTTCAAGCACTCTCCCAAATTGCTCCAAAAGGTCAAAAAAAAAAAAAAAAAGAGAGCAAGGTTGAAAATTCAAAAAAAAAAAAAAAGAAAAAAGAAAAAAAGAGAAAAGAAGAAGGAAAAAAATAGGCCTCTCTTGAGCGATTTCCTCAAAATCTTTCTCTCACAAAAAAAATATCATTCACTCTTGGACAACCTCATAACCACAACCAAAACTAAAAGCCAATCTCCCAACCATACCTACAATCAGGTTCAGAAACCAACTTCCCATCCAAACCCACAACCTAAAAGGCCAACCAATGATCGATTTGCGATCGTCTTTCCGAAAATGACCAAATCCACATCCCAAAATGCCTTTAAGCAAGAGGCCAATCAAATCATCAACCCTAAAGCTAATCCATCTCAAATACTTAAACACTATACCCTAAACTAGTTGCCACCTATAGCTCTTTTTCAATCGGTTATAACGTGATCTGGGTCCTGGACAGAACTCCTTCCTAAAGACATATAAAATTATCAAAAGATAAATGTTAAGTAGAGTCCATGAAACTTGTGATACTCGGCAATAAACTCTGGATCATGACTCTTCTTTTGTCCATTAGAGTCATCCTTTTTCTTTGAGCATACTCATTTCTGTTTCCCACAAAAAGTCTCTCCAAATCGAGTCTTTTTGGGGCTGTCTCCAGTTAATCTCTTCAGGAACTTGCCCGTCCCATCTTACAAAATATGGTTCATCGAGTCATCCCGAGGCTTCTCCCGCCAAACTCATTGGATACATAAAGGCTCATCATCTCCAGAAACAGTGTCCTTTCCATCTCTCCTGAAGAAACAAAAAAGCTACAAAGGCTTGATCCCTCAAGAATAAAAGGGTTATCTTCGCATGCATTTGAAAGATCGGCTCCCTATGAGGTAAAGGCTCGCTAGGTTGAAAACCTGAAAGGGCAGCCTAGACAAAAGTTAGAGCAACAAATAAAAAAGGAAGAAAAAAAAAGAAAAAAAAGAGGTCCCTCCGAGGCATCGATTAGTAGGATTTACTGATCTTGTGATTGAATTCCTTTCTTGAATGATGTGCTAGTCAAAAGATTGAAAAGTAACCATAAACTTCGCCCACCTCCATCTCAAATATCACCATCAATTCCTATACTCATAACCCTCCAAAGCCAAAAGCCGCATCTTAATCCCTCTTATCACATCTGCATCCCTGACCCGTTTTGTCTTAACATGTTCAGGAAAACAATGGGCATATCCATGTCATTAATTCAAATCTTTGAAAAGAAAAAAAAAAGAAGGTAGTTTTTTCCATATGCATGTTATCTTAGCTTGCATCTTGTCATTACAACATCTTATCTTGTCAAGTATTTGCCACATCGTCTCCCCATGTAAAATGCATATCTTCTATTCGCACCCTCCAAGGACCGCGGACACCAATCTCCGTCAAAGCTTGCTGAAGTTGAACAAAATCGCCAGCACCCTGCAGTTCAATCATACTAGTTCTCGTCTAAGGCAAGTCAAAACACTGCTAGTAACTCCATCATCCCACATGGGTCCTACATCTGTCCAGCAACTCACCAAGGACCTCTTCCCAAATATCCTCAGTAGCATCAGTCAATACTGCCGAAGATGGCACATTTCATCAAAAATGTCGAAGAGGGCACAACATCAATCTTGCCGACGAGGGCACATAAATCAAGCATGCTGACGATGGCGCATCAAAAATCTCGTCATCGATTGCACATAAATCAAGCATGCCGAAGATGGCAAATCAAACTCGCCGAAGAGGGCGCATCATCAAGTCTGGCCGAAGAGGGCGCATCATCAATTCTCGCCGAAGAAGGTGCATCATCTAATCTCGCCGATGATGGCACATAAATCAATCATGCCAAAGAAGGCACATCATCAAAAATCTCACCGACGATGGCACACAAATCAAACTTGTCAAAGAGGGTGCTTCATCAAATCTGGCCGAAGAGGGCGCATCATCAAATCTCACCGAAGAAGGCGCTTCATCTAATCTCGTTGATGATGACGCATAAATCAATCATGCCGAAGAAGACACATCATCAAAAATCTCACCGACGATGGCAGAAAAATCAAACTCGTCGAAGAGGGCGCATCATCAAAGCTCACCGACGATGGCGCATAAAGGAAAAAATGCCGATGATGGCATATCGCTGATGATGGCACATAAAGCAAGCATGCCGAAGAGGGCATATCGCTGATGATGGCGCATAAAACAAGCATGCCGAAGAGGGCATATCCCTGATGATGGCGTATAAAACAACATGCCGATGATGGTATACCGCCAATGATGGCGTATAAAGCAGCATGCCAATGATGGTATATCGCCGATGATGGCGCATAAAGCAGCATGCCAAAGATGGCATATCGTCGATGATGGCGCATAAGGCAGCATGCCGATGATGGCATATCGCCGATGATGGCGCATAAAGCAACATACCGATGATGGCATATCGACGATGATGGCGCATAAAGCAGCATGCCGATAATGGCATATTGCCGATGATGGCGCATAAAGCAGCATACCAATGATGGCATACCGCCGATGATGGCGCATAAAGCAGCATGCCGATGATGGCATACCGCCGATGATGGCCCATAAAGCAGCATGCCGATGATGGCATATCGTCGATGATGGCGTATAAAGCAGCATGCCGATGACGATATATCACCGATGATGGCGCATAAAGCAGCATGCCGATGACGGCATATCGCCGACGAGGGCGTATAAAGCAGCATGCTGATGATGGTGCACAAAACAGCATGTCGATGATGGCTTACCACTGATGATGGCACATAAAACAGCATGCCGAAGATGGCATATTGCCGACGAGGGCGTGTAAAACAGCATGCCGAATAAGGCATATCGCCGACGATGGCGCATCATCTATCCCACTAGTTTGAATTGGATCATATCCTCAAGGGGTGCGAACCCCGAGACATGGAATGATCAGGATCCCATCCATCCCACCCAGTGCGTGTTGTTTGTTTGCCTGAGGTTGAACTACGTTTGGTCATATTCCTTTTATTAAGGGATATGTAGGCAGCCTATTTTGATAGGTCCGACCATTAGAGCATTTAATTTGCATATCTGCTTAAAAACTACGATAGCCTGCTATAACTGACTAAAAATGTCTAGGATATGTGAGATTTGAAATGCATTATAAACTGCTGCATTATAACTGCTACCTGTTGCATTACTCCCCATTATAATTTCCACGAAATTTGGGAGTCTATTTTTTATCAACGATGTTCGTTTACTCGGTAAGCTTTGGATTACCCGTAAACTCCATCATTGAGGGGCTCTGTAGATACCCAAATTTCGTACCCGTGGTATGTGACATGACATGCGATATCAAGACCTGTTAAAACTTAACAAATGTCAAGTTACAGTGTTTAAAAATGCAAAAGGAAAAGCAGGATGCGCAAAACAGTGAGGCTGGGTGTGTTCCCACGCGCCTTCGCAACATCCTTTTTTTGCACTTTTCCGTTTTCCCCTAAAGAAGGGAAGATGGAATGAAAAGGGTGATGCATTTTCTGTATCTTTTTTCCCCCTAAATAAGGGAGGATGGGATACAGAAAAATCTAAAGCACTCATATTGGACTAAAGCACACTCACTGACCGAGGCGTATTCAACGCGTTTTTGACAACACTCTTTTTGCACTTTTAATTTTGTTTTCCCCTAAACAAGGGAAGATGGAATAAAAAGAGTGATGTCTTCCCCGAGTCGCGTGTTCCCCTAAAACAGAGAGCACGCGATCCGGGGGAATTCTCTCCGGGGCACTCACAGAGGGCCTCGACCTTTGCTCAATATAAAGATTTTGAGGAATATACCAAAGAGGTCCTTCCTTACTATAAGCGAGGTGTACGCCATATGCTTCGGGTAGTGTGAATGCCCAAGGAGATTCCCCCGGATCGTGTGCTCCCTTTTTTAGGGGAACACGCGGCTCGGGGAGGACATCACTCTTTTCATTCCATCTTCCCTTGTTTAGGGGAAAACGAAATTAAATGTGCAAAAAGAGTGTTGTCAAAAGCGCGTTGAATACGCCTCGGTCACTAAGTGGGCTTTAGTCCACTATGAGTGCTTTAGATTTCTCCGTATCTCATCCTCCCTTGTTTAGGGGAAAACAAGATACAGAGAACACATCACCCTTTTCATTCCCATCTTCCCTTGTTTAGGGGAAAACGGAAAAGTGCAAAAAAAGGATGTTGCAGGGGCGCGTGGGAACACGCCCTGCCTCACTGTGGACTTGGGTTCATTCTGGGTCACTATGAGTGCTTTGGATTTCTCTGTATCTCATCCTCATTTGTTTAGGGAAAAACAAGATACTGAAAATGCATCACCCTTTTCATTCTCATCTTCCCTTATTTAGGGGAAAACGGAAAAGTGCAAAAAAAGGATGTTGCGGGCCTCACTGTGATCCAAAATGTTGTAACAGAGTCGCTATCTTTATTTTAAGGAGAAATAAAGAAAAACAATAAATAACCAGAGTTTGTAAAAAGGGTTCGGATGATAAGTTACGAGGTGGGAAGGTGTTAGGCACCCAACTCGCCCTTTCGGTCTCAAAAATAGTTTTTGGCTAAAATATGTTGTTATTATATTTATTTAGCAAATGAAATAAAGCATTTAAACAGATATATATGTATCTACATTATTACAGACTTGTAGTCGCTTCCTTCCAGTAATTACAAATACATTTATAAATATTTGGCCCTAATAATGACTCTTTTCAGTGTTATTTTCTATACAAATCCATGCAGCATAACTGCTTATATTTTTTACATTAGGCCGGTTGAAAATTGCACTTTTTATAAAACCTCTTAAAGGCTTACCTTTAAAAGCGTGGGGTGTGCTCGCTCTGTCCTTCCGGGAGAGGGAGTCTTTTTCTGTTGTAGAGATTCGGGCATAGTAACTTCTTTCGAAAGTTGCTTTTAGGCCTTGGGATACGGGCGGAGCAACTGCTTGCTTTTTGGCTGTTGTTTGTTTGCTGCTGGCGGAAATCGGGCAGAGCAATTGCTTGCTTTTTTGCGGATTTGGCGTCTGGATTTGTCAGGGCAACTGCTCTTTTTGGGATTTTGGAACGGGGAAATAGGGTGGAAACCTAGCGGGGAGGCTAAGATTCACTTTGACCGGTTGATTTTGTGTTTGGGGGAGATATGACGGAGTTTTGAGGCTTATATGAGGGATATCTCTCAGGACGATCCCTCTTTGCGTAAAGTGTAAGCGGTGTGTGAAATTTCTCCGTCTTCATTCCTGAAGCCGAGCACCTTTATTTATAGGCTGGAGGAGGGACTCCTTCGTGTTATTAAGTTTTCTTCTTTTGTGCTTCATCGGCTTGTACCAGAGGAAAAAAGCTACAGTGCATTAAGCACTATTGGGTGCCACCCATGGAGGGGGTGGGCGCCGCTCCCGATGGGCTTATGGGTGGCGCCAGGAGCTTTTTTTTCAACCTTTTTGCACTTTGACCCCCTCAATTTACTGTTCATGTATCCTTTCATTTCTTTTGCACCTTTTGCATTCTAAACCCTGTAAATTGACATCCGTTAGTCTTTTTAATAGTTCTTGATATTTTATGTCATGTTACATACTAGGGGTACGAAATTGAGGTGTCTACAGAGCCCCTCAACGATGGAGTTTACGGGTAACCCGAAGCTTACTGAGTAAACGAACATCATTGATAAGAAATAGACTCCCAAATTTTGTGCAATTATAATGGGATGATATGCAAATGCAGCAGTTTATAGATGCGACAGTTTATAATACAGTAGCTCCAAATCTCACATAACCTAGACATATTTAGTCGGTTATAGTAGGTTATCGTAGTTTTTAAGCAGATATGCAAATTAAATGCTCTGATGGTCGGATCTATCGAAATAGGCTGCCTACGTATCCTTTAATGAAAGGAATCAGACCAAACGTAGTTTGGCCTCATGCAAACAAACAACAACAACACTGTGTGGGATAGATGGTGCGTTGTGGCCAGCATAGGCAAAACTGGTGGGACCCTTTTCAAAACACGCTTTCCCAATCATAAGGAAAGCGATGGAATCCTTTTTCAAAACATGCTTTCCCCAACATAGGGAAAGCGATGCCACTTTTCAAAACGTGCCTTCCCCAGCTTAGGAAAAGCGATGCCACTTTTCAAAACACGCTTTCCCCAGCATAGGGAAAGTGATGGAACCCTTTTTCAAAATGCGCTTTCCCCAGCATAGGGAAAGCGATGCCACTTTTCACAACGCGTTTTCCCCAACATAGGGAAAGCGATGCCACTTTTCAAAACACGCTTTCCCCAGCATAGGAAAAGCGATGGAACCCTTTTTCAAAACGTGCTTTCCCCAGCATAGGGAAAGCGATGCCACTTTTCAAAACGCGCTTTCCCCAGCATAAGGAAAGCGATGCCACTTTTCAAAACGTGTTTTCCCCAGCATAAGGAAAGCGATGCTGCTTTTCAAAACGCGCTTTCCCCATGCTGGGGAAAGTGATGTTGTTTTTCAAAATGAACTTTCCCCAGCATAGGGAAAGCGATGCTGTTTTTCAAAATGGGCATTCCCTAGCATAGGGAAAGCGATGCTGCTTTTCGAAATGGGCTTTCCCCAGTATAGGGAAAGCGATGCTGCTTTTCGAAATGGGCTTTCCCCAGCATAGGGAAAGTGATGCTACTTTTTAAAATGAGTTTTCCCCGTCATAGGGAAAGCGATGCTGCTTTTCAAAATGGGCTTTCCCCAGCATAGGGAAAGCGATGTTGCTTTTCAAAAAGGGCTTTCCCCAGCATAGGGAAAGCGATGCTGCTTGCTGCTTTTTTTAAAAATATGTTTCCCCAGAATAGGGAAAACTGGTGCAACTTTTTTTAAAACATGCTTTCCCCGGCGTAGGGAAAGTGATGCGATTTTTTAATGAGCTTATCCCAGCATAGGAGCAGCGATGATTATGAAGCGTTGTGGCAGAATGCTGTCGATGATCGGCTTGTGTAGCTTTTGATGATGCTGCTGAGGATCTTTGGGAGGTGATCCTTGGCGAGATGCTGGCAGAACATTTATAGGCCGATGCGGTAGAAAACCTGAAAAGATGCAGTAGAAAGATGCAAACAAAAGATGCAAGCATGCGAATGAAACTTTTTTTTAAAATGGACTCTTGAATGTGCACGTGTGTCATTTGTTTCTTAAACATGTTAAGACAAGATAAGGTAAGGTGATGGAAATGTAACTTAAGAGCTTGAGATGTGGCTTCTGGTTGGCTTTGAAGGGTTATGAGTATAGGAGTTGATGGTGATATTTAAGATGAAGGTGGGTGAAGTTTAGGCTTATTTTTCAGTCTTTTGACTAGTACATCATTCAAGGAAGGGATTCAATCAGAAGATAAGAAAATCCAACTAATCGACGCCTCAAAGTGATCACTTTTTTTTTTTTCTGTGCTCTAACTTTTGCCTAGGCGACCCTTTCGGGTTTTCAACCTAGAGAGCCTTTACCTCATAGGGAGGCAGTCTTTCAATGCATGTGAAGATAAGCCGCTTATTTTTTAGGGATCACGTCTTTGTAGCTTTTTCGTTTCTTCAAGCGGAGATGGAAAGGACAACTGTTTCTGGAGATGATGAGTCTTTATGTATCCAATGAGTTTGGCGGGAGAAGCCCCAGGATGAATTTGATCAACCAAATTTTGTATGTCGGGAACGTTCCTAAAGAAATTAACTAGGGACTGCCCCAGACAGACTCGATTTGGAGAGACTTTTGTGGGAGACAGAAATGAGTATGCTCAGAGAAAGTGGGACGACTCTAATGGACAAAAAGAAGAGTCATGGTCCAGAGTTTATCGCCGAGTATCATAAGTTTCATGGATCCTATTTAATGTTTATATTTTGATAATTTTATATGTCTTTAGCAAGAAGTTCTGTCCTGGATCCAGATCATGTTATAACTGATTGAAACAAAGCTATAAGTGGCAATTGAGTTAGCGACATAATGTTTAAGTGTTTGGGAATGGATTGGCTTTAGGGTTGAGGATTTGATTAACCTCTGGTTCAAAGGCACTTTGGGTTGTGGATTTGGTTTTTTCTCGATAAGGTGATCAGAAGCGATCATTGACTGGCCTTCTAAGCTGTGTGTTTGGATGAGAATTTGGTTTCTGGGCCTGGTTGTAGGTATGATTGGGAGATCGACTTTTGGCTTTTGTTATGGGTTATGGGGTTGTCTAAGAGTGATTGATATTTTTTTTGTTGCGAGAGAAAGATTTTGAGGAAATTGCTCAGGGGGGATTCTTTTTTTTATTCTTCTCTTTTTTTTTTTTTAATGCATAGGCCTCTTTATTATTATTATTATTTTATTTATTTTCAGCCTTGCACCTTTTTTTTTCTTTCTTCTTTTTTTGTTGACCTCTCGGAGCAATTTGTGAGAGTGCTTGAAGAGATATCTCTCTTCTATCTCTTGGGATAAAAAGGTGATCACTCTTGATGGATGTATATATAAGGGTGAAGCAGCCCCAGTTTTGCAAAGCTGGATCTTAGGGATGGTTAGGGTTTGGTATATGGTTTTTTAGGTACTTGGAAGGGTTTTGGTATATGGTTGGAAGCCCCTAGTGTGCCATTAATATCTTGGTCGCAATGGGTCGAAAATGACCTTTTACCAAGACAGAAGGTTGCTTTATTGAACTTATATTTTTAATGGTTTGTGGGTCCATATTGCGAAATGATTCATTATCAACCCGTGTAGTTTTATCATGTTTTTACATAAGTCGACTCATCATTTTTTTAGCAGACACTTCGGCAATAGATGGTGCTCAAAGATCAAGAAGAAGACACGACAAGCTAACTGTAGGAGAAGCAAGGATTTACCATATTTGAATATAGATAAATACCTTTTGGAAAGCTCGATTTGAGGACTTGGTTGGACTTTTGAAATAACGGAGACCAAATAGATTCGTGAGCATACTCTTGTAAGGATGGACTGTAGGCATCAATATGGGCAAAAGAGACACCCCTGGGGTTTGAAAGCCCCTAATCCTGAATTATTGTATATGATCCTTGAGCTGCCTGGATTTCCTGACTTTCCAGACTTTTCTGCTTTCTTGGCTTTCCCAGCTTTCCTTTCTTCCCTATCAGTCCTTTCTTATTATTCTTCTTTTTTTTTTTTCATTTTTTTCCTCTTTTTTTTTTTTTTTTTTTTTTTGAAGTGGTAGACCTTGACATCTCGAAAAAGGACTTACTGAATTTTTTTTGAAATCGAGAGTGAACGATGCACTTAAGCAGTGATGCATTTATGAGAGGTTAAGAGGGAAGATGAATTTGGAGATGATAATTGAGTATAATGGTGAGGAGATTTTCTGTCTTTACATGTTTTGGAAAACAAAAAGAAAACACATCCTTTATTTTTTTTGAAGAGTAAATCAAAGCATTTGACCGAACCCGAACGCTGCCTACGTTCCTCATTTCGAGACTCAGGTCATCGTAGTTCAATTCTATCAGAGAATTTTTCATTTTGCTAATCTTCTTTTTTGATTTTTCAATTTGAAAGAATAAAGATTTTTTTTTGTTTAGAGAGAAGGATTTTTTCTAAATGCTCTTTTTTTTTGCGAAAAGAAACGATTATATTTTTTAAAAAGAAAAAGAGAACTAAGTATTACACATGATTTTTATTAGAAAATTCTTTTTTTTTTTGCTTTTGCGATCTTTGCAATGGGATGTGATGATTACGTACCTCCGGACAATCCTCTCAGGAGAGTAAATGATAAATAACCAATTTGTTTTTATTTTTCAGCCCATACAAAATTATTAGCGGTACCAAAGAAAAACAAAAAAGATTCCAATATGTATAAACACAACACAAGATTTTGTTTTTTTTTAAAGAAAACTTTTTTATTTTTGATGATTTTTTTTGAAAGGTGAAGTAACAGGAAAAATGGGTGTACCAAACGATAAAATGGGCGATCCGACGGATAAAATGGGCCCAACATCGGATGAAATTGTTAAAAATGAGGAACGGGCCACGTAGGAAGAGGCTAGGCGCTGCCCAAAGACAATTTGGGCGCCGCGCCCTCATTCATCATTCATCGTCACTTTTGGCTTTTGTCACTTTACTCCTTTCACCTTTTGCCCTTTTATCTTTAGGCCCCTATGAATTTCCTTTTAGCGTTTTGGTCCGCTTAACGTACTAAAATTGTTGGTTTTTTTTTGAAAATACGAATAATATTTTTTTTGATCTAATTTTTCTTTGAACATTTTTTTTGAGAAACAAAATTATTATTATATATATTCCCTTTTTTTTTTTTTTGAAAACTTTTTTTTTTGATTTTTTTTATTTCAGAAAACGATTTTTTTTTTTTGCACAGGGGCTGGTCAATAACTCAGAGATATAAAAACTGATCGGTCCATGAAGTGTCCTGAGAAACGATATGCAATTTAACGTTGACTGATGCAGGGGGTAGACTGGCCATGATGTAGGGTAATAGTTCCGAATATTTCTACATGCGTGCACGTGTGTATCTAGAAAGCAGTAAAATGTTTTTTTTTTCAAATATAAAGCAGTAAATAAAACAGATATGACATGTCTTACTGTTCTTTGTGGATTTTCTCGGCTTATTTAATTTGAGCGTAAGCAAGCAACCATTCTGATCAAGAAATATAAAGAAAAGTGGAGAATCTATCTATTCCTATTAATTACATATTGGTCCTAATCCTCAAAATAAAATGATAGAATGAAATAATATTTGCATATTTTACACGATAAAAATAAAGCAAGCAGAAATAGGTAATAATAAAATAAAGTCCCAGCCCTTTTGTTATATTGCCCAGAAATCTATTTTTTTGTTGTTTTTTTAGAGTTTTTTTTGTGTGTGATATAACTGTAACGGTACTCGGAACGAAACTGATGCAAGTGAATGATTAGATGTGCAAATATGTATACAAATATATAAAAATGCGATATTTAAAATGCCAAAGAAATATAATAAGCATATTTTAGCCAGAAACTAAAGAAACTGATTTTTTTAAAATGAAAATGAGTCTAGCCCTCCATTTTTATTTTCTTTAAAATAAAAACGACGTCCCAGTAGAGTCGCCACTGTAAGTTCCTCGGGAGATTCCCCCGGATTGCGCGCTCCCTTTTTTAGGGGAACACGTGGCTCGAGGAGGACATCACTCTTTTCATTCCATCTTCCCTTGTTTAGGGGAAAACGAAATTAAAAGTGCAAAAAGAATGTTGTCAAAAGTGTGTTGAATTCGCCTCGGTCACTGAGTGTGCTTTAGTCCACTATGAGTGCTTTGGATTTTCTCCATATCTCATCCTCCCTTGTTTAGGGGAAAACAAGATACAAAGAATGCATCATCTTTTTCATTCTCATCTTCCCTTGTTTAGGGGAAAACGGAAAAGTGCAAAAAAAAAGAGGATGTTGTAGGGGCGCGTAGGAACACGCCCTGCCTCACTGTGGACTTGGGTTCATTCTGGGTCACTATGAGTGCTTTGGATTTCTCCTTATCCCATCCTCCCTTGTTTAGGGAAAACAAGATACAGAAAATGCATCACCCTTTTCATTCTCATCTTCCCTTGTTTAGGAGAAACCATAAAAGTGCAAAAAAATGATGTTGCAGGCCTCACTGTGATCCAAAATGTTGTAACAGAGTCTCCATCTTTATTTTAAGGAGAAATAAAGAAAAACCAAAGATAACCAAAGTTTGTAAAAAGGGTTTGGAGGCTGAGTTACGAGGTGGAAAGGTGTTAGGCACCCAACTCGCCCTTTCGGTCTCAAAAATAGTTTTTGGCTAAAATATGATGTTATTATATTTATTTAGCAAATGAAATAAAGCATTTAAATAAATATATATGTATCTACATTATTACAGACTTGTAGCCGCTTCCTTCCAGTAATTACAAATACATTTATAAATATTTGGCCATAATAATGGCTCTTTTTAGTGCTATTTTCTATAGAAATCCGGGCAGTATAACTGCTTATATTTTTTACATCGGACCGGTTGAAAATAGCACTTTTTATAAAACATTTTAAAGGCTTACCTTTAAGAGCGTAGGGTGTGCTCGCTCTAACCTTTCGGGAGAGGGAGTTTTTTTCTGTTGTGGAGATTCGGGCAGAGTAACTGCTTCTGAAAGTTGCTTTTAGGTCTCGGGAAACGGGTGGAGCAACTGCTTGCTTTTTTGCTATTGTTTGATTGCTGCTGGCGAAAATCGGGCAGAGCAACTGCTTGCTTTTTGCGGATTTGGCGTCTGGATTTGGGCATGACAACTGCTCTTTTTGAGATTTTGGAACGGGGAAATAGGGTGGAAACCTAGCAGGGAGGCTAAGGTTCACTTTGACCGGTTGGTTTTGTGTTTGGGGAAGATTTGACGGAGCTTTGAGGCTTATAGGAGGGATATCTCTCAGGACGATCGCTATCTACGTAAAGTGTAAGCGGTGTGTGAAGTGTGTGAAATTTCTCCATCCCCATTCCTGAAGCCAGGCACCTTTATTTATAAGATGGAGGAGGGACTCCTTCGTCATTAAGTTTTCTTCTTCTGTGCTTCATTGACTTGTACCGAGCGCTTGAGAGATTGTACCGGAGGCAAAAAGCTATAGTGCATTGAGCACTATTGGGTGCCACCCATGGAGGACGTGGGCACCACGCCAGAAGGGCTTGTGGGTGGTGCCAGGAGCTTTTTCTTTGAACCTTTTTGCACTTTGGCCCCTCAATTTACTGTTCATGCATCCTTTTATTTCTTTTGCACTTTTTGCATTGTTAGTCCCAAAGGGCACAATAATAAGCTAGAAGGGGGGGGGTTGAATAGCTTATTAACAATTAAAACTTTTTGTATAAATTACTAAAACAAGCACTTGCAATCTATTGAAAAGATTGAAGTAGCGAAAGTCTTGTAAGGAAGACAGTTCAAGTCTGTCGGTGAAGCACTACCGGTAAACTTTGCTGAATACTCAAGTCTGCAGTTAGAAGCGATAAGTAAAGAGATATGAAGCAGTACAAAGCAGTAAGCAACAGTAAGGAAAGAATACGAGTATTTTGAGATGGTTCGCACTATAAAGAGTGCTACGTCCACCACCAAGGCAATCAACCTTGGATCCACTAGTTCTATTACGAAGAAGTCCAATGGATCGTGTACAAAATATTTGACTTGTGTTTGGGGGTTTGGGAATTGAATATTTGGACAAAACAGAATATTCAATGGTGCAGAAGAATAGAATAATGAACAACAATAAGAAGCAAAAGATAATGTGTTGATGCAGATCTTCTTGTTGTTGTTGAAGACTTCATTGATCCGTTTATGATCTCTTGAATACACTGAGTATATAAGACTTTATGTTGTCGGAGAGATTCATAGCATTTTTACTTTCAGTCTTTAATGACAGTATTTATAGCAGGAGCATTCTTGAGACCGTTGGAGAAGACGAAGTGAGTAACAGCTCTATTAGGTTGAATGCATTAAATGCATGGAGTTGACTTTGTAGATTTCGTCTTCACTGATACTGAGCAGGGAATGGTGCAGAGTTGTTGTAGGAACTGGTTGGTGAACAATCAGAGTTGCAGACCTGCAATAGTTGGTACAGTCTGTAAGTGTCAGTTTGTTCACCTGCTCTGTCACTTTTCAGGAGGCGAGAAATCTTCATGGTTTTCGGAAAAGCTGGGCAGGCGTGTCTGAGAAGTCATGTGTTGATGAAGGATTGGTTTAAATCAAATTTAAACTGATAAAGGCTGAATTTAATTAATCTACTAAAAGCTTGATGACTAGACACGTCATGCTTGAACATGTGCAGTCAAGGTCTGCCGCTGGATGCTGTATGAAGTCTTCCAGTGAAGCCTTCGGCTGAAGTCTTCCGCTGAACCTGTGAAATCTAAAAACTATTCTAAGGTAAAGTTCTATACACAGTTGTGTAGACACCCCGATTTTGTGCCCCTGGTATGTAACTCTGGCATGCAATATCAAGACCTGTTAAAACTTAACAAATGTCAAGTTACATGGATTAAAAATGCAAAGGGCAAAGCAGGATGCGCAAAACAGTAAAATGCAGGAACTAAAAGTGGCAAAAATGGATGAATTTTTGGAAGTTGGCGCTGCCATAAAGAAGTCATGGCGCGGCGCCCAAGATGCATTATGTCGGTGCCCATATTCAGCTACAGTGCAGCCCGAAGTGCTACAGGAGTGCTACAGTTCGCGCAATGTGCAATTTATCGGGCACTCAGTACAAGGAAATGAAGCACGAAGAGAGGAAAAGTAATTCCCTCGATGTCCCTCGCTCAACCTATAAATAGAGGCCCCGGGGTTCGCTTTCAGCACACTTGAAAAACCAAAAATTCCCCAAAGCTTCTCAGCAATCTTGTTATGCTACGAGATTAGTGAGCGATCGAGCGATAGTGAGCGCCCTCTCCTATAAAGCCTCGAAGCCCTGCCAAAACTCCTCAAAACGCAAATCCAACCGGTTAAAGTGATCCTTAGCCCCCCAGCTAGGTATCCCCCCGGCTAGGTATCCCCCCTATTTTCCTGGTCCAAAAATCTCGGAAAGAGCAGTTGCTCTGCTCGAGTAAAAAGGCTAAATCCGCCAGAAACAAGCAATTGTTCTGCCTGATTTCCGCCAGCAGCAAGCACGCAGCAGCAAAAAAACAAGCAGTTACTCCGCCCGTTTTACGGTGCCCAAAAGCAACTTTCGGAAGCAGTTACTCTGCCCGAACCGCAGCAACAGTAGCAAAGCCAAAAAAAGACTCCCTTTCCCTGAAGGACAGAGCGAACACACCATGCTCTAAAAGGTGAGCCTTTAAGAGCGTTTATTTATTAAAAGACTATTTTTCATCCGACCCAATGTAAAAATATAAGCCGTTGTGCTGCCCGGATTTATTTAAAAAATAACATTAAAAAAAGCCATTATTATGGCCAAATATTTTTAAATGTATTTGTAATTATTAGAAGGAGACGGCTGTAAGTCCGTAAATAATGTAAATATGGATGTATTTGTAGGTAGTTAATGTTTTATTTATTTGCTAGATAAATATAACAAACAACATACTTTAGCCAAAAACTTGTTTTGTGAGATCGAAAGGGCGAGTTGGGTGCCTAGCACCTTCCCAACTCGTAATTTAGCCTCCGAACCCGTTTTTGCAATCTCTGGTTTTCTTTTTTGGTTTTTCTTTATTTCTTCCTTAAAATAAAGAATGGCGACTCTATTAAAACATTTTGGATCGCAGTGAGGCATCGCAACATCCTTTCTTGCACTTTTCCGTTTTCCCCTAAAAAAGGGAGAATGAGAATGAAAGGGTGATGTATTCCTATATCCTGGTATCCCCTAAAAAAAGGATAACTTGATATAGAAAACCCAAAGCACTCATAGTGATCCGAAATAGGCCATAAGGCAAATTTTCATAAAGTCTATAGTGGGGCCCGCAACATCCTTTCTTGTACTTTCCATTTTCACCTACACAAGGGAAAATGTGAATGAAAGGGTGATGTATTCCTGCATCCTGTTATCCCCTAAAAAAGGGATATCCTGATACAGAAAACCCATAGCTCCCATAACGGACCAAAAATTCACTGAAGTGACTGAGGCGTATTCAACGCACTTTTTGACAACACCCTTTCCGCATTTTTAATTTCGTCTTCCCCTAGACAAGGGAGGATGGAATGGAAAGTGTGGTATCCGCATCCACACGCCGCATTCCCCTACCCAAGGGAGCGCGGGGAGCGGGCCGACATCCAGGGCACCCACAAGTTTCCACGCTAACTGGTACGCAGCCCAATTAGCCACTAAGTATAGAACCTAATGTAATGAATGAACAGATGTAAATCAATATACAAATGAGAAACAACAATCTCCTCCTATTTGCATCTGGTCATCATTACTTACAAGTGAGGGCTATGAAAACTTTATGATAGATAATAGCATGTCAGAAAGTATTTTAGTTTTATAACAGTAGATATGCCTCTATCAAAAAGGAAAACACCTCAAGTGTAAAAGCTAATCTAAGTGCATACAACAGAAGAGATGTAAAGAACATCACAAGGATTAGTAATAAACAGTTCAAAATGGATTTAAACTGAATGTTTAAATTCTAAGCAGATATATGAATTGAAGTAGCAAGAATTTAAACAAAAGACAATTTTTGAAAGACATAAGCTTCCGTATTCAAACGAGAAGTTTAATTGTACAGAGTTTTCAAAAATTTAGATAGATACAAAGGTTAAGGGAGAGAAAAATATGAGTTACCACGACATTTTCCCTTTGCCTTTGTTTACTTTGTCTGCTGCTTCTCTATCTTTTCTTTGACGTTCAAGTTCTTCAACTCTTCTGGTGTATTCATCATCAGCAGAGATTGGAGGTCTGGTGGAGCGAGAACGGTAGTCCAGTTCTTCACGTAGTCTGTTGTTCTCTTCCATTAGACTTCGGTTTATAGACCTCAGTTGTCTCTCCTCCGTGATGGCCAGATCACGTTCACGCTCGATATTGATCTTGTCATGAGACGCGTTGAGAGCGATGTCGTTGAGTTCCAGAACATGAGGGCGTCCGTCACCTAGATGAAGAGTTATGATGTGGAAGAGCTGCCAGAAGAGAGTTGAGTAGAGTGTGACGCATTCCTTCCGTTGAGCTTCTACGTTGATTTTGATATCAGTGGACTCGTGTCGCATTTCTCCAAACCTTGTCCACACATCCTCTTGAAATTGGCGGAGGATGGCGGCATTTCTGTCGACAGCCTTGGACGTTGCAGTTGCTAGTTCAGTGGTAGCTGTGGAGATACTGGTAAGCTCTCCCAGTCTGTCGTAGATAGCGTCCAAACGGCTGAGAACTTCGGAGTTGGCCGGTTGGGAAGGAGAAGGGTCGAGACCAATGTGGATGTGCTCAATGCCGGCAGACGAGGTGGCGTTGGCAGAGGTGACAGGACGGAATGGCTGCTGGAGGGGTGGAGTGGCTGAGTTGGAGGAAGAAGAGTCGCGAGAAGGAAAGGTATGGGTGGAAGATGAGTTTGATTTTGGGCGAGAGGGAGGAGGGGTTAGGGGTATTTCGATATCTGTGTTCGACCTTGGGTGTTTGCTCGCTCATTCTATCCCCCAACCGGGATCTCACACTGGGCCAAGGTACCGCCTTCTCCTTTTCCTTGCCTTTGAAGGTAGCTTTTTTGAGAACTTGAGCCGACTCCTCCTGGGGTACGGTATTGGTCGCTGCTTTTGCTTTTTTTTGAAGTGTGAACATTTTGAGCTCGGCCTCTTGAATTCCTGTGAGGTAAAGTTTCTGGCGTTCCCAGAACTTTGCCTCTACCAAGTATTTGTCCTGCTCGGTGCCTTTGTTTTTCTCTACTTGAGAATGTTTCACCTGGGCTTCTTCCTCGTCTACATCAAAGAAGGTGCTCACCTGGCCAGTGGCACCTCTTATGTTTTGAGCATCCTCTTGGGTACCCTTTGCTCCCAATGCCTTTGGAGTGGTGGTGGCGAGGTCCATGTTAGTTATTTTGCTTGCAGGTGAGGGAGGTGGTATGTTCGTTCCTGGTTGATCTTGTTTTATGGGAGTTTGTTTATCCATTTCTTAGAGTTATGGTTTAGTGATGGAATATGACATTTCCCGGCAATGGAACCACTTGATCACGCCACAAAGATGGGGTGACTATGCTGGTGATCCACGTAATGGACCGGAGTTGACGTGTCCTTGACCAACGTCCACGTCGATGTATGGGGGTACTTGAGGTACCAAAATTGATAAGATATCTAGGCTTTGTGCTTATATTTGATCTTGAGTAACCTGAAATGAAACTACCGTTAGAGTGCTGGGGGTTTTCCCAGCTACAGCCCTTTCGTGTGAGAGTCAGTAATCAAGGAATATATGTGTCGGAGCTAGGCGTTCCTTTAAGCTTCTAGTGATAGTGTATTTTACTTATTTTTCTTAATGCAATTTGTGTATGGTTGATCAAGTGAACTTACCTTTCTTGTAAGGGAAGACCTCCTTTTATAGTAGTATTCCTTGGAGGATCATGATTGATGCAGGGGTCCTTGGGCATGGGGACCTGTTGCTGGTCGACTGGCTGGCAGCCTCTTACTGGTTGATGCTCTATGGGTAGCCTTACATAGTTGAGGGTTGCTTACTAGCCAAGATATATCTTCCTTTTTTGTGTAAGGGCATGTTGCCTGGTCGGCTAGCTGTCAATCTCTCACTGGTTGGCTTATGCTTGCGTGGACGACACGTGTCGTCCAATTAGGATCTGACATCTGATAATTACTTGGTCGATGTAGTTGAGTGCTGAGCATGGATGTTCCTCGACTTGGTGGTTGACCTTGTTCGGATTATAGAATAACCTTTGTTCGCTCCGAGGATACTTTGTTAGGCAGATGGGTAATGATCGGTCATGGTCGGCCCTTAAGTTCGAGGACATTGTGAGAGATGGGCCCACTTATGCCTTGCTGGGAACCACGTGTTTGCTCCACGTAGGAAGACCCATGTCGGAATACTTTTCGCAAATTCTTATTACTCCATTCATCTAAAAACAAATTACTTTTATTAATTAGTATAAGGATTATAACTTTAACTTCTTATGTCTGTACTTTTTTTATTTGCATTATAAAAAATCGGGATAATTGCATAAAAAACCCTGACCTATTTTAGGTATTGTAAATTGAACTCTGACAATTGTTTATAGGCTTATTGAAACCCAACCTATTTTTTATGTTTCAATTAGAACCCTCCGTCCATATAATCCGTTAAATGGTAACGGTCTGCTGAGTAGATGCCAACGTGGCATCCTACGTGGACTAATTTTATTTCATTATAAACCTCGTACAAATTTTGTAATTTCATAAAAAACCTCTCAGCCTCACCAACTCTACTCCCCTCACGTGTCAATCATGTGGCTGCTCCACCGTACACTCCCAACTCCCCACCTCTGACCTCTGTGCCATGGCTCGTTGCCCTTTGGAATCAATTGAGAGGTCCGAATGCTCGAAATTATCATGTCCGCCGTTTTATTACGCCTACGGCGATGGCAGCTTGGTTGCCCGCCTTTACAGCGACAATTTGGTAGTACCCATGTTGTCGTCGGCGCTTATAATCAAGAACTTCACCTTCGGTTACGCTCACTTCGCTCTCGGCGAGCCAATTGGCGTGGTCGGGTTTGGCCGTAGAACCCTCTTTTTGCCGGCTCAGTTAGCTAGCTTTTCCCCTCAATTAGGCAGCCATTTTTCTTACTGTTTAGTTTCTCATTCATTTGATACCGACTGAGTCTGCCACCCTAGTCCACTCATTCTAGGTCGACATAGGCTGGTGGTAAGCCCAGGCGGCCACCTTGACGAGTCGATTCCTGATCGAGATTTCATAACCAGATTGACCGCCGGTAGAGGAGGAGGAGCTCGGGGATTGAACGACGGCGAAAGTGGGGAGGAGGTCGCGGATGGATGTGTAGCCTGTGGTCTTGATTGTGGAGATGAACTATAAATCGCTGGGCACGAATGATTGGGTTGATGACGTGGAGGATGATGCCGAGGTGGTAGTGCTAGTGGCGGCGGCGGCAGTTGCGGAGGGGAAACAGGAGGAGTGGTGATGTGTTGTTGGGAGGGCGAGCTTGGCGGGGACCACGAGAGATGTGGCAAAGGAGTTTCGACGGCGGAGTGAAGGAGTTGTTCTTGCTGCTGCAGGTGGCGGCGGCACGACGTCGTCCATTGAGTGAGTAGATGAAGTTAGAGAGAGGGAGAGAGTAGCAGGGGAAGAGAGAACATTTGGGGGTTATGCATATATATATATATATATATATATATATATATATATATATATATATATATATATATATATATATATATATATATATATATATATATATATATATATATATATATATGTATGCATAACATAATATTAAATATTACCAATAAATTTTAAAACAAATATATTAATTTTTAATTTTTATTAAAATATTACATATTAAACAAATATTTTATACAAATTATACCAATATTTATAATAGAGATAATTTGTTTTTCTTAATTTGTGTGTGAAATCAAACATGACTATTATTTAGGATCGGATGTGTATTAAATATTAAATACTCATTGAAACTTACATCATACTTTGAGCCCTATTTTCTAAAAAAATAACTTTATTTTCTTAAAATGAAATGGGTATATAAATAACTATTTATTTTAAAATTTAAGGCTTTATTTGGTGAAAATAAAATTTAGGGTTTTTTATGAAATTATAAAATTTGTACAAGGTTTATAATGAAATAAAATTAGTCCAGTAGGATGCCACATCCTACTCAGCAGACCGTTACCATTTAACGGATTAAATGGACGGAGGGTTCTAATTGAAACATAAAAAATAGGTTGGGTTTCAATAAGCCTATAAACAATTGTCAGGGTTCAATTTGTAATACCTAAAATAGGTCGGGGCTTTTTTATGCAATTATCCCTAAAAATCTCTTTTATACATGAGATTTTTTTTTTTTGAATATTATCAATAAAAATTCAAAATTTTGTATAAGTTTTTTTTTTTTTTTTGAGAAACAGGGGCGGCACCCTGCACGATTTTATTAAAATAAAAAGGAAAGATACAAGGAGGGGGACAACCAGCCTCTCCAAATCAAGAGAGGACACCGGAGCCTTACCTCTACCAGAAATATTATAAAAAATCAATTGCGAAAATTAAAAAGATCCATACAATCCTGCCTAAAAGCTTGGCGTACACTAGCTGGAAGATGATGCATGTCCTCGTACGTGGAATAAGCAAACGTAGAATGAGCCACCGCTGCCAGCCTATCTGCCACACCATTAATCTCTCTATAGACATGTCGAATATTATAATCCCCAAGCAACTCCTTACAAAAATTAAGTTCACTATCAAACTACCAAGGAAAATTTTGAGATCCCAACAGACCCCGGGCTGCCACTAAAGAATATGTCTCCACATAAACATTCTCCAAACCCAATTCTCTACATAAGAGAAGACCATCTCGCAAAGCTGAAATTTCAGCAAATGTGTTCGTGCCGTGACCATAATGGTTAGAGAAAGCACAAACTAAACTGCCCTGGTGAGAACGAATGATGCCACCCCCAGTACATAACCCATTTCTGGCAGAGCACTCGGTATTTAACTTATAAGTATCCAAAATAGGAGGTTCCCAACGGACCCATTGACCACGCTTAACCACAACCTCCTTAATCGGAACCCTTAACATTTGAAGACCCAAGCTACCGATGACATTGGACATCGCCTTCGGAGTGTACAAACTCATCATGTCTATTAAGCCATTACTCACACCTCGAATAATCTCCTCTTCTTTCATCGGAACATTATAAAAAACCGCACAACATCTTGCTTTCATCGGAACATTACTCACGCCCCAATTTGATTATCCACCGACACTCGATCCAGCCAAATGGAGAAAAGATGATGCAACGAATCATATCGATCTATTAAATGAAAACACCGAGCTAAACCTTTCCAAACTCTTCCAGCAACTTCAGACGCTAAAAATAGATGATCAATGGATTCTCGCGCATGGACCTGAGTACAACAAACACATTTTGAGACAATCGCAATGTGTTTCACAATAAGGCGAAGATCAACCGGTAAAGCTCTGTAAGGGTAAAATAGGCATGACCTATTTTGGTCTTGTTTCACCTTTCTTGGTCAAAATATGATTTTTGATAAGTTTGTGTTAATTTAGGACTTAGTATATTTTATTAGATTTAGTTTAGTTATTTTTGGTAGCATAATCTTTTTCTAGATTTCGGCTACATCATTTTTTGTAACAAAATCCTTTATTAGATTATGGATCATCATCTTTGGTAACAATATCTTTGTATAAATCCTAGTCTAACCATTATTCTTGACCACTTTCATATTTGGTAATAAAATCTCATTAGATTGGTAAGTTGTTGATTTTTTCCTTAATAACTAATCCTTTTCCTTGTAGTAGACGGACTGTTTTTTGGTGTGTGTAGGAGACGCATAACTATATATTCAGGAGCTGGGATTCGTGGTTCTTAAAGAGCTCCAGAAAGAGAACAAAAACTAGGGGTGTAAGTGGTTCGGTTTGGTTTGGTTTATGCCAAAACCACAAACCGAACCGCCTCTTAGTGATTCCAAAAATCTCAAACCGAACCGAACCGAGTAAGACTTAGAACCAAACCGAACCGAACCACTCGGTTTGGTTTGGTTTGGTTCAGTTTTGTGGTTTATATAAATTATTTTTAATTAAATTAACCAACATTAAAAATAACAATAAAATAATATTTTAATTTGGAATTAACATCAAAATTATGAAATAATCTACTAACAACAAATTATCATCAATAAAACAATAAAAATTCTAAAATAAACACAAACAATGGAAAAATAATAGTTCTCCAATAATCAAGATTTTGTTTGGTTTAGTGTCCGTCTATATATATATGTATATATATATATATGTATATATATATATATATAATGAATAAATCAAAGGTTCAAAATCGTTGATAAATGTAATATAATATATATTATAAAATAAATAAATAAAAATATATATGGTGGTTTGGTTTGGTTCGGTTCGGTTCGGTTTGGTTTGGTTCGATACCAAAAACCATGAACCGAACCGAACCGTGTGGTTTTCCAATTCTTGAAACCGAAACCGAACCGTCTTCGACCAAAACCGAACCAAACTGACTGGTTTGGTTTGGTTCGGTTCGGTTCCGTGGTTCGGTGGTTCCAATTTACACCCCTAACAAAAACCATAGAAGCTGTGAGCAGAATCGAGGTGTTTCTAAAGCAGTTTTTCAGTCCCGAAGTGCAGCAGTTTGTCTGATGCTGTCAATGTAGCTACATTGGCAGTCACATTGAAGTTCTGAAACTGTTTTTTGTCTTCCTGTTTTGTTTAAAGGAAGCTGATTTTGTTTATTCCCACGTTTTGTTTAACTTGTTTATGTGGGGTTTTTGTTCTCAAAGACTCATTGTCTTGTGAGAATATTTTTTGTGTGATTTCACATAGTTTTTGTAAAACAATTCATCGTTTTTAGTGAAATCTTTTTGGCCATGAGGCTAGATCTACAAGTATAAGCTTGTAGATTGTTTGGTAAACTTTTGTGATTAATTTCGTGCTTTAGTATTAAGTCTTCCGCTGTTTTTGTTATTTTTCTGTCTATTGTGACTTCCATTGTAGCTTTTTCACAAGCTACATTGGAAACTGTATTAGGCAGTTTGGAGAATCCTAGCTACTTGTGTTCTTTCAAGCTCCATGAAACAGTTTCCATATAAACCCGCTTATCTTCAAAGGGATCCAACGTTGCCAGATTTTTTTAGCCCAAAACAGTTCAGGCCATTTAGCTCGAAAGGAATGCCAAAACTTCGAGACTTGAAACTGACCTGTGGTAGAATGAACATACACAATAGTGTCTTCCCTATTTGCATGAAGACGCACCCTCTTCATCAGATCCATGCAATCGCTGGGAATCAAATGAGAAAACTGCTCCAATTGAGGAAGGGCATCACGCACAGATAGTGTAAGGTCCATAGGTAAGGCCCTTCTAAAGTAACTCCACACCAATTGGATCCCCAAAAGGATATATCCCCGCGACCTACCAACCATCTGCTGCTACTGTGGACTTCATCCATGTGTTTATATATGGCTTTGCTAACTGGAGACATCCGGCATTGATTATACTCCCCTAAACTTCCATACTTTGACAACGCAAACTGTGCCCAAAGACTATTACCCTGAAGAACAGCCCAAGCCAACTTTGCCTGAAGAGATTTCATAACCTCACCAAAAGGTCTTAGACCTAAACCACCTTCCCGAAGAGGCCTGCAAACAACCTCCCAAGCCACTTGAGTACGAGTCTCCCCATTATTACTCCACAAGAAAGTTGCCAAGGCAGATTGAATGCGTCTAAGGACTGTTTTAGGAACACAAAGCACGGCAATGGTGTACATAGGGATACTGCAAAGAACTGATCTCAATAACGTGATTTTTCCGTCGAAAGAAAGAAGATGAGCTTTCCACCTGTCTATACACCGCAAAATTTTGTGCACTAGCCCCGCAAAATAAACAACTTTAATCCGACCTTTAAAAGGGGGGATACCCAAATAAACCATAGGGAAGCGTCTATGTGAACAACCCGACAAAATGGAGATTTGTCTAATCTGGCGATTAGTGCAGTGTTTAGAAACGAAAAAACCACTTTTCTCTAAATTAATTAGTTGACCAGAAGCCTTTTCATAATCACCAAGAACCTTCCGTAACGCACGAATAGACCCAGAGCTAGCATTATAAAAAAGTAACATGTCATCGGCGTAAAAAAAAATAGATATCACCAAACCTCCACGACCATGCACATACGGCTTGATCAACCCAGCGTCAATTCCAGCCTTGATATTACATGAAAGCACATCTTGAGCTATAATGAACATCAAAGGAGACAAAGGATCCCCTTATCGAACTCCCCGAGAAGATTTAAAGAAACCATAACTGCTGCCATTAACTCGAATGGTATACCAGATCTTGCTCAACAATCTATAGATCAACTCCTGAACCCCTACACTAAATCCATAGCCCTGTAAGGCACACAAAAGAAAATCTCATTCCAGTCTGTCTAAGCTTTTGACATGTCCAATTTGAATATAACATTGGCTCCCCTAACCCGCGTGTCTATCCGGTGAACCAACTCATGCGCCAATACCACATTTTGTCTTGAATCGCAGCAATCATATCTCCCTTAATAATCTCCCAGCAAGAACGAAAAAAACCATCCTGTAAATCCATCAACACCCGGAGCACTATTGGGATCTAAACTTTGGATGGCTGCCCATATATCCTCCTCTAACGGCACAACTTCTAAATCTTCATTATCTTTGTCGAGCACTACTCTAGGACACATTCGAAAAAGCTCATCATCTACCACGTGATCAGTACTGGTGAATAAATTTGAAAAGAAATCCCCAGCTTTCGTTCCTATTACCTCAGTATCAGTACACCAAGTACCATCTTCATTCCGAAGTTTGATAGTGTTCTTCCTACGTCTCTCTTTGAGGCTCGCATGAAAATAGCTAGTATTACGGTCACCATCCTGCACCCATAATTGCCTCGACTTCTGTTGAAGTAACTCCGCGTCCCATTTAACTAGTTGAGCCAAAACCGACTTCGCTTCTGCCAAAGACAAAAATGTATCATCGCCCCCTTGTTGAATGCAAATGTCTTCCAAATATTGAACCCTATCTTGCTGCTGAGCCAAAAGACGGTGAACGTTGCCAAAAACCTCCCAATTCCATTTCTTTAATTCTTTCCTAAGATAATGTAACTTCCTGTGCAAGACTTCCATCGCATCCCCCGCAACCGGACGATTCCACTGATGTTGAACAAAAGGAATAAAACCTGGATGATCCACCCACATTCTCTAGAATCTAAACTGACTTTTAGGTTTTGGAACAAAAGGAAAACCCACAAGCAAAGGAGAGTGATCCGACATAACTCTTCCTAAATGCTCCACTGAGATCCCCGAAAATTTTGCCGCATACCGACCATTAAAAAGCACCCTGTCAAGACGTTGCCATATTCTAGTACCATCCGAATGATTGTTGCACCATGTGAATGTACTCACTTGGAAACCCGCATCACTAAGACCTGCCGTTATCATAAAGTTGTTAAAATCCGCCATTCCAAAAGTATCATATCCAACACCACCTAATTTCTCACCAACATTCGCAATAATATTAAATTGTACTCCCTCCGTCCCTAATTTATTGTCCTGGTTGACCCGGCGCATAGATTAAGAAAAAACAATTGACTTGATTATTTATATTGGTTTAATGTGTAGTTTCCTTTAAAGCCCATGTGTATGTGACTCATAATTAAAGTAAGGTGAAAAAGTAAGGGTAAAGTGGTAAAAGTGATGTTCTAAAAAGGTAAGTTTCAAAGTGGATAATTATTTTGGGACGGACGAAAAAAAAAAGGAGAACGATAATTTAGTATAAGTTTTATTAATCAAGTTCACAAAATAAATTTAAGTAAAACCAGTACTTTTTAAAAAGGTACAGAGTGTTACAAATTTGTGATTATGTCACTCATACCACTCAAGTACATTGTGATATGTGATTTGTCTTAAAAGTTTGAACCAACTTTGAGTGTTTGTAGTTACGACTTACGAGTACTGGCTACCGGGACTCGGAGTTTGAATAATTCAGTAATTGGTCCCACTATTTATTGTGAACGTAGAAATAATTCGATGTAAGGCCGTGGGCCCAATCTAAGAGTAGCTGACATAGTGCTACCGACCTCACACCTCTGGTTTGGATTTTGGAAATCGGAAGACAGGAAGAGTGGTAACCTAGCACTATCCTCTTTTTACCTATTTAAAAATATATTTTGTTATTATATAATCTTTTTAATATCTTCTTAAAAAGATCTTACTCTTACCTCATTAACATAATATTTTAATCTTATTTTTATATTTTTTAATAAATAAATTTATTTAACGTTATTTCATATATTTTATATTTAAATATTTTGTATAAATAAATTAAAACATAAATTAATTTAAAAATTAATAAATTTATAATTTAATTAATAAATTATCTTTAAAACACATTATACATAATTCGTAAAATAACATAAATAGGAAATTAATACTTAAAAATTATGTCAAAATAATTCAATAATTAGAATTACATAAAAACATCAATAATTAAACTTTATCACTAGTTATAACCGTAACAATACAACGTATCTTAAATCAAGTTGGATCCAAGAATAAAGAGTTAGTTGGGGGTCTGCTCAAGTGAAACTTCCACCATGTATAAAAACCTCTTACTTGGCAAATCTTAGTGTTCTTTGGTGTGAGAAAGAAAGAAAAAAGAAAGGTTAATTTCATTGTAGCCGTGTCGAAAAAAGAGCCTTATATCCCATGCTTTTAAAGCATGCTGAAAAGACCCTTGCGTTTGGACCCAGGGTCTAAAGTCTTCTTTAAAGGCTGGATAACCTCTTAAAAAAAGATGCGCCCATCCGCTTATAGAGCGATCCGTTTGACTATTAGAATTATACTTCCTCTCTAAATTAAAGCCGGGAACTTCTATGATATATATGTTTCTATCAAGTACCTCTAAATTTTCTTATATATAATCTTGCGTAGAATAATGTATGTAAGTATTATTTATTTTAAGTTATTTTTACGCTAAAATTTGTTAAGACTTTTGATAATTGCGCATCTTGATTGGAACATTCTAAATGCTCATTCGATATATTTTCTTGCAGCCTCTTGCATCTTTTTAATTTTCTTTCGCTTAGCATTCGATGGGCACGAAAAACTTAAATTTCTTTCGCTTAGCATCTGATGGGCACGAAAAACTCTTCACAAAAGTAGCTCGATTCGGATAAATTTCATCTGTTAGGTAGTATCCTTTTGTATACTGTGTGTCATTCACTTCTAAATTAAACGGCAGTGCATTTCTTTTGAGTACGTTATTAAATAAAGGTGATTCATATAGCACATTAAAATAATTACGAGAACCAACAACCCAAAAAAATACATGTCATATCCATAAATCTACAGACGCAACTGCTTCGAGCAAGGGCTGGTCCTGACATTTTGAGGGCCCTGCCTAAATTTTAAAATTCGGCCCTAAAATTAATAAAATTAATTACGAAAAGATTAAAATAGAGTACGTATTTTATAATATTATAATATATTTTTTTTGTTACAAATGAAGTACTAAAATCACTAAACTTTCAAACTACTATCGAATTACTTAAAAATGTTCATCCTTCTAACATTCTTAGAAGCAAAATCTTCAATAAGATTTTCATAATCAATCTTTTCCACAAAATCATTTTCTATTGCTATGAGAGCTAATCAATTAAGTCTTTCTTATGTCATTGTAGAACGCAAGTAGGTCTTCAATGACTTCAATTTGAAAAAACTTCTTTCTGCAAATGCAACAGTCACTGGAAGAGTCAACAAAATTCTATATGCAACAATTGTATTAGGAAAACAATCAACACGTTTCAAAAAATTTAAAATATCAACAGGTCCTATCTTTTCCTTAGGCAAGAATTCTTGCAGTAACTTTAATTTTATATATAATTCATTTCCATTAATATCAGATTATTCACCTTTCTTAAGTACAATTTCAAAACGACTACAACAAGACTTTAAACTTATATTATCCAACGAACGCAATTTTTTAGAAGTAAATAAGAAACCAAAAATATTCTCATATTCTTGATATTGTTCAAACCTCCTAGCTAGGAAAGTAATTGCTTGATCAACAATGTATAAGAAATAATTAACCCTAAATGACTCCTCTTCAGATTGTGAATCAACTGAAGATGTATCAGTTGAAGTTTCATCGAAATGTTTTTTCTTCGAATTTGTTGCTTTTGAGGAAACACCAGATCAATATTCATTTCAATTGCAATTTCCCTCGTAGTTTTTAATGCATTTAAAAATCCGGTCTCTCTATACTCCTCAAAAAAATATATCAATCATTTTACTTTTTCAATGGCAACATCAATTTGCATATCCATTGATTGTAAATGTTTGCTAACCAAATTAACTACAGATAATATTTCATACCAAATGACTATTGAAACTAAAAACTCAAAATCACCTAACTCATTTTTTGCCAAGGATTTAGCTTCGCTTCTTATTTTTGAATCATTATCACATCCTGCTACTTGTAGCAAAGCTTCTTGTATTTCTAAAATTTGAAATCTTATAGCTTTAACACTATAAACACGATTCTCTCAACGAGTGGATGATAAGGATTTAAAAGTCAATCCTTTTACATTGTCTTTCAAAATCTGCCATCTCTTAGAAGAATTAGCAAATATTGTATAGATACGTTGTATGATTCCAAAAAAAATCTCTAACTTTACCACTAGTGTTAGCCATGTCACATAATGCCAAATTTAGACTATGACAATCACAAGGAGTATAAAAAGCTCTAGGATTTATATCTAATTGTTTTTTTTTCACCCCTTGATGTTTTCCTTTCATATTTGACCCATTGGCATAGCCCTGCCCTCGCACATTATTTATATCAAGATCAAGAGACTTTAATTTATCTTGTAAAACATTAAAAAGTCCTTGACTAGTTGTATCATTTACATCCAAAAATCCTAAAAAGGATTCTTCAATATCAACAGATTTTGATGAGGCATCCACATATCTTATTATTAAAGACATTTGTTCTTGGGGGCTTATATCGGGAGTACAATCAAGTAGCACTGAAAAATACTTTGCCTGTTTTATTTTTTTAATGATTTCAGATTTAATGGCAGAAGCAAGTAAAAGTATCAACTCATTTTGGATCTTATGACCAAGATAATTATAATGAATGCTCTCATTTATAATACGGTGAACATGCTCTTGAATAACAGGGTCAAACTCAGCCAACATTTCAACCAAACCCAAGAAATTACCGTTGCTACTTTGATAAATTCTCTCATTAGTACCACGAAATGCTAAATTATGTTTTGCAAGAAATTTCACAATTGAAATAATTCTGAACAAGACTTTTTTCCAATGATCTTTTTCTTTCTCAAGTTGTTTTTGAGCTACTTTATCAATAGTTTCATTTTTTTGGAATCTCAAACGTAAATCATACCAAGTGGGGTCATATTCTAAACATGTTCTGCACTTGTTTCATGCTCTCTAAGTCTAATACTAAGATGTGTCCAATCTCCAAAACCCTCATTTGCTAATTGACCTTTACCGCACATTTTTCTAAATATTTTACAACAAAAACAAAATACTTTATCAAGCTTTTTTGAATACATAAGCCAATCTGTATCACGTTTCTCTTAATTTGACAGAACTCTAGTATAAAATGTTGCAGAAAATCGTCTAGAAAGTTTATCCTTAGACCCTTTTTCAATAGACAAATCTCTTTTAGGGCCCTTCGCTACTAAAATATCAATCATTTTAGAATCAAGAGCATCCTAATTTCTTGGATCAAATATATCAAGCATATGAAAAACACCGTCAACATTACCATCATCAACATTAGCATCCAAATTATCAACATTTTCAACATCATTATTTTGAATATCAGGAGAATTGATGATATTAACATCAACATTAGCATCATGAGCATTACCATCATCAACATTAGCATCCAAGTTATCAAAGTTATCGACTTCATTATTTTGATTTTCAGGTGAATTGATAGTATCGACATCAACATTAGCATTATCAACATTAACATTAACACCACTATCTACATTAGCACCATTGACATTATGATTTTCATTTTCAGAAGAAACTTGTGAATCTTTTACAACAAACTTATCAAGAGATCTTCTTTGAGACTCTCTTAATAGTTCGATTCTTTTTTTCTTTTTACGTTTTTCATATCCAGATTCATATTTCCTAATTTTATGAGGCATAACTAAAATTTCAGGCAAACACCTAATGTCAAATATATCGAGAAAAGTGATAGCAATAACGAGCCGAAATTAAATTCCAAGTATCTATGAAAGGAACGTCATAACCTGGTTAACTGGTTTATCAATTCTTTTGAATTCCTCCTCCCAATTTCCAATTAAAACCTTGAGAAAATTTCCACCTTCACTGAAATTGCAAATAAGATTATAATTATTATAGATAGCATTATAGAAATTATTTATTTCAAGACAAGGAATAAATGCAAATAACCATAAGAGAGAGTTTAAAAATAATACCTCACTGAGAATTAATTGGTTTAAAATTGAATCAAACAACCATTATTCAAATGAGTCAATGACTGCAAAAGAAACAAACATGGAGTGGAAATTGAATGAGGGAAACTGATAAATTTTTTGAATCTAATTAATTATTAATTAATTATCTAATAATATGAGTACTATGATAATATCTATGTTTGTCTTATTATTAAAATAGAAGAAAACAAATAAACAAACAATCATTTAAATATTTAATTATACTAATTCACTTTCACTGTAAGTGTAATATACATTACAAGCAGTGGGAAAAAATGAAAAAACAAAGTGATAGTGTCATAGAGTGAATTATAGAATTAGTGATTACCTGAATGGCTGAATCATGAATGAAGTTGGAGCCTTGAATGCAGCGCTCTGGACAGTGGACACAAATGCTCGGCATGTGCGATTGACGAATGACGATTGTGGACTCCGGGCGGTAATCAAAATCGTTAAACTTAAATCGCTAAATCGGGAACAAATGGAAAGAACTTCCGATCGGACGGAAACGAAAAATCAAAGATTATATTCTATTCATTTGCCTTTGATTTTCGAATTCGAATAACAGGTTACATAAGAAGAAGCCTAAGGCAGTAAGGCTAGTATCTAGGATATGAAGGTTTATTGCCATTGATTTAAGCAATTTACTAACCAATCAAGGCATGAAGCAGAAGCACATGAATCGAGCCGCCGTTCTCATTTGTGCTGTTGCCTGTTGTCGTGGGTGAGATGGGATTTCTTGTTGCCGTTTCCGCTTCCGCTTCCGCTTCCCACGGAGTCAGTGATTACTGTCTACTGATTAGGTGAATAAGGTATATTCGGGTATTAGGGCAGACTAATATACTTAGTAAATTAGTATAATAGTATAGACTGTATAGTATGGCTAGAAAAAAATGGGCCCTCATAATTTTGAGGCCCTGTGCAATCAGACAGCCTGCACCTGCTAAGGGTCGGGCCTGCTTCGAGCACAATTGTTAGCTTCTCATGACCTCTTTCATATTGACCTTTCTAAGCGATTGGACAATTTTTTCATTCCCAGTGCATACAATCAAGATTTCCTAACATACTTGGAAATATGTGCCTTTGCTCGTGCATTTGAAGCAGACGTTGTGTATCATTAGCACTTAGTCTTCTCAAGTATTGACCTCCTAACAACTCAATAATACATCGACAGAAGTTGAACATGCAGTTGATAGCAGTCATTTTTCCTAATCGGAGGTACTCGTCGAGATGATCGATTGGAACTCCATAAGCTAATTGACGGATAACTGCTGTTAGAGTTGCCAAAACGGGCATGCGGGGCACATTTGCCCGCGGGCCTAAAAAGCCCGCTGTAAAACGGGTCAGGGCGGGAAAGCCCGCAAACACAACGGTCCTTGAAACTCCTAGGCCAGCCCAGCCCGCGTTGGGCCGCGGGAAAAACGGGCATGCCCGCATAAAATGAATGTAACATTCATAATCTACACTTCAATCTTACAAGTTACAAGGCAGGCAGCAGATCATATCTTACAAAATAAAAGTGAAAAGAAAAAAAAGTAAAATTAAATAAAATTTGGAGTAGGGTGATAGCAGAGCAAATCTCAAGAAATAATAATTTGAATTGAAAATAAAAACGGTGGCTCCAAAATCAAAATAATAGTTGTCAAGCAATACCATTTAATCCAAAATTATCCCTTCAAGTCTTCAACATACTAACATCTTGAATTGGCTAACAAGGAAATCTGTCAACTACTTCTTTCTTCAGTCTAAAATGGCAAGAAGGGTCTAGGATCGTTTTTCTTGGATTTGTGGGAGATAAATCCTTACTTCAGTAGAGTAAATAATGTGTTAGGAAAGAGATTCACTCAATTGATTGAGTATTTTTTCTTCAATCGGGAATAGAAGGACGAGCTTAAAGAGGGAAGAAGAGTCTTATTTGGTCCATTCCGATTCGCTCTTTCTTGACTATGTATGGGAGCCTGCTTATTGAAGGCAGATTGAAAAAGAAGATATGTATGTGGCGATACATGTGAGAGGGATAATGTTCGATCAGCGCCATGTTGAGAGAGGCGGTGAGCTGATGAGCAGCGAAGTCGTTGTTGAGTGTTGATAGGAGATGGCCGACGGAGTGCGAGAGGTGTGAGACGATGGGGAAAGACTGAGAGATAGATCGCTGTGAAGAGAGAAAGAAAGTGAGAGAGGTCTTGGGCGGCGGATGACGGCTGTGAAGGTTGAAGAAGAGTGAAGAACTGAAAATTGAATTAAAATGTGAAAGAGGAACTAGGGTTTGATATGAGGATTATATATTAAATAATAAATACCAATAAGTGACGGGCAGGCTGTCCCTGCCCTGCTCAAGCCCACAGCCCATGCGGGCAAAGCCCCTGAGGCCCGCTCCCAAACGGTCCTCCAATTCATTGGCCCAACCCGCCCTTTTTAGGTGGCGGGGTGGGCATACCCGCAGGCTTTAGCTCAATTTGACAGCTCCAGCTGCTGTGCATTTTTTAAGGGGCTGGCATACCCGCCGGTTCCTACTTTTCCATATGCATCAGGCCTTTGTCGAAAATAACTTGAATGATTATCCAATGCATTAACTATCTGAATGAATAAGTTTCTATGCATTCAGAAGCGTCACTGAAATATATGATCGGAATACAATGGCTGAGATGCGAAGTAGTCATTGACAAGTTGAGTATTTCCCACTACACGATTTCAATTTATATATCTCATCTTTTTCCTTTGGCGATGCTTTTGATGTTGGCTCTCTTTATTTCAATAATCTGTTATTGTAATTCAATCACCAGTAAAACAATTTTTTCACCTTCAGACATGTTGGATTCGTCATTGGATTATTCGGTATGACTGCTTGTGTTATAACTATTGGTAGAAGAAGAAGAAGACATCTTTAGTGGTAAAATGCTGGATCATGACAATGATTTATATGTTGAACGTTTGTGGCTATTGGTACACGAATAAGGCACCTTCTCATCTATATATACTAGTTTGCAACGACTAGTTTACAACGACTAGTTACTTTAAAAACATTAATAATGAAAGTTACACAAAAACATTCATAATGAAAGTTACAAAAAAAATATTAATAATGTAACTTACATAAAAACATTCTAATATTAAAAGTTACATTAAAAAATTAATAATGAAACTTACATAAAAACATTATAATATTAAAAGTTGTATAAAAAATTAATAATGAAACTTGCATAAAAACATTCTAATATTAAAAGTAGAGTTACATAAAACAATGAGCACTAAAATTCATACCCTTTCTTCCTCAACTGCACTTTTACTGGCTCACATCCATGTTGATACATGACAAACTGTGTCGGACTCATGTGAGAGGTATCTTGAGTAAGAAAAACAATGTCTTTCACGAGTCTTTCACGCTCTTTTCTTTTTTCTCTTGATCGTTTAGCTTCCGCTTCAAATTTTTTATTTATTTCAAGATCTTCATTTCAAATTCTTGTTTTTTTTTTATTTTCGAGTATTTATCTAACGACAACGTCATCCCAGAAGAAAGCGTATGCAACCCATCTACATTCGAAGATATTTCAATCGTTCCTTTAGCTTTAGCTAGCATTCATCTTTGTCGCCTTTTGTCCAATCAAACGAGTACGCAAATGGATTTCTTCCACATCTTCAACATCCACACTAGTCTTAGAATGATCGCCATCGGATTCAGACGTCTTAGACCTTTTATTGGTGTGAAACATATCTGTTTGTAGAGAAAATGATACATAATAATTTTTTAACACCTCCCAAACATGATAAAAAACAAAGTGTTGGCCTTTTTTCTTGATGGTTGATCGATGTCTTATTTTAATTATCTCATTGCAAGTGGACAAGACTATTGTAGAATAGTTTTGAGAAGCAAGGGTCGAACCACATAGACAAGAAGATCATAAATAGTACGATTATCGGTAGCAAATTATTAAACTAAGGGGGGTTTTTATATTGATTTTAATCTAAACTAAATATTATTATAGTGTTTAACTAATTAGCAGCAATTACAATTTATGAATATCTTATGGTGGAGGGAAATCTAGGAATAGGGTTTCACTTGTATCTTCTCTATGCTTATTTTAATAAAATATCATTCAATCTCTTGGGTTCATTCACAAAATATAGATATAGCCTGTTGAATTATCATTCAGTCTCCATCTTCAAATAATCCATCCATTCTATATCGTAGGCACAAGAACATATGATCTAACTGTCACTTAGGTCATATATGGAGCCTGACCCTAACTTATCACTCTCGTGCATCGATAGGTTCAATTTATTGAGATGGTGAGCCAGTGTACAACATATGCACATTGATCATGTAGTTATCCGCACCTCTAGGCCTTTATTATTCACGATTACATTCATTTGTTCAAAGTGAAATAATAGAGGGATTGATAAACACCACAATCAACAAGAATTGAATGAATAAAAATATAAATTAAAGCATAGATTCGATACAAGTTACCTCCCAACTCCTAGATTAATGAGTGATTAGTTCATCCTTGAAGATGAACAGCACATGGAGATGATAGAATACATGAATCGATCTTCAATCCTTGTAATTACAACAACTAATTATATTATACACACTAAATCCTATTCTAAAGCTATAGAAAACTACTTTCTAGCCGTCCTAATGCCTTGGCTACCGGCCTCTATTTATACCATGGAGTTGTAGGGGGATTAGATCTCTTAGCCTAAAGTGAAAACCCATAAATTTGAGTTCTGACCACCTTGCGGTCGCAAGGTATAAGGCACCTTGCGTCCGCAAGGTCCTTGATATTCCGGGGCTTGAAACTCTGACCTACTGCCTACCTTGCGGAGGCAAGGTAGAATACACCTTGCGGCTGCAAGGTGTCCGGTCCTGGTCTTCTTTGCTCTTTAATCTTCAATTTACACTTTGGCCCCTTCTTGGAATTTTCACCAAAAATCCTTATAATTTGTACACTTTCACCTAAAACTCATAAAATCACTGAAAAACACATATCAGTAGCCAAAAGCCTCGTGAAATCGCTCAATTTAAGTCATAAAAGTATATGAAATCGACGTATAAAATACATCGATCAATGGTATAGCTCTCTTGCATTTTTTATTAGAATATCATTGCTCCAACCACTGTGTTTATCATTCAGAAGCCTATTGTAGATTTCGTTGAAGCTTCTCACTAATGGAACAATTATAGTTGACCAACGTGGTGTCAACTTCGCTTTATCTCTCGGCATCGATTTACTTGGGCGATGTTCATTGTAATAATCAGCTACACGCTTCCAATATTGCGTACTATTTTGATTATTACCAACTAGTGGACATTGGCCAATAATCTGTACAACTTCCATAAGCGCAAGATCTTCATCTTTGGTTCATTTTGCACATTTAGCCTTGTCTTTTCCCGTATCGGTTCCGCTTCGTCGTCCAAATCAATTGTTTCTAAATTGATTTGCGTTTCGGGAATCGATGATGACGTTGCCGACAAATTACCGGACGAAGTTGCATCTACAGTTGTTCGATGTGAGTCATTCGAAAATATGAAAAATAGAGAAAATGCATGAGGCGGACCTTACAGCATGAAAAATTGGTTTGCCGTAGGTTGCCAATAATTCGGAGGAAAATAAATGTTACAAGATGAATTCCCAATAGTTTGAAGAACTTAAAAATTTTAAAAATGTTCAAAATTTTAAGGCATGTAGAAGTTCAAAAAATTGGGAACATTTGGGTTGTTGGGAAAATTAGGCGGGTATTGTGGAGTAGATGAAGTTTGAGAATTTTGAACATTCTCCGGAACCCGAAAGTTTTGAGTATTTTGATTTTCTTCAAAATCTGGAGAATTCAATAAATTTTGAAACAAATTATTATCTCTTGGATCCATTTGGAAGATAAGTTTGTAGAGAAATTGATTTTTGAGAAGAGATGATAAAGAAATAAAAAAGAGAATGAAGAAGTTGTGGTGAAAATAAAGAAGGTTGATGTGTTATATTTATAGGGAATAAAGGAAGAAAATAAAATTCAAACAAAAGTTTAAAAAATAAAAAACCAAACGTTGAACACCCATCCCCCACCTCACCCAACGGCTAAATCAGTGACATAACGGTTTGATTTTTTTAAAAAGAAAAAGAAAATGAAAAATCAGATTTTAGTGCAATTGGTAGACACAAAGGACCCACCAGAAACAGCCTCAAATGCTTCTCTTCAACGCGTGTGGTGCACGCATCATGTCTGAGGTTGTGGTGCACCATACCGCCCCCTCCTGCGTAGCTGCTTCATCCTTTTCAGTTTTATTCGTAATTAAAAATTTGTTGGTTTCTCTCTCCTTTAAGAATTGATCTCCCGTTATTGTTTTTCCAATTTTCAGTTAAGAATTACACTAATAATTGGATTTTGGTTACAACTTGGATGCTCTGAGGACTAGCAGCCTAGTAGGAGGTTATTTGGTCATATGCCTCTCACTAGTCACTATGAAAGCAGGATTGAATGCATTAAAAAGGTCATGCATTCCACATTAAAAAGGACCAAGGTTCTAAAAATCGTTAGGCGGCCGCTAGGCGGCACACTAACGCCTAACGCCTAGGGGACTAGTCGGGGCGTAATCGGGGCCTAGGCGGGGCCTAGAATTAAGACATAATTACTATTTTTTTGATAATTTATATCAAAGATCAAACACATTGACTACAAATTTAATTTTTTTTATGTTTGTCATTTTATCAAACACTTGTCTATGTTTGTAAAATGAACAAAAAGATACAAAACTACCTTTAATCCCAATTCTAAACAACTCCAAAGCAATAAACCAGCCAAGTTTAGAACTAAAAAAAAATAAAAAATAATCCACCTACCTACTGCCCCTATAACCCACAGTCTAACATATTCTCTCTAATCCATTTTCATTCTAAATTATGAGTCTCGAGACAACCCTCTTCTTCTTTATCTTTTTTTCTTCTTCTTTCTTCTATCTATCTAGCAGACCGGCAACGTATAGGTCGACTTAATCGATTAGGCGGCGACTAAGAAAGTCGTGACGGTAGATAGGGGCCTAGCGCCTAGGCGGGGCCTAGACGGAGCTAGGCGGGGAGTTTTAGAACACTGAAAAGGACTATGACATTAAAAAGGTCATACAATATCAATTATCTTCATAGAATCATGGGTAGTGTGAGGCTCCGTTTGTTTCACGGAAAATATTTTTTGAAAAACATTTCCTTCATTTTCTGATGTTTGGTAACCATAAGAAAATGCAGTCAACGTAAAAGGTTTTCCGAGTCAACGGAAAATGAATGTTTTTTTTTTCCGAAAAATGACTTACGAATTCATTTTCCATAAGTCATTTTCCAAATGTTCGGGCACCCTCTGCCCCCTTTCACAATTACACATATTTAGTTACACACACAATATTTCACTCAACAAATAAATTGTTTAGAAACATAAATAAAGTTTATGCATAACATAAATAAAGTTTATGCATACTATTTAAAAATTATAATTTTAATAAATGTTTACTACGTTCTAAAATTAGTGTCACCTGTATTATTTAGGGACATCCTAACCATTGTCAATTTTCTATTTTAAAACGTTTTTTTCATATCAATTATCAAAAAATTTATTTGTAATTGTGAGATTGAAAAAAGATAGATATTGATTTGCACCACTAATGATAAATTGAGGGTTACTAAAGAAAAATTAGTTAAAGTTCAACACTATTTTATATTCAATATGTACATTAATATTATAATATATTTTTTTGTATTTATTCATATATAGTTTTCCGTAACATTTTCTAGGGACATCCTAAATATTGTCTATTTTCTATTTTAAAATGTTTTTTTATATCAATTATCAAAAAAAAATATTTGTAATTATGAGATTAAAAAAAGATGGTCCTTATTGATTTTCTAGGGACATCCTAAACATTTTTTATTTTTATTTTTGTATTTATTCATATATTGTTTTTCGTGACATTTTTCGTGTGTTTGCCAAACACCCGTAAATGTTTTCTGACATATTTTCAAAAGATTTACCAAACACCTGAAAATGAAATCTTTTGATTTTCCGGAAATCATTTTCCAGAAATCATTTTCTGGAAATGATTTTCCGTGAAACAAACGGAGTCTAAGATTCGTAAAACGGAACTTCATTCTCGCAAAGCTCAATTCACCAACACATGTGGATTGGGTAAGAAAAATTCGTCTTACAAAAAATATTCATAAGACCGTCTTCCAAATTTTTACCTACAATTATAGTATATTAAAAATACTCCTCAATTTATTGAAAATAAGACTAAATATAATAAAAATTATGAGAGTTGTTATTTCTACTACAATATTTACTTATCCACTACATTACCATCAATTAAACACATGTTTGATGTTTGGATAAAATTATCCCTTAATGACTTGTCTATTATTAAAGTTTCTAATGACATATCTACATGATTTCTAAGTCAAAAAATATTGAACAATATTTAGTTACCGTCCACATGACATTTCTAAATGTTTCATCCATAAAATTCATGGTTAGAATCAAGTTACATAAACAAAACTAATATTATAAAAAAAATATTTTTTATCAACCAAATTTTATAGAAACATGGGATCGTTTCTTACTGAAATAAAAAAATCTTGAATTAGATTAATTAAAAGTTATGATTATAAAAAATAATCCAATATTAAAATCATATTTTAATGTCATATTGAAAAGTTTTATACATTTTGCCTACCATAACCATTTATTATACATATTACTTTTGAATTGATTAACTGACAACCAATTCAATACCTACCATACTATTATTATTATTGAAAATTTTTAATATAAAAAGTAATGTTTAAATTAGATTTATCTTTTATTAAGTAAGGATAAGTAAAAAGCCCCTAAAATTATATATTAACATACTTAATTAATGTCATAAGGAAACTTGGTTACGGATATCCTTACTTATTATCGAGACACGAAATAATCTCACAAAATTAGAGTAATGTTAAACCCACTTATACTTAATTTTGTGCATAAAATAATATAACATTTTATATGTCATTTTATTTCACATCTTATGGGTTATGTTGTGAGTTGAAAATGAGATCAACTAAATGACAAATAAGAGGGCACATCATTTCGTATTCAAGATTACAAAGTTAAGTAACTCTTAAGACCAACTCCAAGTCTCCAACCCAATAACCCTAATTTGGGGGGTTTTAGCACCAATTTGGGATCATTTTAGTACCATCTACTATTCCAACTCCAACCGTTCACACAAAATCTTATACCAAAAGGAATATTAATTCACATATTCTATTTTTGGTTTTCTACTAACCTTTTAATATGTTTGTTTTTATAATATTATTTATATAATTAATAATATTTAAAAATAAGTAATTTAATATATTTTAAATTACTAACCATTTGATAAATACAAATTCATACATCATAATAGAGAAAGCAATATATCTACTAACCATTTGCATATCATTTTTATTTTTAAGTTGTATGTCATTTTTAAATTTAAATATGAAATTGTGTTTTCTAAACAGGTGGGTTCTAACAACCCGAATTTAGGGTTAGATGAATAATGTTGTCCCAAATTTGGCGTAATACTATTCATCACCCCAAATTGATGGAGGATTTGGGGCACCATTTGGGGAGTTTTGGGTTAGTTGTTTGCCCCAATTTGGTGATTTGGGGTGCTGGTTGGATCTGGCCCAAGTCTCTAACATTACACAAATAATTTTGTTTGGAAAAATGAAGCTAGTTGGTAGAAAGTAGAAAGATTAAATAATTATTTGGTCCCTGAACTATCCCAAAAGTTGCGTTTCGTTCCATTATTATTTTTATATGTGTTTGGCCCCACAATTCGTTTTTTTTTTTGTCAATTCTCCCTTCCTACCGTTACCGTTACTAAAAAATTTAACATTGGCTAACTTTTCAAAATGTCCAAACTATAGGAAGTTAATGTGTCCATTGAAAAATGAGTCATCTTCAACCTTGGAATTTAAATTCAAAAAATTAATGTTTTAGTTCGGGTTTTGAATTACAATTCCAATTCCAAGACAAACATCTCTAGTCTCTACATAGTCATCATATTTACCAAATAAGCTACAAGGAATGCAGATCTGGATACAAATGGGATGGAACCCATCTCTCTACATATTCATCGCCATTTACTATTATCATTTACCATTGTTGAAGAAACCATTGTTTCTACAGAAGAAATGTAGATTTGGATTTAGAAGAAATGGAACTAGATCTGTAGTAGAACCATTGTCTCTCTCTTCCTTCGCAGGCGAACCCCACACCTCTAATCTTTATCCTCCATCCCGACTCCTCCAGTTCGATCTCCATCCCGTCATCTTCGGTCACCCATCTTAGATCCAACGATTTTCTCATTTTCTCACGCTCAATTGCCGCCCCTGCTCATGCCAGTCGTTTTCACCGCCAGCCTCTTTCTTCGATTTCTCTTCATGCTGCCGGTTCCTACTTCTTCTTCGGCCGTATCATCTTCCCCGAGCTCTCTCACCATCTCCATCTCCATAGATGTCGTCTCTCTCTTAATCGCGACTATCTACAAATCCGGTCAACCACCAGGCCCAGTTTTGGGGGGAGGGAGGGTTCAGAGTAATCGACGAACATGGCCTCTAATGTAAGGGGGCTCAATTTTATATATGTAAGCTAGTTTTATTTAGATATATATTATAAATAATGTGACTGTAGTAACAAATTGTCTTTTGACTCAATTGATTGGGTAATTGTGTATGAGGTGAGTGTAGCAGTGAAGTCCTAGGTTCAAGCTCCATTTTTTTTTTAAATTTTGGGTTTACGGTCAATTATTATTAGTATTATTTTATATGCATATTATATCATATACTCCCCCGATTTAATTAAATAGTCCCCTATATTATTTTGATATGTTTTACGTAAATAATCAACTTTTAAAAAATATGCTTATAATTTCACAATATTTCATCTTTATCATCTACTTGTATTGTAAGTATAATTAATGTGGTTAAGTTTTTTATTACCAACTTCAAATCTACTTATATATGTTTTAATTACTCTGGAACCTAATGAATAAAGAGTTACTATATATGTAAAGATAAATAATTTGTATTCGATTTTAATAGAGTTATTGAATATTAATTTTATTTTGCATTCACTAAATTTACTTATAAAAAAAAAGTTAGTTGACCATCAAATTTTTTATCTGGGTCATAAAAAATAACAATTGATTGGGCATATAATATCAATATTTTAAGCAGAAATCAAAATTTATTGTTATGTTACTATCATTTTTAATCATTTCTTATGTCTATTTAATTCTTTACTTTGTTAGTTGATTGTTTTTTAACTTGAATTTATAATGCCCAATACATGTTACCAAAAAAATATTCATCTAGAAGTCAAAACATAAATAAAAGATAAAATTTGATTAAGTATATTCTTTTTATTGTAAATTATTTTAATGAATGAAGAATAACAGTTTTCAGTAATTATTAATACTTATTTTCTTATATGTTTGAGTATTATCTATTTTCAATACTTCAAATGATGAAAAGTCAAATAAATTATTCGTCTAAAATTCTTATGCTTATATTTTTTATGGACCCCTTATTTTCTTTTCGCTTTGGACCTCTAAAAGTTTAGGACCTTCTCTACCGACCACACCATCTCACAGCAGCCCCGACACCTTCAGCAGCAGCGAACACTAAACCCAATTCCATCTTCCCTGGCTGGCGACACGTTAGCCTTGCAGGCTCACAGCTCGCTCAACGGCTCAAGATAAGTCTCTCACGATTCACGAACTATGGTCAATTTCTTTCTTTCTTTCTTTCTCTTTATCTTTTCTTCAGTTTGTGACTTTGTGTTGAAGCATTTCTGAAAACATATCCTTCGAAGTCCGAACGAAAGAGATGAAGGATCCCTTTTTTTTTTTTTTGCAAAAGTTATTAAATAAGGACTTATTTACCTGAAAGAAGATATATTAGCCCAAGAACTTTTACCTCCATCTTCTATCACGAGACCCCGAGAAGAATCTCTACCCAGAGCAATCCTTTGAGAAAAGAGAAGTAAACTAATCTTCTTGAATTCTAATTCCAAGATTGAAGATGACTCATTTTTCAATTGACACATTAACTATCTATAGTTTGGATATCTTGAAAAGTTAGCCAATGCTATTTTTTTTTAGTAACGTTAACGGTATGAAATGGGAATTGAAAAAAAAGAAAAAGAAAAAGAATCACGGGACCAAACGCATATAAAAAAATAGTGGGATGAAACCCAGAGTTTTGGGATACTTTAGGGACCAAATAATTATTTAATCCAAAGTAGAAAGAGAGAATCCAAATATTATGTTTTGAAGTTGAAGGTGGATTGGATTTGGGTACCAACGTCACCAAGATTTAAGTCCCAAACGGCCAATTTTGGAAGATACTACAGGGGTGTGATTCGTAATATCCTTTTGGCGCAAATTACACTTTAAAGTTTAACAGCACCCCCTCCCCATGGTACCCTGCATAATGTGTTACTTTTAAGTATTTTGAAAAATTACTTTTAACATTTGACAAAAATTTGTTCAAGACAATCTCGGAGATATTTTTTATAAGACAGATCATCTTACTAAACTCATCGTGTATTGATAGGTTAAACTATTAGATAGTGTAACTTCGTCTTACTAATTAAGACCCGTAAAATCGTTTTACATAAAACATACTCATAACATTTCATTCTAAATTTGATCCCCACTTTTAAGTGATGTATCTCACCCCAACATTATTGTAAACCAAATAATATTCTAATATTTTTATAGGGAGAGGATAGCTTCACTATATTTTCTATTACACACTACAACATTTATTAAAATACTTTTGTTCCAGATAAATAGTTCATTATACTATTTTAGGATATATCACTTTAAGAGTTCAATTTTAAAAAATATGTTTACAATTTTCATATCTTTCGTCTTCACTCTCAACTTGTATTGGAATCATATTACTTGTGCTTAAGTATTTGCTCAAATACTATTTATATGTCACTTAATTATTAGAGCATCTCCAATGCTACACTTCCTATTTCATCTTCTTAGCCGGGTCCTACTGCCACCTACACACTTTTCTCTTCTTATTCCATTTAAGAATATATCTTCTCAATGTTAATCTTCTTATACATCTTCTTAGTTGGGTCCCACTGCCACCTCATTAACTTTACACTTCAATCTTATTTTTATATTTTCAAACAAATAAATTTATTTAACTTTATTTTATATGTTTTATATTTAAATATTTCGTATAAATAAATAAATTAATTAAATTATAAATAAATACATTAATTAATTTATAAATAGTAAATTACTCACAAATTAAATAATTTTTAATTTAATTAATAAATTATCAATAAAATACATATTATACATAACTCGTAAAATAACATAAATAAAAAATTACATAAAACGTTAAAATTGAAAAAAAAAATACATAATGATAAAGAAGTTGTAGGAAAAATGAAAAAGATTAAGGTGATGTATTTATAGGGAAGAAGGAAAAAAAAAAGAAAATTTATTGAAAAAAAAGGCTAAAGTAAACGTCAATTTTTTGAAAAAGTAAAAAAAATAAAGGCCAAATAATGGTTGTTTTTCTCCACAAATCAGATAGGGGGCCCCACCATCCAATCCCCTCACTTCCCTCTTCAGTGCGTGAACAACACGCGCCCAGCACACTCCCTCCGTGCACGCCACCGCCCAGCCCATCCTCCCTTCTTCCTCCATCAGCATTCTCTTCCAAAATTGGAAGATATGAGACTCTCTCTCCTTGTTGGCAAGTTTAGGAAGATGATAAAGAATACTTACCATTGCTAAACTTTCAATTCCTATGAAGAAGAGGAGATAGGAAGTTTGCAATGGTGGTGCTCTTAGACTTTTTAAACATGGATTCTTTTGGTGGAATGACTAAAGCAGTCAACTATTTTGTAATGGGACAAAACTACCCTCAACTAGTTATCCATGAAAATGATATAGTTCATTTCAAGTTATCTTTTTATTTCTCGACAAAACAAATTAAAAGATAATAATAATAATTATTATTTTCATTTGTATTTTCTAGGTAAAAAATGATAAATATGTTTGTTACATGAGATGTGTTCAAGAATCAAAAGTAAATACATGTATGATATTTATTTGTCTATAAAACCCATAAAAACAACGTCATAATTGTAACTGTTATTACTAAATAAAAAGTGTGGATTAGATTCAAAAATATTATTTTAAAAATATTCTTTAATAATAATATCAGAGACTACGTAATTCTTATAATTTTTTTTTGTTCATTTCCAATACAAATATAATTTTAAGTTGATTCAAGGAAAACAAAGGTAAAAAATTTGAAAACAAATTTGTATATGATTCAAGTAAGTGACTATTTAAGGGTATTTATGTTATAACATAAACTAATGTAAAGGATTGTTAATGAATGTAGTGGATAATCAATTAATACATTGAAACTAACATAACTGTTTTTAAGGAACATAAAGAGTATTATAAATGGAAAAAAAAAACATGGAGGACTAACATATAACATATATGTTATATTCTTCCGTCTCAAAATTATCGTCTTGATTGACTGGACGAACAGTTTAAGAAAACATATTTGACTGAATTATTAATATTAGTTTGATGTGTAGTTTACTTTAAATTTCATGTGTATCAATGTATATGACTCATAATTAAAATATGATTAAAAAGTAAGGATAAAATGGTAAATGTTGTTTTAAAAAGGAAAGATTTAAACAAGTTAATTGTTTTGAAACAGACGAAAAAAAAACGAGATAATAATTTTGAGACGGAGGGAGTAACACATATGTTTTGTTTCGTGTACAATGATCAAATTGACACGAAGAAAGTATTTATTTGACACAAATCGGTTGGGTGTTGAATTCATTTTTAAGTGGGGAGGACAGTTTATAGTTTAACGTCCACATTTTGGTGGATATATTGTACATCAAATTAAAAGTGATCAACCGTGGATTATTCAAACCGACTAGTATTAAGAAAATATTTCACTCTCTCTCTCTCAAATAATACGTTTCGTTTTCTTATTGAATATTCCATCCGTTCCGACCAAAAAGTCGTCGTTTGAAAGTATTTTTTTTTTTAAAAAATGATATTTTTATTAGTCCATTAGTAATAAAATAACATTTGAGTGGGACTAATCACATCTTAATTTCCTATTTCTGCACCCCATGTACTGCATTGAGACAATGTATCCTATGCTGTTAGGTATGGTTAGCCTCACTCATGATATTTTTATGCCTTATTTTTTTGAAAGCTGACTTTTTAAATGAAACGTCCCAAAAATTAATAGTAGAGTATTTGTCCAAAACGGACTAAGGGCTCGTTTGGTGCTGCGTTTTGAAAATGCAGCGTTTTTAAAGCGCTGTGTTTTCAAAACGGAGTTTTAGTGCTTGTTTGGTGGAGCGTTTTAGTCAAAACGCTGGTAAAAAACGCAGCGTTTTCTCTTTAAGTGTTTCAATGCAGCGTTTTAAAAACGTGGAGCGTTTTAAAACGCTACAAATTTGGAGCGTTTTAAAACGCTCCACGTTTTTAAAACGCTGTATTGAAACACTTAAAGAGAAAACACTGCGTTTTTTACCAGCGTTTTGACTAAAACGCTCCACCAAACAAGCACTAAAACTTCGTTTTGAAAACGCTGCATTTTCAAAACGCTGCACCAAACGAGCCCTAAGTATTCAACAAAATACATGGTTATTTTCTTTAGGAATCAAAAGTTCAAACATAGACACAATCACACAATATCAAGACTAGAGTACTATCATTAGAAATTTTAGAATTTGATAAAGATAAGTACATATTTATAAATCTTAGATTAGATTAAAGTTTAGTTTAATTCAGGCTGAAGCGCAAGAGTAGGAGGTTAGAGCATCCACAATGGTGGACTTTTATCAACACTCTTGCTTATTTTTAGAGTTTTTTAGCCACCCTTGATCCTACAATGAACACTTTACCACACCCCCTTCCTCTAAAACCAACTAAACATTCCTCTAAATTTAGAGGGAGGCTTAGAAGGAATAGTAACATTTTTTGTGTGTCCAACCTTCTCATATACATGATACCCATGTTTGTTGTTTACATATATTTTTTTTAATGGAGAGATTTAATTGAGATTCTAGCAAAATAATTAGTTTTGTAAACATATATATTTTTTAGATAAAAGTAATTGAATTTCTTAAAACATAAAATTATTTCAATAGAATATAAAATGTAAAAAATACTTCCTCCATTCCGGGTAAAATTATTATTAATTTAATATGTTTTATTTGGTGCTTTTTTTTTTCTTTTCTTCGGTAGGAGTTATGTTTAGATAATAATAAAATTGTATTTTAAACATAAATTTCCCATTAGATTGATATATATTTTGAGATAAAAGTAATTTTAAAACTTATTAAAACATATATTTCTTCCATTTTCAAATAATCGTTCTCTTTGACCTGTCACACAGTTTAAGAAAAAAGTAATTGACTGTAAAGTATAATATGTGGTTTCCTTTAATTATACTAACTTTGTCATCTTAAATTTTCCTACCGTTGCAAGTTACTGATATACATATATTTTTTTTACATTATTATCGTACAATATTATTATCGTAAACTTGTTTTATTGATCAAATTGAAAGATTTCTATTTTTTTAATGAAATTTGTGTATTAATTGTGAATTATTTTCAACCAAAAGAAATCATTTGTGTCGTGTTCTTAATATATAAGAGGATAAAATAATAATAATAATAATAATAATGAATAATAATAATAATAATAATAATAATAATAATAATAATGTATTATAAACATAAATTAACCATTAAAATGACGTATATTTTTATATGAAAGTAATCGAAATAATTAAAAAATATAATATTTTTTTCATAGAATATATAATATAAAATATAAATATTTCATTCTAATTGTGTTGGGAAAATAGAAATAAAAAAGATGAAAAATATGGTGGTAGTTAGGTTTGTTAGTTGTGATGAAAGAGATTTGAGGTTTTAAAGGATGGTATAAAGGGTGATTACTGGAGTGGAAATATTTTTAGAGTGTTGAAAAAGTATAAAAGGAACAAAAAACGAGATAACTAGAGGGAGATATAGAGTAACACCATTGGAGATGCTCTTAGCTAGCTTAACTCATTGCCTTATGTTCAAAATTAAGCGGTAAAACTCTCTTTACCAAGCATTAAAATTTTAGGATACGTATTAGTCACCCTTATTCTAAATAGTAAAAGTGTAAAGACTCTCTATTACACAAATAGCCTGAAAAAATTGCTTTATTTAATGATTTTTTTAATCTGTTTTCATTATAACATGTTAACTACACCTATATTTTATGAACATGATTTTATTAATAATTACTTATGAATATTCAAGCCATTATATACAATAAGTTACATAAATTTATAACTAATTTTTTAAATAAAATGTCCATTACTATTACGTAAGATAAAAATCGATTGAAAATTTACATTGTTTCATGATATATCAGAGTTTAATTAATCGTTATGTATATTTAAACCTATTCTAAAAGTTCACTATATAAGTAAGGTTTTAATATATTGTTTGTGTAGATTTTTTTTACACAAACAACGTAAAATTCATTTTTTGTTACCGCTGAAAAAACTCAATGATTGCTTCTTTATCACATTTTAACTATACTAATTTTTTTAGATATTAATTAATTTCGATTCTTGGAATTCAATTAATTACACGTTTGAATGGTTGTTGTGAAATTACATTTTAAAAAAATGATACACACACACACACACACACACATATATATATATATTACGCCTAAAAATGGATGTTTGGTATGGAGAATGTATGAATCGATCAACCGAATCTTCAAATTAGTAGATGATATAATGATATCGATATATCAAAATAAAATTCTTATTAAATTTATTATTCTCATCACACAATTTTTAGGGCCAATTTTTTAAATAAACAAAACAAAGAAAAGAAAATGCAACTCTATGATAGATTTATCACGACAATAAAATTACCAAATCAACCCACCAAGTGTCGTTTACCACTAATATGAATCTTAAATTAAGATTCTTAATTGGATGTTTCTTCTTAAAACTAACTAGGTTTACAACCGTACGTTAAACGCACATACATATATATTTTTTAAATAAATTATACTCAAGCAAAAAAAAAAAAACAAAACAATAAAGAAAAAAATGACAAAGGAATGGTTTACTAAATACAAATTTTGAATTGTTTCTGATTTAAAAATTAAAGATGTGTACGTTCAAGAAGTTATTTTTGTATATTCAATAACTAAGAAAAAAAAATTTAATCCTCATAAATAGGAGTAATAGGTTTTCATAATATGATGCAAGTACCAAGAAACATTGACTATTTAATACTATAATGGCCCAAAATTTAGGCCCAACTATAGGGGCCCACCTAATAGTCACATCACCAATAACCTCAAAATTATACCAAACTCAAATGTAATTAATATATCTTCCAGGTAAGCATCAAATATCCAAACATAAATTCTTAATTATTTGCTGACAAATTTCAAAAATATATGTCTAAAATAAAACTCCCAAATTCTAGTTGACGATTACAAAAAGTAGTTCGTAACGAAATTTTATTCTATTCAATTGAACCCACACGAACAAAACCAAATTTCCATTCCTTACTTACGTCCCGGAAAAAAAAAAGGAAAAATGGTGAGCGAACAAAGCCCAGTAAGTTCATATACAACCCCTCCAATTTCTAAGGAGGAGTTGACCAGGAAGAACGCCAAACAATATATAATGTCAAAACTGGAAATGTCAAAAGGAATTATTTTTCTGAAATCCACAAGATTATATATTCATTTATTGAGGAACAATTACTAAGTTCACCAGAATAAATCAGATCAATATCAAATACCACGGAGGGTGTTATGATCACATAAGCGGCCATTTTAGACCAAACAAAAGATGGCTCCAAGGAACCTCAAATAGCAAAGTATCCTAAAGGGTCAAAAGCAAAATAATAGATTACTTACTCCTATATATCTCTCTCTCTTTTTTATTCAAGTACTTCATCCATTGTTCTTCCCTTCATCCTCAGCCATTCTGTCGTCTGTTTCCCTTTTTCTTTCTTTTCTTTCACTTTGCCGAAAACACACAACTCACACAACAAACACTCAAACAATTTATATCTTCTTTAGTTGTTCTCCCGCATTACCATCGCCGGTAATTCCACCAATTCAAATTAATGTTTCGCAGAATTCAACTATTTGTCTACTATAATGGTGAGTTAAACCATAGTTCATCTACTTGGTTTCAAATTACTTCACAGAACAACCAAATGAAAACCATTATGTCTATTTTTTTCCCTTCCTCTTTATCCAACCCAATTACAAAAGAACTAAAAAAAAATTCAACAAGAACGAGAATAAAATCGGAGCAAAGTATTCGGAGTCGGAAGGAAGTTTGTTTACCTCAATTCAGCTTTGCGTTACCACCGGCGAGCTTTCCTTCCTCTTCCACCATCCTTCTCCGTTCGTCCTCTCGGTGACTCCTTTCCGGCTCCCCCCCTCTCTCTTTATGCTTAGCTTTTGGGAAAATGACTAATCTCCCTTCTCCTTGCTTTCAATTATATATATCGTATGCTTGCTTGGAAAGAGGAAGGGGCGTCGACTGATCTGCCTCCCCGATTCCCCTTCCGACGATGCTCCTTCCAGTCTTCCTCATTTCTTATTTTTCTTATTTCTAATTACTATAACCAGGTTAATGTTAACTATCAAACTAAAGGACTCCATTTGGTCAAGCCCAATTAAAAAAAAACTCATCATTAACCGGGTAGAAGCCCAAACTAATAGAAGTACTAATGGCCCAATTTTGGGGATTTACCGCCCAAACAAAATAGGTCCAAAATATACTAAGGTTAGCCCAAAACAATTTACAATTATAATTAATATTTTTAATCAAAATTCGGGTATATTACACTATAACGCCTCGAGCCCGAGAGCCCAATTCGCTACGTATAGTCCACACAATAGTCCACTGAACACGTAACACATTGGGTTTTCAGGCCCACCACAAGCCGATCCAAAAGTCCATGGATGATATTGGTGCCCAGTAGTAGCGCATGGCTACCTTATAAATCACACACAAGTCCCACATCTACCCGATGTGGGATTGTGGTATTACAATCTCCCCCACTTAAATCCTTGACGTCCTCGTCAAGGCCAAATCGTACCCCGGGTGATGCGGGATTCAAGAGGTGGCTCGTACGGGGATCAAGAGGTGGCTCCCACCTTCTGCGGTGTAGCACTTTGGCCCGCACAACACTTTGTTACCACATTTTCGACTGGGACCCGCTCTAATACCATTTTAACGACCTGAGTCCGAGAGCCTGGTTCGCTACGTGTAGCCCACACACTGGCCCACTAAGCACGCAACACCTTGGGTCATCAAGCCCACCACAAGCCGATCCAAAAGTTCATGGATGATTTTGGTGCTCAATAGTAGTACGTGTCTACCTTATAAATCACACACAAGTCCCACATCTACCCGATGTGGGATTGGGGTATTACAAATACTCTCTTTGATCTTAAATAATTGTAATGTTTGTCTTGGAACACAAATTAAAAAAACAAATTGACTAAATTATAAATATTGATATAATATGTAGTTTTTTTAAAAAAAATACTTGTGTACAAGAATTTTGGATATGATGAAATGTACAAATATTTTAGATATTTATCTTCTTTTTACATACATTATCAGTTATGTCAATATATTGTTACTAATTGTGTGTAATTCTAATTTACTTGATTTGTTTAATTATAATTTACTTGATTTTTTATTATAATAACAATTTTAAATTGTTTTACACATCTGTAAGTTTAATATGGATAAAGTAGATATGTCATTCATTTGGTTATAATATTAACATGAAATATTCTTTTAAAGACAAAAAAAAAAGAACAAAACAACATTATATAGGAAAGATAAAATTTGGCATGCCATGTCCTTAATTATGCTACAAACTAATCCAAATTTGTTTCACCACAGTATGTTTTTTTAACTGATCATCGTGTATGTTATGAAGCCAAATGTCTATAAAAAGATTCCTAGTTTACAAATAAATGCACATGAGAAAAATTACACAATAAGCAAAAAACTATAATCACTTGACTCCCTGTAAAAATTATGTTGCGCATGTCACATCACCAAGGGGGAAGTGTTCAACCCCGATACTGACATACTTTTATTTATAACAATAGTAACAGAAATTTCACACTCTAAAAACAAAGGTTGAAGTGAAGAAAGGTAAAGCATGGTTTGAATCATGCATGAAATACGTAAATGATTTAACACAAATGTAATAGCAAACATACTTTCTTAACCAATCATTGATAGTCAATCAACTCGATAAATGTTGGGATTAGCGATCACGATCTCAATTTTGAAATCAATGAAAGCAGTTAAGACTCCATCATTGAGACTGAAAAGCTTAAGCATCGTAAAAGAATCCATGCACATAAAAATTGGAGGTATATCAGGGCGACAGAAACAAGGTTAGTGTTGTAGAATCAACCGATATCTTATGATAATGACTCAAAAATGAACTCTTAACCAAAACTTTTCTTGAGTGCCGTAGGTGAACAATTCTCACTTGAGTATATGGGTGAATTCAAATGACATAATTAAGTTAGTTTTTGTGGATTGCAATTAATTAAGGGAAGTTAGTTTCGGTTGCCAATAAGTGAGAGAAAGTAGAGAGAATGGCCCCTAAGGGGCTGGCCCAGTGATAGACATGGGGCTTCACAGTGTGTGAGGTCTCAGGTTCGATCCCTTTCCATGCCCCCCTTAGGAGGAAAAAAAAAGTAGAGAGATTGAAATGAGTGGAGAGAGAAAGAAATCAAAAAGAGGAAGGACAATGAACCGGTTTTACATAACTTGGACATTCTTTCACATTCAATAGATTCCAATAGTTTTAGGTCACTAAATTACCATTCATGTGATTATATTTCTAAGGCAAGACTTGTTAAATATAATTAATTTGGGTCTCAATTTTCAAAACAAAATTGTCATCCAAAAAAACAGATTGATTTCTAAATTAGGAAATATTTCCTAATTTAGAAATCAATCTGTTTTTTATGACAATTTTGTTTTGAAAATTGAGACCCAAATTAATTATATTTTAACTACACTGCTTACATATTTATTGTACATGTAAGTTCTATCTTTTCTCAACCTGTACTATATTCCAATTGCCTCATTAAATGTGAAAAATTATACTCCATCCGTCTCAAAATTATTGTCTGGATTGACTTAATGCACGGTTTAAAAAAACACATTTGATTGAATTATTAATATTAGTTTGATGTATAGTTTACTTTAAAACTCATGTGTATGTAATATATAATTAAAGTATGATGAAAAAGTAAGGACAAAGTGGTAAAAATGTTGTTCTAAAAATGAAAGTTTAAATAAGACAATTATTTTGAGACGGACGAAAAAGGAAAATAGGACAATAATTTTGGAATGGAAGGAGTATATTTTTTGGTGCAAAACAAGGAGTGATCTAAAATATATACTCAGTAACTAATAGGATTATACGAGTATACCTAAAAATACTCATTCCGTCCAAAAAAGATTGTTTTCCTTTTCATTTTTACTAGTTATTTAACTCATGTTCCACACGGATACAATGTGAGATATATATATTTTTTATAAAAATAATATAACTTTTGGACATTATAATTAAATTGTTAATCTCTTCTATGGTTATAATATTTTTTTTTCTATTGTTACTAATATTAAATAATTTTTTTTACCTAAATACTTTTAAAATTAACATAAGTTTCTAACTAACGTGATATACATATTTTGTCTTAGTAATAATAGTAAAAATCTTTGTTATAAAGATTTTTGAAATTAACATCTAACTTGATAATAACATTAGAAGTCTTTGTTTTAAAAACTTATAAAATCATAATTCATTTTTAAACAATGTGGGACACTTATTTTCGATTTATATTGATAATGAAAATTTAAGTCTTTTATCTAAATACTTTTAAAACCAACACCACATTCTAACCATGTGGTATATATTTTTTCTATTAGTAATAATAGTAGTAGATAAAAGACTTTTTAACCAACATTCATTTCTAAACAATGTGATATACATATTTTCTATTGGTAATAACATAAAATGATTTTATCTAACGACTTTTATAACCAACACTTATTTCTAAATAATGTGAGATACAATTCTTTGTAACCAATGTGAGATTCATCATCTAAAAAGTTTTTAAATAAATATCACTTTTTGTAACTTTTGTGAAATACTTCTCTTCTTTTTTTCTTCTTTTTTTATTGTTTTTTTTAATTTTAGTCATCAATGCCTAAATACTTCTCTTCTATTGTTAATAATGGTAGACTTTTAAAATCAGCATCAATCTCTAATCAATGTGGGATACATATCCTGATTTGGTAATAATAGTAGAAGTCTTTTATCTAAAAAAATTAATAATCAACATCTATTTTTAAATAATGTGGGATACATCTCTTCTATTATATTGATAATAAAACTAAAAGTCTTTTATCTAAAGACTTTTACAACCAATATCATTTTTTAACTAATGTAGGATATCTTTTATACTAGTAGTAATAGTAAAAGTCTTTTATCTAAAATTAAAATCAATATACAGGGGCGGCACCCTGCAAGATTTTATTAAATTAAAAAAAGAGTACAAACTTGAGGGGGACAACCAGTCTTGCCCTTATAAGTGGAAGGACGGAGGAGTCTAACCTCGAAAATGAAACAAGAGAGACAAAAAAGCAATCTAAAGCAAGCAAGCAAATTAAGAGATATGAACATAAGGAGTAACTATTTTATCTTGAAGGATAAGGCCACAAATTCGACTGGGAAGAGCAGTAGAGGAGGTGAAAGTGCAATCGTAACCTTGATCACAGCCGAAATTAGCAAGTGCGTTAGCCACAACATTAGCCTCACGATAACAGTAGGTAGGAGAAGTTCATTAAGCCATTGATAGAAACAATATCCTTAATTAAATATAAGCTCTGCCACAGGGGATGTTGAGTTCCCAAAATACAGTCAATTAACATCTTGGAATCAATTTCAATGAGTGAACCCAACGCTCCGTGATCTTTTAACCATCTCATACCATGAAGAAGAGCTTTGCATTCAGCTATGAAGCCTGAGAATTCACTGTAAGGAAAAGCATAACCATAAATAAGATCACCGTTATCATTACGAATAATTTGCCCACACGAACTAAAGCCGGGGTTACCTCTACTAACACCGTCGGAATAGAGCTTAAGACAGCCCGGAGGGGTTTTTTTTTCCAACTAAGTATTCGCACAGATCTGGAAAGAGGGTGACTGTAAGTCTAGTAGGCAACAAACAAGGCTAGAGGGGGGTGAATAGCCTTTTAAAACTTTGAGGGTTGATTTGTAAATCTTGTAAAGTTTGCAGTGGAAAATTTGATTTGTCAGTCAGCTGATATTGGTCAGCTGGCTGATACTTTCAAAATCACTTATACTAAAGAAAGTTGGTCAGCTGGCTAACACAATAGTCTTTTAAAAGAGGTTGGTTTTTAACATAGATCACTGTATACAAAGAAGAAAGTGAGAAACAATTTATCCGAACAACTAAGCAAACAATTGTTATTAACTGACTGACACTTAATCAGTTGAAAAACTTCTTAAGTGTTATGTCAGTTTGCAAAAGTATGAGTAATGGCTGACAAATCAGCTAAAGTGGTTCACAGATAAACTGCTACGTCCACTACCAAGTTGGTCAGACTTGGATTTTTGAAGTGCACTAATTTTATTAAAAATCTATTTGATCTCTAATGGATCAGTGTACAACAAAAGACCAGTGTTTATGGAGAAAGATTGAGAAACAATCAAACTCGTGAGACAAACTGACTGATTTCAAAATGATATAAACAGGAGTCACTCAGTGTTTGCCTAAACAATAACTAGAAAGAATTATACAAGAAAGATTATCTAGCTATGGAAGACTAAAATGCAGAGAATTTATTGAAAGTATGAGGCTTCAGACTTCTGTATATATCTTTCAAGAATGCTTCCAGTGGGTATTTATAGATAAACTTCAAGAGTAACCCGTTAGGAACACATTTTGAATTTTAAAATGTGTTTGGCAGATACAAGATCACAAAAGATCCTGGGAAAGAATATCTAGCAGAATATCTACCAAAAACATAAAGTAAGAAAGTGTCAGTACAAGTATCAGTTCAATCAAATAAGGAAAGCAAGCTGACACTAAAATCGTTATGGTCAGATGAAATGAATAACTGATAAATAATTGCAAGCTGACCAAAATAATTTTAAGTTCTTGGCTGACAATCAAGTGGAATGATTTTAAGCAAATTTAATTTTATGCAAGATTCAATAGTGACCCACACGAGGGGAGAGGGATGACCAGGATAGAAAGAGACCAGCCCCAGCCAACACATTAGAAATAGTCAATTTGATGTGGGCTGAGAGCACTCGAATAGGGAAGCAAATACTATCGTAGAGGCCACGGTTACGATAGTTCCAAAGCTCCCATAGGATAATGGTGGGAGTGATAATATGAAGGGTGAAATTAGAAGAATGTAATCACCAAGAAAAGCACGCTTGATCAATGGAGTCTTTGCAGGTTTGGATTGCCCCCAAGATGCTGAAAATCAGCCCACATAAGAGAAGCGATGGGGCTATCAAGAAAAACATGCTTATAGGTTTCCCTATGACCCGAGGAGCAACAATGACATTTAGAAACATGCTGAATGCCTTTAGTAACAATGCTTTTATCAAGAGGGAGTTTAGAAAGCCACAATCTCCCCCATGAAGACGTTGATGTGATGGGGAACAGTTTTGTGCCAAATGAATTTGAAAGAGGTTAGCTAAGGCCAATTAGGACGAGCAATCAGCCAGATCGAGGATAGAGTAAAACACCCATTCGAAGTCGCAGTCCAACAAGCAAGATCAGAATTATTGGAGATGCAAATTCCTTTATTAAGAACCGAAGAGACCACTGCAGGATCTAAAATACTTCGGGCTGTATGAGAGAGGAGAGAAGGAGAGACAAATAGGTCTTTAACCAAATGGAGACTAGGAGCAAGAGGTTTAGTAATACAGCCAGAAGGAAGAGCCATTTGTCATGCTAAATAGAACACCTATCAAGACCAATAATCCAAGTGATATGGGGCTCAGCAACCTCACGAACATATGTGCTGCCATATATGCGATCCAGAATAGGAGACTGTAGACACCCCAATTTCGTACCCCTAGTATGTAACATGACATGAAATATCAAGACCTGTTAAAAACTTAACGAATGTCAAGTTACAGGGTTAAAAATGCAAAAGAAAAAGCAGGATGTGCAAACAATGAAATGCAAGGGGCCAAAGTGTCAAAAATGAGCCTATAAAGAAGCCCAGGTGCCACCCATGGCCACACCAGGTGCGGCGCCCACCTCCCCCATGGGTGGCGCCCAATAGTGCCTTATGCACTGTAGCTCTTTGCCATCGGTACAATCTCTCAAGCGCGCGATACAAGCCAATGAAGCACAGAAGAAGAAAACTTAATGACGAAGGAGTCCCTTTTCCAGCCTATAAATAGAGGCATACGGCTTGTGAAAATTCACTTCACACACACCGCGAACTTCACACTCATCGCACACAGTTCACACACCGCTGAAAGTTTACACAGAGAGTGATCGTTCTAAGAGTATCCCTCTTCTAAGCCTCGAAGCTCCGTCAAATCTTCCCTAAACACAAAACCAACTGGTCAAAGTGAACCTTAGCCTCCCTGCTAGGATTCCATCCTATTCCACCGGTCCAAAAATCCTAAAAAGAGCAGTTGTCCTACCCAAATCCAGACGCCAAATCCGCCAGAAGCAAGTAGTTGCTCTGCCCAATTTCCGTCGTAGCAAGCAAACAACAGCAAAAAGCAAGTAGTTGCTCCGCCCGTTTCCCGTGCCAGAAAGCAACTTTCGGAAGCAGTTACTCTGCCCGAATCTCCGCAACAGCAAAAGACTCCCTCTTGCGGAAGGACAAAGCGAGCACACCTAAAATCTACTTGAAGTTAGTAGTACGAGATAAAAGCCCTCACGATTCAAAAGGTAGGCTATTTAAAGTATCAACATAAAAAGTGTTGTTTTTAGCCGACCTGATGTAATAAATATAAGCAGTTATGCTGTCTGTATTTCTATAGAAAATAGCACTAAAAAGAACCATTATTATGGCTAAATATTTATAAATATATTTGTAATTCTTGAAAGGAGGCTGCTGCAAGTTTGTAATAATATAGATATATATATATATATATATATATATATATATATATATATATATATATATATATATATATATATATATATATATATTTAAATGCTTTATTTCATTTGCTAAATAAATATAATAAAAGAATATTTTAGCCAAAAACTATTTTGAGACCGAAAGGGCAAGTTGGGTTCCTAACGCCTTCCCACCTCGTTACTTGGCTTCCGAACCCTTTACAAAATCTGGTTATTTTTTGTTTTTCTTTATTTCACCTTAAAATAAAAATGGCGATTCTATTACAACATTTTAGATCCACAGTGAGGCAGGGCGTATTCCCACGCGCTATTTGCAACATCCTTTTTGCACTTTTAATTTCATTTTCCCCTAAACAAGGGAAGATGGAATAAAAAGGGCATTGCATTTTCTGAATCGTGTCTTCCCCTAAACAATGAAGGATGAGATACAGAAAAATCCAAAGCACTCATAGTGATCTACAATGAGCCTGAGCGTATTCAACGCGCTCTTTACAACATTCTTTTTGCACTTTTAATTTCGTTTTCCCCTAAATAAGGGAAGATGAGATGAAAAGAGTGATGTCTTCTCCGAATCTCGTGTTCCCCTAAACAAGGGAGCGCGGGATACGAAGAAATCCCGAGGCACTCACAGTGGCGACTCCGCTGGGGACGTTATTTTTATTTTAAAGAAAAATAAAAACGAAAGGCTAGACCCATTAAAAAAAACAAGTTTTCTTTTGTTTTTGGCTAAATATGCTTATTATATTTATTTAGCATTTTAAATATTGTATTTTTATATATCTGTATATATATTTGTGTAAATAACTATGAAACTTGCAGCAGCTTCGTTTCGGGTACCGTTGCGAGTATAAAAAAAACATAAAAATAGAATTTCGGACAGGAAAAAAAACAAGGGGCTTATTATTGCTTTATTTTGCTTTATCTTGCTTTTATTATTCTGCTCTATTTATTTATTCCGCGCAAAATATATAAATATTGTTTTATTCTATTATATTATTTGCACATCTATACATGTTTGCATTTTTTTATTATCAAAAAAAACTTCTCTCCTTTAATAGCAATATGCTTGTTTTTTTTTATTTTCTCTTTTATATTTATTTGGCTTCTTGTGTGTGTATATAATTTTCAATTCTAAAAAAAAAATCGTTTTCCAAAAAAAAAAAGCGTTTTCAGAAAAAAAAAAAAAAAAAAAGAGAGAGAAATTCGTTTTCTAAAATTTAAATTAAAAAAAGAATTCATCTCTTTTTATAAAAAAAGTAAAAAAAAACTCATTTTCTCATAACAAAAGGAAAAAAATCGTTTTTGAAAAAAAAAAGTTTTTCATTAAAAAAATTATATATATATATATATATATATATATATATATATATATATATATATATATATATATATATATATATATATTATTAATAATAATAATTTCGTTTTAAAAAAATGTAAAAAACAAAAAAGCAAAAAAAATATTTTATACTTTTTTTCAAAAAAAAAAAACTTGAAAAGGTTAAATGGAGATAAAAGAGAAGAAGGAAACAAGCGGGGATCTAAGTGTTAAAGGAGAAATGGTTAAAGATTAAATTGCCAAAAGTTAGAAAGTGACTATGACCATTTTGTTGTCAGGGCGCCCAAATTCACTTTGGGCAGCGCCCCCCTGTTTCTTACGTGGCCCGTTCCTCATTTTGAACAATTTAGTCCGATGTTGGGTTCATTTTATCCATCGGGTTGCCAATTTTTACCGTTTGGTGCTCCCATTCTTCCTGTTTCTCCACCTTTAAAAAAAAGCATCAAAAACAAAAAGTTTTCTTTCCTTTAAATCTTGTGTTGTGTTTATACATATTGGGATCTTTGTTGTTTTTCTTTGGTACCACTAACAATTTTGCAGGGGTTGAAAAATAAAAAAAAATGATTATTATCATTTACTCTTCTGAGAGGATTGTCCAGAGGTACGTAATCATCACATCTCATTTCAAAGATCACAAAAAACCAAAAAAAAAAAGAGTTTTCCAATTAAAAAAAATCATGTGTAATACTTAGTTCTCTTTTCCTTTTAAAAAAATCGTTTCTTTTTGCAATAAAAATAAAAATGATCATAATATATATATATATATATATATATATATATATATATATATATATATATATATATATATATATATATATATAAATGATTTCGTTCTCTCCGAGCAAGAAAAAAAACTCTATTCTTTCAAATTCAAAAAAAACAAGATTAGCAAAATGAAAATTTCTCTGTCAACGTTGAATTACGATGACCTGAGCCTCGAAATGAAGAACGTAGGCAGCCTTCGGGTTCGGTCAAATGCTTTGATTTACTATTCAAAAAAAAAAGTGGTATTTTCTATGTGTTTTCTTTTTGTTTCCCAAAACATGAAAAAACAGGAAATCCCCTCACCATTATTCTCAATTGTCATCTCCAAATGCATCTTGCCTCTTAACCTTTCATAAATGCATCACTACTTGATAAGTGCATCGTTCACTCTCGATTTCAAAAAAAAAAAAATAGTAAAGTCTTACTTCGAGATGTCAAGGTCTACCACTTCAAAAAAAAAAGATAAAACATGAAGAAAAAAAAAAAGACCGATAGGGAGCCAGGGAAGAAAGGAAAGCTGGGAAAGCCAAGAAGTCTAAAAAGTAGAAAAGTTTGGAAAGCCGAGAAATCCAGCAAAAGCCAGGTGACTCAAGGATCATAAGCAATAATTTAGGACTAGAGACTTTCAAAACCCATGGATGTCTCTTTTGCCTATATTAATGCCTACGGCACATCCTTGCAGAGTATGATCACTAATCCATTTGGTTTTCGTTATTTCAAAAGTCCAATCAAGTCCTCAAATCGAGCTTTCCAAAGGTATTTATCTATATTCGAGTCTAGTTAAATTCTTGTTTCTCCTATATTAGCTTGTCGAGTCTTCTTCTTAATATTTGAGCACCACCTATCACTGAAGTGTCTGTTAATTGAAAAAAAGAAGATGAATCAACTCATGTAAAAACATGATAAAACTACACGGGTTGATAATGAGTCATTTCGAAAAATGGACCCACAAACCATTAAAAACGTGAGTTCAATAAAAGCAATCTTCTGTCTTGGTGAAATGTCACTTTCGACCCATTGTAACCGAGCTGCTAGTAGCATACTAGGGGCTTCAAACCATACACCAAACCCTTTCCAAATACCTAAACAAGTCCACCACATACCAAAACCAACCTTGACCATACACCAAACCTTTTCCAAATATCTAAACAAATAAGCCATATATCAATGCCTAACCATCTCTAAAATTCAGCTTCCTAAAACTGGGGCTGCTCCACCCTTATATGTATACCCACCAAGAGTGATCACCTTCTTTTTTTTTTTAGGAAAGCAGGGCGGCACCTGCAGCAATTTATTAATTAGAGAAAAGAGTACAAACATGAGGGGGACAACCAGCCACCAAAACTGGCGAGGAGCCTTACCTCTAACAGAAAAGGAGAAATACAAGATAGACTATCTCCTAAGACTATATAAACCAGCAGCATCAAAGGCCAAAGCCTTTTTAACAACGCAAGCAAAAGAAGACTACGTGTAAACAATCATTGCCATGGTCGTGCGCAATAGCTGCAAGACGATCTGCCACCACATTCTGTTCACGGAAAACATGAGACAAAGCATAATCACCCAGTAACTCCTTACAATCTCGAAGGTAATAAACATAACGCCAAGGTTCTCGGTGCCCACTAGATAAAACGTTAACTGCAGTAAGCGAATCAGATTCCACCACAACAGAATCAAGCTGAAGAGATCGACATAAATTGGAGCCCTCGCTTGAGGGCTAAAATTTCAGCCCTCATATTTGTCCCCTGACCATAATCACTAGAAAAGGCGCCAACAAAACCACCAGAAGTATCACGGATAATGCCCCCACCCGTACATCTCCCATCCCTTGAGGAGCCATCTGTATTTAGTTTGAAACCAGTAGCAGGAGACCCCCAGCGGACCCAAACCCCACGACATGAGCAATTTGGTTTGACCCATAGCTGGAAGGCTGAATATCAACAATTTGCCCGCCCACTTTAGACTTGGGGTGAAACAAATGTTGGCATCTCGAACCCCTCAAAATTCGGAAACTAAGCGATTCCTTTCCATTCGCATTCTCAAACAAAGAGGCACACCGAGCTTTCCAAAGCTCCCAACAAGTAAAAGCGAATAGGCGAAAATTGTTACCCCAATTTGAGATCGTAAAGATACGAGGACCAAAGCGCAAGCAGATGATGAAAGGCTGTCATAATGCGGCACCAAATGAAACCGGCGACAAAAAGCAGACCATAAATTAATAGCCATCGAGATTCCAAAAATAGATGCGATAAAGATTCCAGCGACGGGTATACGGACAACGGTGGCAGCGTGAAGCTAAATGCACCGGCGGGCTGAACATTCTCATCAAGGGGGCGCATTATGAAACGACCTCCACAAAAAACAACTTACCCGGATAGGAAGCCAAGGCTGCCATATGACTTGAGCCCATCGAAGTTGAGGACTAGGAACCCTATAATGTTGCCAAAAAGAGTTGGCTGTGAATTCTCCGGAGGTAGTAAGCTCGCTAATCAGCCTGTCTGGAATAGAAGGATCACAATGAATCTGATACACCAAGTGTTGAAACTCCGAAGGAACAACCTGTTTAATCTCTTCAAAATTCTGCATTGCCAAGGCCACTGTGAGCTGCCGATCCATAGGAAGAGTACCGATCAGCCTGTTGCCACACCAATTATCGTCCCAGAAAGATTTATGACCCTGACCAATCACCCAACGACTGATCTGCCGGACCATAGGAATCTGAGATGAAATAGCTCTCCATGATCGTAGCATATCTCGACCCATCCATCGCCACATTCAGGCCATATTTGCCGACACAAAACTGAGCCCATAACCCATGTAAATTTATAGCTTTCCAAGCGAGCTTTGCATGTAGCGACTCCATAATCTGGTTCAAAGGTCTAATGCCCAACCCTCCTTCAGCCAACGGTAAGCAAACCCGATGCCAGGCAATCCAGTGGGTGCGCCGATCTCCATGATTATTCCATAGAAAGTTTGCCATTTTCTGTTCTAGTCGACCAAGAATCGGTTTTAGATACCCTCAAGGCGGCCATTGCATACACCGGGGAGGCTACACACGATTTCAATAGAGTTACCTTTGCACCGAAAGAAAGCAACTTGGTGCGCCACCCATGGATTCTACCAACCACCCTACTCACTAGGTTCTCAAAGTAAACTCGCTTTAAACGACCCTTATAAAGTGGAAGGCCCAAGTATGTCATCGGCCACGACTTAGACCGGTAACCCGACCAGTTCTCAAGCTGCACAACCCGTCTATGCAAACATCGTTTCGGAGGGAAAAACCCGCTCTTACTACTGTTGACTAGCTGGCCCGAGGAAGACTCATAGGAACCCAGAATCCTCTTTAAACCCAGAATAGAACGCTTAGCCCCATTGCAAAAGACCAACATGTCGTCTGCATAGAAAAGATGAGTGATTAAAGGACCACCTCGCCCATGAATAAATGGCATAATTTGCCCTTGAATAACCGCGTTTTGAATATTATGAGACAAGACCTCCTGAGCAAGGATAAATAATAGGGGAGAAATCGGGTCGCCTTGTCTGACGCCACGATCAGCCTTAAAGAAACCCGATGTGACCCCATTAATCTTGAGCGAATACCAACTGTTACGGAGAAGACTAGCAATCAGCATGCAGAATCCAGAGTCAAAACCAAAAGCCTGAAGAGACCGTTGAAGAAAACCCCACTCTAGCCGATCATATGCCTTCGACATGTCAAGTTTGAAAACCATATTGCCCCCTCGAACATTAAGATCCACGCGCTGAACCATCTCGTGTGCTAATAAAATATTCTCTTGGATGCTGCGACCTTTAACAAAGCCTGCCTGCTGTTCAGAGATCAACCGGGGAAGAATCGGTGCAAGACGGGTAGCCAGAATTTTAGAAATGATTTTCGCTGCAAAATTACATAGACTTATCGGTCTTAGATCGCCTAAACTCTCCGGCCTGTCAACCTTTGGAAGCAGGACAATACTGGCTGTCGATAATCCCCGGTGCATATCACCACCCTGAAAGAAGTCCAAAACCGCCTCCATAACATCTGTTTTAATAATAGACCAACATCCCTGGAAAAACCAACCTGTAAAACCATCTGGGCCAGGAGCACTATTAGGATTGAGGGATTTAATGGCTAGCCAAACTTCCTCTTCAGAAGGCAAACCAGACAGAACATTATTATCCTGCACCGTCACCTTGACTGGAAAATCATCAAACAATGCCTCCTCAATAACTGGAGCCGACGAGGAAAATAGATCTCTAAAATAAACCTCTGCCAGCGAGCCAAGCTGAACTGGATCTTCACTATATGTCCCATCTGATAAGCGAAGACGAATCACATTCCGTTGCGCCCTATCTTTAATGCTAGCATGGAAAAAAGCAGTGTTTCTATCACCATCACTTACCCACAATTGACGAGATTTCATTTCAGCCATCTCCAGTTCCCAGCCTAGAAGTTGATTAAGTCTTTGTTTTGCAACAACCAAACCCTCTTCCGCTGCCAATCCCCCTCCAGTTCTTATCCCAAGAGAGAGAAGACAAATATCTCTTCAAGCACTCTCCCAAGTTGCTCCGAGAAGTCAACAAAAGAAAAAGAGAAGAAAGAAAAAAAAATAGCAAGGCTGAAAAATAAAAAATAAAATAAAAAGAGCATATGCATAAAAAAAAAAGGAGAAGAAGAAAAAGAAAAGAAGTCACTCTTGAGCAATTTCCTCAAAATCTCTCTCTCTCTCTCCCTCTCTCGGCTCTCGCAACAAAAAAGAACCAATCACTCTTGGACAACCCCATAACCCACAATCAAAGCTAAAAGCCGATCTCCCAATACCTACAACCAGGTCCAGAAACCAACTTCCCATCCAAACCCACAACCTAAAAGGCCAGCCAATGATCACTTTGCAATCGCCTTTCCGAAAATAACCAAATCCATAGCCCAAAATGTCTTTGAACTAGAGGTCAATCAAATCCTCAAACCTTAAGCCAATCCATTCCAAATACTTAAACACTATAACCTAACCTAGTTGCTACATATAGCTTTGTTTCAATCGGTTATAACATGATCTGGGTCCAAGAGAGAACTCCTTGCTAAAAAACATATAAAATCATCAATAGATAAATGATAAATAGGGTCCATGAAACGTATGATACTCGGTAATAAACTTTGGATCATGACTCTTCTTTTTGTCCATTAGAGTCGTCCCTTTTTCTTTGAGCATACTTATTTCTGTCTCCTACAAAAGTTTCTCTCAATCGAGTCTTTCTAGGGCTGTCTCCAGTTAATTTCTTCAGGAACGTTCCCATCATACAAAATTTGGTTCATCGAACCATCTCGGGGCTTCTCCCGCCAAACTCATTGGATACATAAAAGCTCACCATCTCCAGAACCAACTGTCCTTTCCATCTCCGCCTAAAAGAAACAATGAAACTACAAAGGCGTGATCCCTCAAGAAGAAGCGGCTTATCTTCGCATGCATTGAAAGACTGGTTCCCTATGAGGTAAAGGCTCGCTAGGTTGAAAACCCGAAAGGGCGGCCTAGGCAAAAGTTAGAGCAACAAAAAAAAGAAGAAAAAAAACAAAAAAAATGGTCTCTCAGAGGCATCGATTAGTAGGATTCACTGATCTTGTGATTGAATTCCTTTCTTGATTGATGCACTAGTCAAAAGACTGAAAAGTGACCCAGCACTCCACCCACCTTCATTTCAAATATCGCCATCAACTCCTATACTCATAACCCTTCATAACCAAAGGTCGCATCCTAATCTCTCTTGTTACATCTGCATCCCTTGACCCGTCTTGTCTTAGCATGTTTAAGAAAACAATGGGCACACATTCATGTCATAAATTCATTTTTTTCGAAAAAAAACAAGAAAAGTTTTTTTCCATATGCATGTTATCTTAACTTGCATCTTGTCATTTCATCACATATTTGGTTATCATATTCGGTTACCATATTCATATTGCATCATACTTTCATGGAAAAACTTTGGGCGCTATAATGAATATTACAACATGACGTGAACAAAAACTTTTGGACGTTGCAATGAATATTATAACATGACATTTTAAAAAAAAAATTTGGGGCATTGCAATGGATATTGCAGTGTGACTCTTTGAACAAAATCTTTTGGGCATTGCAATGGATATTGCAGTGTGACTCGTTGAACAAAATCTTTTGGCATTGCAATTGATATTGCAGTATGACTCTTTGAAAAAAAAATGTATATCTTTTGACATTACAATGGATATTGTAGTGTGACTCTTTGAAGAAAAAAAACCTTTTGATTCTGCAATGAATATTGCATTCGGTCTTGATATTAGTGCAATGGATATTGCACCTAGTTTTGTGATAATGGAATGGATATTGCATCAGCTTTGGTGATAGTCTCCTGGCGATGCAATGAATATTGCATCCGGTCTTGTTGTAATGCAATGGATATTGCATATGATTTTGAAGTAACGCAATGAATATTGCATCTTTAGCATTGTGGTGATGCAATTAATATTGCATCAAATTTGGCCTTAGGTTCCCGATGAATGCAATGAATATTGCATCTCGATCTGCATCTGGTCTCACTGTGGTTGATGTAATGGATATTGCATCTGAATTTGCTTTGGTCTCGCTCGATAATGCAATGGATATTGCATCGAATTTGGTAACAAGTTTTGTGATAATGCAATGAATATTGCATCCGGTCCTAATGTTAGTACAATGGATATTGCACCTAGTTTTGTGATAAATGCAATGGATATTGCATCAACTTTGGTGATAGTGCTGTGGCGATGCAATGGATATTGCATCTGATCTTTGCGATACAATCGATATTGCATCTGATTCTGTGATAATGCAATGGATATTACATTTGGTGTTGTGATAATACGATGGATATCACATCTAGCGTTGCGATGCAATGGATATTGCATCTGATTTTGCGTTAATGCAATGGATATTGCATTTGGTGTTGTGATAATGCAATGGATATTGCATCTTGCATTGCGATGCAATGGATATTGCATTTGATTTTGCGATAAGGCAATGGATATTGCATTTGGTGTTGTGATAATGTGATGGATATCACATCTGGCGTTGCGATGCAATAGATATTGCATCTGATTTTGCAATAATGCAATGAATATTGCATTTGGTGTTGTGATAATGCGATGGATATCGAATCTAGCATTGTGATACAATGGATATTGCATCTGTTTTGTGATAATGCAATGAATATTGCATTTGGTGTTGTGATAGTACGATTGATATCGCATCTAGCGTTGTAATGCAATGGATATTGCATCTATTTTTATGATAATGCAATGAATATTGCATTTAGTCTTGTGATGCAATGAATATTGCATCTGGGTTTGTGGTAATGCAATGAATATTGCATCCGAGTTTGTGGTAATGTAATCAATATTGCATTTAGTCTTTGTGATGCAATGAATATTGCATTTTTGCCGTGCGTTATTTTCATTAGGTTGTAATGAATATTGCAACTATCATTATGTATCGCAGTTTGTTTGTTTGCTTGAGGCCGAACTACGTTTGGTCTGATTCCTCTTATTAAGGGATAGGTAGGCAGCCTATTTCGATGGGTCCGACCATCAGAACATTTTATTGTATATCTGCTTAAAAACTACGATAACCTATTGTAACCGACTTAATATGTCTAGGGTATGAGATTTGAAATGCATTATAAACTGTTGCATTATAACTGCTACCTATTGCATCTCTCCCCATTATAATTTCCACAAAATTTGGGAGTCTATTTCTTATCAACGATGCTCGTTTACTCGGTAAGCTTCGGGTTACCCGTAAACTCCATCGTTGAGGGGCTCTGTAGACACCCCAATTTCATACCTCTGGTATGTAACATGACATGAAATATCAAGACCTGTTAAAAACTTAACGAATGTCAAGTTACATGGTTAAAAATGCAAAAGAAAAAACAGGATGCGCAAACTGAAATGCAAGGGGCCAAAATGTCAAAAAGGAGCCTAAAAAGAAGCCCAGGCGCCACCCATGGCCACACCAGGCGCAACGCCCACCTCCCCTATGGGTGGTGCCTAATAGTGCAGCTCTTTGCCTTCAGTACAATCTCTCAAGCGCGCGGTACAAGCCGATGAAGCATAGAAGAAGAAAACTTAATGACGAAGGAGTCCCTTCTCCAGCCTATAAATAGAGGCATCCGGCTTTTGAAATTCACTTCACACACACCGCAAGCTTAACACTCATCGCACACAGTTCACACACCGCTGAAAGTTTACGCAGAGAGTGATCGTTCTGAGAGTATCCATCCTCTAAGCCTCAATGCTCCGTCAAATCTTCCCTAAATATAAAACCAACTAGTCAAAGTGAACCTTAGCCTCCCCGCTAGGATTCCACCCTATTCCACCGGTCCAAAAATCATAAAAAGAGCAGGTGCCCTGTCCGAATCCAGACGCCAAATCCGCCAGAAGCAAGCAATTGCTCTGCCCGATTTCCGCTGTCAGCAAGCAAACAACAGCAAAAAGCAAGTAGTTACTCCGCCCATTTCCCGATGCCAGAAAGCAATTTTCGGAAGCAGTTACTTTGCCCGAATCTACGCAACAGCAAAAGCCTCCCTCTCGCGGAAGGACAGAGCGAGCACACCTAAAATCTACTAGAAGTTAATGATACAAGATAAAAGCCCCCACACTTCAAAAGGTGGGCTATTTAAAGTTTTAATATAAAAAGTTATATTTTCAGTCGACCCGATGTAATAAATATAAGCAGTTATGCTGCCTGGATTTCTATAGAAAATAGCACTAAAAAGAGCCATTATTATGGCTAAATATTTATAAATATATTTGTAATTCATGAAAGGAGGCTGCTGCAAGTTTGTAATAATATAAATACAAATATATATGTTTAAATGCTTTATTTCATTTGCTAAATAAATATAATAAAAGCATATTTTAGCCAAAAACTATTTTGAGACCAAAAGGGCGAGATGAGTGCCTAACACCTTCACACCTCGTAACTTAGCCTCCAAACCCTTTACAAAATCTTGTTATTTTTTGTTTTTCTTTATTTCTCCTTAAAATAAAGATGACGACTCTGTTACAACATTTTCGATCCACAGTGAGGCAAGGGCGTATTCTCACGCGCTCTTTGCAACATCCTTTTTGCACTTTTAATTAGAGCCGTCAAAATTGGCCAAACCCGTTGGGTTGGTCTGCCCCGTCAAGCAAAAAGGATGGGTTGGGTTAGGAAATTATAGGTCCACTAGGGGCGGGCCTAACTGGCTTGGACCGTACGGGTCGCGGGCCAAGGTGGGGCGGGGGCGGGTAACCCGCCAAAATTAAAAATTGAAAATATATAATTAATCTAAAAAAAAACTAATATTTACTGATATACACCGTATGGATTATGGAATATGTATACTTCCAAAAAGTGAAAATCTCATCCACTGTTCACTTCACATCACATTTCACTAACCCAAAAAAATTCCAACTTCCAAGACTCCCCCAAAGCCAGTCATTCACTCAGTGACTCATCAGGTCTCAAAAGTCAAAATTCAAACTCAAATTAATATCTCAAATCTCAATTCAGTGAATACTGAATACACATTGCTCTCTCTTCAATCTTCCGAGTTCTCCACTTCTCTGTGACGGTGTGAGATTTAACTAGTTAAGCGGCCATTGGCTCATTGTTGAATTGTCCATCATTGTCGTTATAATCGCCGCCTCGCCACTCGCGCTCGCGCCTCTCTCTCTCTCTCTCTCTAGTCTCACCACTACCACATTCGACCATCGATCACTCTCTTGTCTTCTCACCGCCATTGATCTCTCTCCTCCGAAATCCTCCGACTTGTCCGGCTGTCCATAGGCTCACAACCTCCGGTTGTCTCACGATCAGACTCACATCTCAAGAGCTCGGTTGTCCATTGATGCACATGGATGCAAGTAGGTATCCAAGCGATTCCTTGAAGCTTGAAGTTTCAAAGGAATGACATGTCACCATACATACCTCCAGCAAAAGCCAAAATCACTAAAGATGTTAGATTAAGGAAAAGATAAAGTCAACTAAAAAATAAAGATTAATTTGAGTTTTTAGATGTCTATTATTTTATTTTCGTAGGCATAAACCCATCGATTCAGGCTTGATGCTGAAGGCAACGGATCTAGATTGTTGATGGCAACTTGATTAAAGTTTTTCTATTCATTTCATGGTGATTAACGTTTGGATGGTTGGAGACAAAATTTCCTTCTTGGACGGGTTGGTCCGCCCCGCCCCGCAACCCAAGGTGGGTTGGGTTGGACCAATGAATTCTCAGTCTGCCATTTTCGCGGGTTGGTCCGCCCCCGCCATTTTGCGGGTTGGTCTGCCCCGTTGGTCCGTTTTGACGCTCTACTTTTAATTTCATTTTCCCTAAACAAGGGAAGATAGAATAAAAAGGGTGTTGCGTTTTTTGAATTTTATCTTCCCCTAAACAAGGGAGGATGAGATACAGAAAAATACAAAGCACTCAAAGTGATCCACAATTAGCCCGAGTGTATTCCACGTGCTCTTTACAAGACTCTTTTTGCACTTTTAATTTCGTTTTCCCCTAAACAAGGGAAGATGTAATGAAAAGAATGATGTCTTCTCAGAATCTCGTGTTCCCCTAAACAAGGGAGTGCGGGATACGGAGAAATCCTGGGGCACTTACAGAGGCTTGAGTAGGATGAGTAGTCGGGCAATATTTCTTCATCATAAAGGAGTCCCAAAGACTTTTAGAAGATCAAAATCTCCACCAAAGTTACATGGAAAAAATACGTACAATGTCATTGATATTCCGAATTCTCACCCCTCCTTTATTGGTGGGACGACAACATTTCCCCTAGGCGATCCAGTGGGTTTTAAGTTTACTATCAATCGAGCCACAAAAGAAGTTGAACAGAATTTTGTTAATCAAATTGATAACAAAGGCTGGGGGATCTAGGATAGCGATCTGATACATGATGATAGATTGGAGAATCAAGTTAATCAAGGTTATTTTGCCAGCATGGTTGAGGAACGCACTAAACCAAGAATTAATTTTATTTTGTAGTTTTTCCAGGAGAGGATCAAATAGACTTTTCTTCTTACGCCCCTAATAAATCGGGCATCTCAGATAGGTGATAGGAAGATCTCGACGACTCGAGCCCAAATAATGCTTAATGGATGAAATTCTAGAATTAGAGGTGTGTCAGGAAACCATAAAACAGCTTTTGCTATTGTTAATTAACTGGCTGTGAGTGCCCCGGAACGCTCCCAAACCCCGCGCTCCCTTTTTTAGGGGAACGCGAGTTGCGGAAGGACATCACTCTTTTCATTCCATCCTATCTTATTTAGGAGAAGACGAAATTAAAAGTGCAAAAAGAGTGTTGTCGAAAGTTCGTTGAATACACTTCGGTCACTGAGTGTGTTTTAGTCCACTATGAGTTTTTGGATTTTCCCGTATCTCATCCTCCCTTGTTTAGGGGAAAACAAGATACAGAAAACGCATCACCCTTTTCATTCTCATCTTCCCTTGTTTAGGGGAAAACAGAAAAATGGAAAAAAAACAAAAAAAAAGATGTTGCGAAGGCGCGTGGGAACACGCCCTGCCTCACTATGGACTTGGGTTCATTCTGGATTACTATGAGTGCTTTGGATTTTCCGTGTCTCATCCTCCCTTGTTTAGGGGAAAACAGAAAAGTGTAAAAAAAAGAATGTTGCGTGCCTCACTATAATCCAAAATGTTGTAACAAAGTCGCCATGTTTATTTTAAGGAGAAATAAAGAAAAACAAAAAATAACCAAAGTTTGTAAAAAAGGGGTTCGGAGGCTAAGTTACGAGGTATGAAGGTGTTAGGCACCCAACTCGCCCTTTTGGTCTCAAAAATAGTTTTTGGCTAAAATATGCTTTCTGTGGGTGCCCCGGATCGCGCCCGCGCCCTACGCCCTTGGATAGGGGAACGCGACGTGCGGAGCCGAACACCACACTTTCCGTTCCGCCCTCCCTTGTCTAGGGGAAGACGAAACTAAAAATGTGGAAAGGGTTCTGTCAAGAAGCGCGTGGAATACGCCTCGATCACTTCAGTGATTTTTTGTCATTATGGGAGCTTTGGGTTTTCTGTATCAAGTTATCCCTTTTTTAGGGGATAACAGGATGCATGAATACATCAACCTTTCATTCACATCTTCCCTTGTGTATGGGAAAATGAAAAGTGCAAGAAAGGATGTTATGCGGGCACACACTATGGATTTTATGAAAATTGCCTTAAGGCCTATTTCAGATCGCTATGAGTGCTTTGGGTTTTCTGTATCAAGTTATCCATTTTTAGGGGATTCCAGGATGCAGGAATACATCACCATTTCATTCTCATTCTCCCTTGTTTAGGGGAAAACAGAGAAGTGCAAGAAAGGATGTTGCGATGCCTCACTGTGATCCAAAATGTTTTGACAGAGTCGCCATCTTTATTTTAAGGAGAAAATAAAGAAAAAACCAAAAATAAAACCAGAGAATGGAAAAAACGGGTTCGGAGGCTATTTTCGAGTTGGAAGGTGTTAGGCACCCAATTCACCCTTTTGGTCTCAAAAACATTTTTTGGCTAAAGTATGCTTTTTGTTATATTCATCTAGCAAATAAATAAAGGATTTAAAAGAAAGAAAGGAAAACAAATACATCCATATCTACATTAATTACGGACTTGCAGCCGCCTCCTTCCAATAATTTACAAATACACTTAAAAATATTTGACCATAATAATGGCTCTTTTTAATGCTATTTTCTAAATAAATCCGGGCAGCACAACGGCTTATATTTTTACATTGGACCGGATGGAAAATAGTTTTTTTATAAAATAATCCCCTTAAAGGCTCACCTTTTAGAGCGTGGTGCGCTCACTCTGTCCTTCCGGGAGAGGGAGTCTTTTTTGCTGCTGCTGCGGTTCGGGCAAGGTGACTGCTTCCGAAGGTTGCTTCTGGGCACGGTCAAATGGGAAGAGCAACTGCTTGCGTTTTTGCTGATGCGTGCTTGCTGCTGACGGAAATCGGGTAGAACAACTGCTTGTTTCTGGCGGATTTGGCCTTTTTACTCGGGCAGAACAACTGCTCTTTTCGAGATTTTTGGACCGGGGAAATAGGGTGGAAACCTAACTAAGGGGCTAAGGCTCACTTTGACCGGTTGGTTTTATATTTGGAGGAGGTTTGGCAGAGCTTCGAGGCTTTATAGGAAGGGGCGCTCACTATCTCACGATCGCTCATTATTCTCACAGCGTAACAACAACGCTGAAAGCTTTGGGCGTTTTTCTGTGTGTTGAAAGCGAACCCGGGGCCTCTTATTTATAGGCTAAGAGAGGGACATCGCTGGCATTTACGAATTTCACTTTGTGCTTCACCAGCTTGTACTGTGTGCTTGAGAATTTGTGCAATGCGTTTATAACTTTGGGAGCACTGTAGCACACTTGGGCACCAGAACCACTCTCCTTGGGCGCCGCGCCAGGAGGACTTAGTTCAGCGCCAGCCTTCCATTTTTAAGCCTCTTTTGACACTTTTAGCTGCTGCATTTTACTGTTTTGCGCATCCTGCTTTATCTTTTGCATTTTTACACCTTGTAACTTGACATTTGTTAAGTTTTAACAGGTCTTGATATCGCATGCCAATGTTACGTACCAGGGGTACGAAATTGGGTTGTCTACACTTTCATTATATTTATTCAGCAAATGAAATAAAACATTCAAACAGGTATATATGTATCCAAATTATTACAAACTTGCAACCGCTTCCTTCCAGGAATTACAAATATATTTATAAATATTTGGCCATAATAATGGCTCTTTTTAGTGCTATTTTCTATAGAAATCCGGGCAACATAACTACTTATATTTTTTACATCGGGCCGACAGAAAATATAACTTTTTAGTTTTTATAAAATCTCTTAAAGGCTTACCTTTAAGAGCGTAGGGTGTGCTCGCTCTATCCTTCTGGGAGAGGGAGTCTTGTGTTGTTGTGGAGATTCGGGCAGAATAACTGCTTCCGAAAGTCGCTTTCTGGCACCATGAAACGGGCGGAGCAATTACTTGTGTTTTTGCTGTTGTTTGCTTGCTGTTGGCGGAAATCGGGCAGAGCAACTGCTTACTTCTAGTGGATTTGGCCTCTGGATTCAGGCAGAGCAACTGCTCTTTTTGAGATTTTTGGACCGGAGGAATAGGGTGGAATCCTAGCGGGGAGGCTAAGATTCACTTTGACCGGTTGGTTTTGTGTTTGGGGGAGATTTGACGGAGCTTCGAGGCTTTTTGGAGGAGGAGAACTCTCAGGACGATCTCTCTGCGTAAGTTGTAAGCGGTGTGTGAACTGTGTTCGATGAAGGCTGATTTTGTGGTCCCTTTTCTCACTACCCAGGACTCTCTATTTATAGGCAAAAGGAGGGACTCCTTCGTCATTAAGTTTTCTTCTCTGTGCTTCATCAGCTTGTACCGCGCGCTTGAGAGATTGTACTGAAAGTCAAGCCAGAGAGTGCATAAACCACTATTGGGCGCCACCCACATTGGATTTGGGCGCCGCGCCTGCTTGGAGTGTGGGTGGCGCCTGGGCCTCTTTTTGGGGTCATTTTTGACACTTTCCCCCCTGCATTTCACTGTTTTATGCATCCTGCTTTTCCTTTTGCCTTTTTAAACCCTGTAAGTTGACATTTGTTAAGTTTTAACAAGTCTTGATATCGCATGTCATGTCACATACCAGGGGTACGAAATTGGGGTGTCTACACTGGCCCGAGCAATTTTCATAATTGGAGAGAAGTTGTCTATGCCTAGATAAAGAGTGCGTGTTCCCATTGTAAAAATGGCAACATCGTCAGCAAAGGAAAGATGAGATACGATGGGGCAGCCACCAGAAGAAGAATAAGCAAAGTGAGGATGAGAAGACTAAATTCATTGAGGCCGCGGTTAAGCACTTCAGCTGCAATGATAAAGAGGCTAGGGGATAGAGGATCCCTTTGACGAAGACCACGAGAAAAGGGAAAAAAGCCAACAGAACTGCCATTAATTAAGACAGATAACAAGTTGTTAGAGACGGTCCTCCAAATCATGTCAATAAATGCTTCCCCAAAGCCAAACTTGCAAAGAACTTTAATAAGAAAATACCAGGAAACTCTGTCAAATGCTTTTGCCATGTCTAACTTAATAATGACATTAGAGCCGTTAATTTTTTTTTCTGCAAATGGTGAGACATTTCATGAGCAAGAAGCATATTATCTTGAATGATTTGGCCTTTTGTGAAAGTGCTTTGGTTATCAGAAATGATGCTGGGGAGGATATGAGCTAGGCGAGCCGAGAGATTCTTAGATATGCTTTTGTTACAAAAGTTGCAGAGGCTAATGGGGCGAAGGTCCTTGAAGAACGAAACAGTATTGGTTTTGGGGATAATGTAATGGAGGTGCTTGTCCAAGATTTGGGCATTTCAAAGCCAGCAAAAAATTCAGCGATGGCCAATAACAGGTTAGGAGCGATGACTTCCCAGCAAACAATGTAAAATTTTTCAGAGAAACCATCAGGACCTGCAGCACTATCGCCGCTCATAGAAAAACAACGTCTTTGATTTCCGCCATAGAAGGAGGGGCCAAGAGGCTGCTATTCTAATTAGAAGTAGCCAAAGAGGGAATGTGGTTAATAAGGTCATCCTCAAGAGTGTTGCAAGCCGAGAGCTGATCCTTGTAAAAATCCACAGCAGCCCTTTTGATATCCTCTCCAGAATTCAGATCATTGCCATGCATGTCGATAATTTTATGAATGTACAATTTACTATGGGTATGCTTAACAGACGAGTGAAAAAGTTTCGTGTTGCCATCCCCATCTTTTAGCCAGCGTAGATGGGATTTTTGTATACAAAAATCCTCTTCAATTTTAAGTCTGCGTTTTAAGTTGGCCTGAGCAAGGTGAAGAGCTTCACGGCTTTGAGTATTGTTATCATTCTCATAATTCAATTCCATCTCTAAGACATCATCTTTAGCCTTCTTAATGCCCTGGAAGATGTTACCAAAACTATTACGATTCCATAATTTCAAAGCAAAGCGGACCGCCTTAAGTATGTTATAAAATCGAACCATAGGTCTACCCCAAGTATCAACTTGCCAGGCTTCCCTAACCGTGTCCAAGAATGAGTGGTGAGACGTCCTGATATTAAGAAAACGAAAATGAGAATTGCGGGGCACGGACTGAGAACAGAAAGTAACCAGTAAGGGGGAATGATCTGAGCAAGTGCGATTAATTAAGATGTTCAACCCGGGAAGAGGAAGACCAATTCGACCAAAAATAGTTACAGACGACCATGTCAAGTCTCTGAAAGATAGTGGCCTAGCCATCTCGTTGGTTGCACCAAGTATATTTGCTGCCGATAAAACCCAGGTCTGTAAGGCCCACGACATTGAGACACACCTGAAAATCCAAGGCCCCTTGTCTATCCCATCCCGAACCTCAATTTTTTTTCCTAAGAGATTAAAATGATATTAAAATCCCCACCAATGAGCCACGGAATTTCAACATAATTATTACTCATGTCGATTATATCATTCCAGAGATCGTGACATTCCGTGTTAGAGCATTTTGCATAGATGGCACTGATGATAGTGAATTGGGACCGGGAGTAGTGCCGGAGCCGGATGGTAATATGTTACAAAGAGCCATATTCAACCTGACAAATGAAGTAAGATTTAGCTAAAATCCATATGTTACCAGTCATATTACAAAAGAAGAAACGAAATTTAAGACGACAAGCAATGGGTTGGATTTTGGACTTATCGATCATGGGTTCACAGATGGAAAGAACTGAGATGTGATGGAGTTTGATTAGTTTCTTCAACCGTGAAATAGCAGAGTCATTCCAGAGACCCTGGAGATTCCAAAAAAGACAGTTAATTGACATGAGAAACATTAGTGGCAGTTCCAGGTTGAGTTTTAGCATGCACTTGAGAGCGTGTGGTTCTGGCGGTAGGGGGAATGATAGGATGTTTTTTTGCCCTTTTTCCGTTTTCCAGATGATTCAATATTCAGAGCTTCCAGGGGAGACACCTCATGGTCCATATTTTCTTCCTCTAGAGTTTGAAGAATAACATACTTATTAGGAGAGGTGAGGTTTTCTTCTTGCTCATTGTTAGTATCAGCCACTTTTACCAAGTCATCAGGTTGCCCATTGGGTTCAGCATTCACGTTGTTAATATCATTAAGATCAACGGTAACAGAAGGCTCAGAAGCCATTTCAGGATCGATATCATTAAGAGAAGTATCACCCGACAAAGGAATCTTCTTGCCCAAGTCATTGATAACAGGAATACCTTCCACCAAGCTTGGATCATTAATATGATTGGGAGGCTCATTTAATACAATATCTTCGTCTTTAGTATTAGGTTGGATGGGAGATTTAGTGGCAAAACTGTGTTCTTCATTGCGCACACGGATAAGGTTAGGGCTAGGAGTGGCATGCATCAATAATAACTTTTTTACCATTGTCAACTTTCTTAGGAGTCCAACGAGTAGAGGTACCCGAAGGGCCCTTGTGACCTCCAATATGTTGATGATCCTCATTAGAATTCACTGCTAGGGTAGGATTGTGATACTTAGTGTTTGTCGAAGTAGGCGGCGACGGAGGGTTTTTAAACTTGCAAGAATCAATAGACTGGCCTTGTCTATAACAGTGGGTACAATAATGAAGGAGATTTTCAGCCTCCAAAGTTTGCCAAAACCCGAGGCTTGAGAGCCACATTCGATCCAAATTCTATTAGGAACCGTCTTTAACAAATCAATTTCAACACATATTCTAGCTACAATCGGGCTTGGGAAGTTGAGCGTGGCCTGGTCGAGCATCAAAGGCTTGCCAAAAAGATTAGCAATAGAAAACAAGGCTGTTTTCTGAAAATAGATGAATGGGGGGATTAGGGATAGAAAACAAAACCGGGACAATAGAGTTTTCCTTCTCTGGCCTGAATTCAAGAGTCTATTTAAAAATGTGTATAGGGTAACGTCCCACATACCGTTGGTCCTTGATCCAAAGCCTTTGGTAATCTTCATCGTGGTTAACTTGAATAAGAACGTGTTTGGAATCGAGATGTCCGAGAGTGAAGGCAACCTTAAGACCGAAGGTTTGAAAGAGTTTGCGAGTGGATTCCATGGATGGCCGACCGTGAGAAAACTTACCAATGAGGGCATGTTTGAAAGGTTGGGCGAGGTGATGAACAACCTCATCAGTGAGCTGCAAAGCGGGTTCTTCTTTGTAGAAAAAGGGAGGTATAATAAAAGCTAGGGGATTGGGATTAGAGCATGAAGAGGAGAGAACTTGAGCAAACGAAGAAGCTGAAGGAGGATCATGGGGGTTAGGGGTCATAATTGCCATGGCAGCTGCACCCAAGAAACCCTAATCAGGGCAGCCAAAAGGGGATAGAGAACTGGCTAGATAGAGAGATTTTTTTTAGAGAGATAACGTTTTTTCCCTGGTGTGTGAGATGTATATCTTATATTGGTAATAATGGTAGAACTCTTATATCTAAAGAATTTTAAAACAAACATCACTTTCTATACATCTTTTCTATTGGTAATAATAATATTTTTAAAACTAACACTAATTTCTAACAAATGTGAGATACATTATTCTATAGTAATAATAATAGTATTTTATAGGCAAAACACATATTTTGGGCCACTGTACTTTTCCAAAAATTGCAATTAGGCCACTGAGAGGTCAAAATTTTCGGTACGGCCACTATAACATACTTATCTTGCATGTTAACCCAATTTTTGGATAAACGTTAAGTTATGTTAAATACCTATTGTGCCCTCTTCTTCTTCGTCTTCAACTCTCAAATTCAAAAAAATCCCTTGCTCTTGACCCACCAAGGACAATTGTATTATAGGTTTGAAACAGGACTTTCGTGATAACCATCAACCCATGACCATTGACATCTTCATGTTTAAATGTTCAACCATAACAAAGTTTCCAACCTAGATTTGAAATTACAGTGGCATATTTTTAAAATTCTTGTTTATGGGTGAGGTGGGTAATGGATTTTTGGATTTTTTATTTTCCACCCACCAGGAAGAATCTCAAGACTTGATTTTTTTTTTCTTTTCAACTTCAAATAAATACACAGACAACACACAACCCCACACGCTATCTTCTCTTAACCCCCATTGATATACCCACCAAACACACGCAACAATTCTATTCCCGACTGTAAAAACGACAATAAACCCACACCAACACAAAATCATCTTGCCTCCAAAATTCTCACTTGCAAATCAATGAAGAACATTAGATTTAGCTTAATTACTCATTTACCTCCATGGATTATGTCTTCCTCTTCCGCCATGACTGCTCCTCTCCCTCTCTCCAAAACTTCTCTCAAATCTAGGTTAATGGGTAGACCAAGAACAGATGGAGGGAGATCTGGGTTTCAGATCTGAGTTTCAGAGATGGAATTGGAGGGGGTGCTGGAACGAAGGTAGAGAGAGCATGATAGGGCTGGAGCTAGAACAACTCTGTTTAGAGATGGAGGGAGAGATGCCCGGCTGGAGATAGATTGGAGATAATGAAGTTGGTCGGAGAAGATGGAATCGAAGCAGAATCTGGGTGAGGAGAGGGCTATAAAGAAATATAGTGAATGTGATAGAGATGAGGGGCGATTTTGGCGGAGATGGAGTAGGAAGGAGGACGGCGATGGGGGGAGAGAGAGCTCGGAGAATGAGGAGGCTAGCTGATCCCCATCTGAAAAAAAATATATGAGGAGGCTAGCTAGCTATTTTTGGAATCTCGAATTTTTTTCCTTAATTGATCGCAGAGGGTGATGATGAAGAAGACGAGGGAAAAATATGTATTTAACATAACTTAACGTTCATCCAAAAATAGGGTTAACATGCAAGATAAGTCCGGTACAGTGACCGCACCAAAAATTTTGACGTCTCAGTGGCCTAATTACAATTTTTGGAAAAGTACAGTGACCCAAATATGCGTTTTGCATATTTTATATAAAAACTTTTGAAATCAACATCTTTCTAAACAATGTGAGATGCATCTCTTCTATTGGTTATAACATAAAAATAATAATAGTAGTTGTATTTTAATTAAAGAGTTTTGAAACAAACATCTCTTTTTAAATAATGTGTGATACATCTCTTGTATTGATAATAATATAAAAATTCTTTTATCTAAAGAATTTTATAACCAATATATGTTTCTAAATAATGTGGATTTCTTTGTAACCAATGTGAGATACATTATCTAAAAACATTTTAAACCAATATCACTTTTTCTAACCAGTGTGAAATACATATTTTTTCTATTAGTATTAAGTATTTTATAAAAAATACTTTTAATATATACATTACTCTCTAACCAATGTGAAATACATTTCATCATTTGCGAAATTTTTTATCTAAAAAACTATAAAATCAATATCTCTTTCTATATAATGAGATACATTTATTCTCTTCTCTTTCATTGATAATAAAAGTAGAAGTCTTTTTATTTAAGGACTCTTAAAATAAACATCATTTTTAACCAATGTAAGTTTATCTATTTTATTGGTAATAATAGTAATTTAAAACCAACATCAATTTATAACAAATGTGATATATATATATATATATATATATATATATATATATATATATATATATATATATATATATGTAAAATTAATATCATTTTTAACCAATGTAAGATATACATCTTTTATTGGTAATAATGGTAGAAGTCTTTTATCAAAAGACTTTGAAAACCAACATAATTTTCTAATCAATGTATGATACATCTCTTCAATTGGTAATTAATAATATTATTTTTAAAACAATATCAATTTCTAACCAATGTAAGATACATCTATTCTATTGGTAATAATAGTAGAATATTTTGTAACCAATGTGAGATACATATCTTGTAAAAGTGAAAGTTTTTAGTCTAAAGACTTTAAAATATAACATTTTCTTTTGAAACAATGTGTTATACATCTCTTTTATTGGCAATAATATAAAATAATTTAAAATCAACATCATTTTCTAATCAATGTGAGATATACATCTTCTATTGGTAATAATGATTGAATTCTTTATCAAATGAATTTGAAAACCAACATCACTTTCCAACCAATGTATGATACATCTCTTCTATTAGTACTTCATAATAATATTTTTAAAACCAACATCAATTTCTAACCAATGTGAGATACATTTATTCTATTGTTGAAAAATTAGTGTTTTTAGTGAAAGAAATTGTGCAACTTGAGGCACGAATTTCTTTACGTGTCATTTATTTGTTGGCGAAGTTAATTGTGCAAATTTATTATACTCGGTGAGAGTATCGAAATGATATATTTATTTGTCCAAATCGAGTTTTGGATGAATAAGATTTCAAGATTTAAAGTATAATACTTGTTTTTAAAAATAGTGTTTAGTGAAAAGAAATTGTGCAACTTGAAGTGCAATTTCTTTACGTGTCATTTGTTTGTTAGCAAAAATAATTATGCAAATGTGTTCTTCGGCAAGAGTATCGAAATGATATATTTATTTGTCCAAGTCAAGTTTTGGATGAATAAGATATGAAGGCTTAAAGTATGGTGTTAGAAGTGGGTTATTAGAAGTAATGTCTCACTTTGAAAAGTTTAATCTCACATTGGTTAATCTAACCAATGTGAGATACATTTATTCTATTATTGAAAAATTAGTGTTTTTAGTGAAATAAATTGTGCAACTTGAGGCACGAATTTCTTTACGTGTCATTTATTTATTGGCGAAGCTAATTGTGCAAATTTATTATACTCGGTGAGTATTGAAATGATATATTTATTTGTCCAAATCGAGTTTTGGATGAATAAGATTTCAAGATTTAAAGTATAATACTTGTTTTTAAAAATAGTGTTTAGTGAAAGAAATTGTGCAACTTGAGGCACGGATTTCTTTTACGTGTCATTTGTTTTTAGCAAAATAATTATGCAAATGTGTTCTACTCGGAAGAGTATCGAAATGATATATTTATTTGTCCAAGTCAAGTTTTGGATGAATAAGATATGAAGGCTTAAAGTATGGTGTTAGAAGTGGGTTATTAGAAGTAATGTCTTACTTTGAAAATTTAATCTCACATTGGTTAGAAGTAATGTTAGTTGTAAGTTTTTTTTATAATATAAGTCTTCTATTATAATACCCGTCAAGTCCGGTCGAGCATTGGCCATGCCTTGGAATAAGAGCCGACTTCGGATTTATACTTATCTTCAGCCGCATCATATAACCCGGCGAGTCTGTGCTTGGGGCATGCTTTGAGTAAGGAACTTCAGAAACTTGCCCACAGACAAGTCAAAGGTTTCCTTAAGCGGTCACTTATTATATATGCTCCTACATTCACGCGGGCAGGCTATCGCCTAAAATCAGGGATTCTCTCATAATTCTACAAGATAATTAAGGCTGAATCCTAGGACGGATTCAATGACATTGGAGGGCTATAAATACCCTCCATAAATCATATTCAAGATACACTCTTTCTTGAGTCTCGAACCTCTGTTAAATTCTCTTTTGACTTTCTCACATGATATTTTATTCTCATCGGAGTGATTTCATGGGCAAGCCTTACACCCCACTAAGGTATTTTTGTGACCTTAATCAGTTTCGGCAGTCAGCCTGAGATATCCTACCGATCATACTGCGGACGACTAGCGCATTTTTGTCATATATATATCTCCCAAAATATTTATTCACTTTTTATTTTTAATAGTTGAACAATTAATTATCTTAGTTTTCTACTATACTTGTCATTATACATAGTTTTATAGTTTTGTTATATGTTAATGGAGTAACAACCTCATTTTACTACGATTAGTAGGGTTAGTATAAGAAATATATATTCTAATTAATGATTTGTTTTAGTCCGTATAAAAATGAAGCAAAAACGTTTCTTTGAAATAGGAGTATATGCTTATAAATGATGGTATTAAAGAGTTTCGTGATTGATAGTTTATGTGTCGATTCTACTAATAAAAGTTCTTATTTAGTGTTCATTATACCGTCGGTTTAAAGAGGTTCGTGATTGATATTAAAGAGGTTCGTGATTTATAGTTTAGGTGTCGATTCTACTAATAAATGTTTCATTATACCGTCGGTTCCCTAACATGTTTCATGTAATACATCTTGTAGATCGTAATTTATAAGATGAAAATCTTATTTGTCTCATAACTCATCCTACAAATACATGTGGAGTTGCATTAGTGAAGATCTGTCTTTATAAAAAGTAATGCTAGAAGCGCATTTCAGTAATGAGCTCAAATTTGTGGCCAAATGATGTAGTTTCAATGTGTCATCTTATTTG
>CM028378.1:22434950-22497511 GCA_013146195.2 Codonopsis lanceolata | reverse complement strand
AAGTTATATTTTGTTGAGTTTGGTTTTATTAGTATTGGATTACTAGTCTTGGATGCACGCCCAATATGAATTCAAGGTATTATGAATGCTCTAATTTTGGTTCTTCAAATCCTATGATATTGGGTTTTTGTCTGAATTGCTTGGTTTGTGAGTTGATGGTGGTTCTGTTTTGTTGTGGACAGATTGATCTTCGTTTCAGAGTCACGCTGTGTTGGCACTGCAGGAGGCTGCTAAAGCATCGTGGTTGGTCTATTTGACCTCATATGATCCATATGTGACTGTCAGTTACTCACACCATTAGCCATTTGGTAGAAGGCAGTCAGAAAGATCTTTAATGCAATAGAATAAGGAAATGAAAAAAGTGAACACCTATGGTAATTTGAAACTTCATTTTCATAATCTCTAACAAGCCATAACAAACCTAAGATTGCCAGGGAAGAACAAAAATAAATGGATCTACTCTTCTATAAGCAATCATTTGTGCAACACTTTCTCTCATTAAATACCAATCAAACTTAATTGGTGAAACATTAGACCACTATGTTATTTCACCAAACAAGTACATGGGAGTTCCATTTGATGCAAAATATAAAGCACGAAACTATAACACAACTCAGACATGCAGAATAGAACTAGATAGAAAATCAAGTTTTTTAACTTTGCAAATCAAGATGACCAAAAGTGCATCCTTATTTTTACATCAGTCTTCAATTCCTTAATTTACTAATAAAAAGTTACATGCAGCATAACACTAATAAAAAGAAAAGGGTAGAGCAACTGGAAGGAATATTAGAATTAAAGTGGTGTCCAAGCAATTGAATCCACCTTAATCTCTACTCTAATTGATTACTGGAGTATTTCCCTTTCCCCTGTAGCTTGTAGCCTGTAGGTAGGGCAGAGAGAGTGTTGTGTTTTTTAAATTTCTTTTCTCAGAAAAAAGGATCAACCAGAAGTGACCAAATGGACCTCTGTAGCACGTAGGTATGTGAGACTTTATCTCATCAAAAAAGTAAATCAGAAGACATGAGCACATGAGCGATAGAGAAGTAGAATTTCAGATTCAAACCCGACTCTTATACTACATTAAAGTAAAATCCTTTTCCTAGAGGGGACTCTTATACTACATTAAAGTAAAATCCCTTGCTGCGAATTTATCATTTTGAATCCCTGATACTTGATTCTTTGTTATGAAGTAAATAATCAGATTTAAGTATTAAATCCACATATATTTAAAAAACTCAGCTATCAAAATCAATGATGCAAATTTCAACAGCTTCTACCACACTTACTGGCCAAATGTTGCAATTTAAAACGTAATTTACAGAGACTATAAAACAAAATGACATGATGATGCCAAGTGCTGCCAGATGAATCAATGTGTCTTCTTTTCTTTTTGTACTTTTTTTAACTGACAAGTATGTCAAAATATATGAGAAGACCGAAACAAACCACGGACCAAAATCACAATCACAAGGAAAGCCGAAATGCTCACAGATGTAGAATGTTTAGTTTATTGTATGTTTACGAGGCAAAAATGAAACAAACACAGTAGACGTAAACCCATAATAACAAGCATCATTCTTGTAAATATTTTGAAAACAGCTGAGTTATAATGCCTCACCTTCTTACGATGCTCTCTTAAAGCTAGCAAACCAGCTTTAGTACATATTGCCTTGATATCAGCCCCAGAAAACTCATCTTTAGTCATAACGAACTCTTCCAAGTTAACATCATCAGCCAAAGTCATCCTTGATGTGTGTATCTGAATTTCCAAAAAAGGAGTATTGTTTAATCACACAGTAATCACATCAAATATTATAATTTGACTTGTAAATATCATTGCGGCAATAATATAACTATATCGTGAAAATGCGCCTCCTCATTTTAATGTCAGGAAGAGGAAATTCTATCTTCTTATCAATTCGGCCAGGTCGAAGCAGGGTAGGGTCAAGACTTTAATTTTGTTAGTAGCCAGAATCACATTGACATATCCTCTAAAATCAAAACCATCTAACTGGTTCAGCAATTCCAACATAGTCCTCTGAATTTCACATTCACCAACTGAATGGGCATCATACATGCATAACAGTCTCTATTAGGTTTCTCTACAATAGCAAGTAATGCTTGTATGTTGTAAGCACCCAGGTTTAAAGGCCCACCTCTTTGTACCAATTGCATCGATTTCATCAATGAAAATGATAGAAGGTGAAAGGTCATCTGCAACTATTAAGAGCTCTCTCACAAATTTTGGACCATCTTTTAGGTACTTTTGAATTAATTCACTTCTAACAACCCGCAAGAAAGTAGCTGATATAGTGTTCGCCACAACCTGAATAAAATAAGAGCAGCTTCAATGGAAAAGGATCATTAAGGAAAGATACATATAAACTCCCAAGTACTAGCATAATGGGTGGTGCAAGTTTCATGTTGTTCCTGCTAGTAGGCGTTATCCAACACCCAAGTAAGCATTTCATACTACTGTTGTTCAAATGTTGGGATGAGAACAGAAAGTAACTAAGAAAACGAAGGGGTGGCTGGGAGCACAAAGAAAAATCAATTACGAGCACACTTGCTTAAATGAGGAATGATGTCTTTCCCAGATTCACCACAAATACTGCTCAAAAAGCAAAAGAAAGAACATAACAGGACCATACATGATACATCCTAACAACAAATAACAAAACTTGACCATACAACCTACCTTTTAATTCCAAATACATTTTGATTATTGAAACAATACATTTTTAAAGTAGACATAACAATAGCACTACTTGAGAAACATGTTAATTTGAACTGCAAATACATAATAGTAATGCTGTTGTTGTATCAATACTATCCCCTATTACTTTTAAAGACATTGGAATCTTGTACATCCTGTTACTTGAGAAAACAATTTCCAGCTAAGTGGATAATGATAGAAATACAGATCTCCTCATTCACACCTGTAATAGCCATTTAACAAGTGAGTAATTTTTTTAGTTTTAGATATTCTTCCCTTGCCATGTTTTATTTGTTATAGCAAAAGTTAATTTGTTTTGTCTATTTGCTGAATACAGGTCAGGGAAAGTTAATCCTCAATTCCCATACATGCTTCATTGTGGTATTCAGGTAGTGTAACATACTAATATATTTCAATGTGATTTTTGTTGATATGTCATTTAGTTTAACTGATAATGCAAGGAATCAGTCAAAGTTTACACTGGAGTGAAATTTATAATACTAAAAGAAATGAAAAGAAAAGGGCAGAGCAACTAGAAGGAATATTAAAATTAAAGTGGTGTCCAAGCAATCGAATCCATCTTAATCTCTACTCTAATTGATTACTGGAGTATTTCCCTTTCCCCCTGTAGCTTGTAGCATGTAGGTAGGGCAGAAATAATATTGTGTTTTGGAAGCAACTTTACTCAGACAAAAGATGTGACCAAATGGACCTCTGGAGCATGTAGGTATGGGAGACATTATCTCATCAAAGCAGTAAATTGGAAGACATGAGCACATGAGCAATGGAGAAGTAGAATTTCAGATTCAAGCCCGACTCTTATACTACATTAAAGTAAAATATATTTCCTAGAGGGGACTCCCAAGGAAAGAGAAGAAATAGGACTGACTCTTTTACTTTAATGAACCTAGACGGATTGATTTCTACTGATGATTGGCCATGTAGAAGAGTTGATAGGATTGATCAAGAAAGGCGAAATCTCATGGCTTTATCATAAAATTTCCCCACCTTTGAATAGTCTTACGTACTCAAGGAAAATGAACAAAGACTCTCCCAAAACAAAGAGAATCTAAAAGGAGGAAGGAAACATAAGACATCCTTTACTTGTTTACAGAGGCTGGCCACGAGTAATCGACTAATGAAGGAACTCACTTAGACTTTCACCTTCCCTAGAACAAAATAGTAAATCGGAAGACATGAGCACATGAACAAAAAGATTTTGTTCACACACTTTCTTCTTTTTTATCAAACACATTGTATATAAATTTATATGCTGAAATTAACAAACAAATTCCATTATTCATTATTCTCAAACACTAGGACCAAGTAGAGTTACAAATGGAAGTACATAATTCCTGAAATCAAATGTGTAGCTCTAATATATTATTCCCAAAATTTTCCTATAACAATCAACTTCATAGATTTTTTTACCTGTAATCAGACTACAGTAGGTGAAGAATACGATGCGGTGTACTCCCAATTCTTTTCGATAGCTTTTGTCCTTCAACTGGCTCAAAAATAGCTCTTGTACCACAATCCATGCTGTAGTTACCACCACTTAATTGATCAATTGATCAATTTATATAAAATACAGTGACTTGATATTGAATTTCATAAGCAAAACACAAATTAAAGCATAATCATGGAGAGAAGCTTGGTGGGGCTTACACATGGTTCTTTGATAATGGAGGAGACTAGTATTTGGAACCCTAGAAAAATTGAGGGAGATTTAAGGCTTCGATTAGTTTGTTAAATGTAATGTAAAAGAAAGGAGAAAAATAAATTAAGCAAAAGCAATTAGGGAAGCGCATAAACGAGAAGGAGAAAACCTGAGAGAACCTTCTAAGCTGATGATTATGGTCGACGTATCATTCATCCAAGGAGCAGCGACAACCCTAAATGAAAGCTGCAATATCCTCTGTTATTTCTCTACTTGACCCCTCCCCTGAAATGATAAATTTTGGATTCCAAAATTTTTGACCTAAATGAAAGCGAAAAAATTGGCGCTTAAACTTTAACCTCAATTGTCGTTTAATCTCAATTGCCGATAAACTGAAGCTCTTTTGTCGCGCAAGGTTTGTAATTGTCTATGAATTTAGTTTCGTAGATAATTTTATATGGATTTACTACGGAAATTTATTTTGTAGTTAAACAAGTACATTTACATATAAATTAATTTTCATAGTTAAAAATTGGTAGCTAATTCTACATTTTCTTGTAGTGGCATCAATAATAACTTTTTTACCATTGTCAACTTTCTTAGGAGTCCAACGAGTAGAACCGGTAAATTCGCCCTTGTGACCTCCAATATGTTGATGATCCTCATTAGAATTCACTGCTAGGGTAGGATTGTGATACTTAGTGTTTGTCGAAGTAGGCGGCGACGGAGGGTTTTTAAACTTGCAAGAATCAATAGACTGGCCTTGTCTATAACAGTGGGTACAATAATGAAGGAGATTTTCAGCCTCCAAAGTTTGCCAAAACCCGAGGCTTGAGAGCCACATTCGATCCAAATTCTATTAGGAACCGTCTTTAACAAATCAATTTCAACACATATTCTAGCTACAATCGGGCTTGGGAAGTTGAGCGTGGCCTGTCGGAGCATCAAAGGCTTGCCAAAAGATTAGCAATAGAAAACAAAAGGGCTGTTTTAGAAAATAGATGAATGGGGGATTAGGATAGAAAACAAAACCGGGACAATAGAGTTTTCCTTCTCTGGCCTTTGAATTCAAGAGTCTATTTAAAAATGTGTATAGGGTAACGTCCCACATACCGTTGGTCCTTGATCCAAAGCCTTTGGTAATCTTTATCGTGGTTAACTTGAATAAGAACGTGTTTGGAATCGAGATGTCCGAGAGTGAAGGCAACCTTAAGACCGAAGGTTTGAAAGAGTTTGCGAGTGGATTCCATGGATGGCCGACCGTGAGAAAACTTACCAATGAGGGCATGTTTGAAAGGTTGGGCGAGGTGATGAACAACCTCATCAGTGAGCTGCAAAGCGGGTTCTTCTTTGTAGAAAAAGGGAGGTATAATAAAAGCTAGGGATTGGGATTAGAGCATGAAGAGAGAGACTTGAGCAAACGAAGAAGGCTGAAGGAGGATCATGGGGGTTAGGGGTCATAATTGCCATGGCAGCTGCACCCAAGAAACCCTAATCCAGCCAAGGGGATAGAGAACCGGCTAGATAGAGAGATTTTTTTTAGAGAGATAACGTTTTTTCCCTGGTGTGTGAGATGTATATCTTATATTGGTAATAATGGTAGAACTCTTATATCTAAAGAATTTTAAAACAAACATCACTTTCTATACATCTTTTCTATTGGTAATAATAATATTTTTAAAACTAACACTAATTTCTAACAAATGTGAGATACATTATTCTATAGTAATAATAATAGTATTTTATAGGCAAAACACATATTTTGGGCCACTGTGCTTTTCCAAAAATTGCAATTAGGCCAGCCGAGAGGTCAAAATTTTCGAATGCGGCCACTATAACATACTTATCTTGCATGTTAACCCAATTTTTGGATAAACGTTAAGTTATGTTAAATACCTATTGTGCCCTCTTCTTCTTCGTCTTCAACTCTCAAATTCAAAAAAATCCCTTGCTCTTGACCCACCAAGGACAATTGTATTATAGGTTTGAAACAGGACTTTCGTGATAACCATCAACCCATGACCATTGACATCTTCATGTTTAAATGTTCAACCATAACAAAGTTTCCAACCTAGATTTGAAATTACAGGTGGCATATTTTTAAAATTCTTGTTTATGGGTGAGGTGGGTAATGGATTTTTGGATTTTATTTTCCACCCACCAGGAAGAATCTCAAGACTTGATTTTTTTTTTCTTTTCAACTTCAAATAAATACACAGACAACACACAACCCCACACGCTATCTTCTCTTAACCCCCATTGATATACCCACCAAACACACGCAACAATTCTATTCCCGACTGTAAAAACGACAATAAACCCACACCAACACAAAATCATCTTGCCTCCAAAATTCTCACTTGCAAATCAATGAAGAACATTAGATTTAGCTTAATTACTCATTTACCTCCATGGATTATGTCTTCCTCTTCCGCCATGACTGCTCCTCTCCCTCTCTCCAAAACTTCTCTCAAATCTAGGTTAATGGGTAGACCAAGAACAGATGGAGGGAGATCTGGGTTTCAGATCTGAGTTTCAGAGATGGAATTGGAGGGGGTGCTGGAACGAAGGTAGAGAGAGCATGATAGGGCTGGAGCTAGAACAACTCTGTTTAGAGATGGAGGGAGAGATGCCCGGCTGGAGATAGATTGGAGATAATGAAGTTGGTCGGAGAAGATGGAATCGAAGCAGAATCTGGGTGAGGAGAGGGCTATAAAGAAATATAGTGAATGTGATAGGAGATGAGGGGGCGATTTTGGCAGGAGATGGAGTAGGAAGGAGGACGGCGATGGGGGGAGAGAGAGCTCGGAGAATGAGGAGGCTAGCTGATCCCCATCTGAAAAAAAATATATGAGGAGGCTAGCTAGCTATTTTTGGAATCTCAAATTTTTTTCCTTAATTGATCGCAGAGGGTGATGATGAAGAAGACGAGGGAAAATATGTATTTAACATAACTTAACGCTCATCCAAAAAATAGGGTTAACATGCAAGATAAGTCTGGTACAGTGACCGCACCAAAAATTTTGACGTCTCAGTGGCCTAATTACAATTTTTGGAAAAGTACAGTGACCCAAATATGCGTTTTGCATATTTTATATAAAAACTTTTGAAATCAACATCTTTCTAAACAATGTGAGATGCATCTCTTCTATTGGTTATAACATAAAAATAATAATAGTAGTTGTATTTTAATTAAAGAGTTTTGAAACAAACATCTCTTTTTAAATAATGTGTGATACATCTCTTGTATTGATAATAATATAAAAATTCTTTTATCTAAAGAATTTTATAACCAATATATGTTTCTAAATAATGTGGATTTCTTTGTAACCAATGTGAGATACATTATCTAAAAACATTTTAAACCAATATCACTTTTTCTAACCAGTGTGAAATACATATTTTTTCTATTAGTATTAAGTATTTTATAAAAAATACTTTTAATATATACATTACTCTCTAACCAATGTGAAATACATTTCATCATTTGCGAAATTTTTTATCTAAAAAACTATAAAATCAATATCTCTTTCTATATAATGAGATACATTTATTCTCTTCTCTTTCATTGATAATAAAAGTAGAAGTCTTTTTATTTAAGGACTCTTAAAATAAACATCATTTTTAACCAATGTAAGTTTTATCTATTTTATTGGTAATAATAGTAATTTAAAACCAACATCAATTTATAACAAATGTGATATATATATATATATATATATATATATATATATATATATATATATATATATATATAATGTAAAATTAATATCATTTTTAACCAATGTAAGATATACATCTTTTATTGGTAATAATGGTAGAAGTCTTTTATCAAAAGACTTTGAAAACCAACATAATTTTCTAATCAATGTATGATACATCTCTTCAATTTGTAATTAATAATATTATTTTTAAAACAATATCAATTTCTAACCAATGTAAGATACATCTATTCTATTGGTAATAATAGTAGAATATTTTGTAACCAATGTGAGATACATATCTTGTAAAAGTGAAAGTTTTTAGTCTAAAGACTTTAAAATATAACATTTTCTTTTGAAACAATGTGTTATACATCTCTTTTATTGGCAATAATATAAAATAATTTAAAATCAACATCATTTTCTAATCAATGTGAGATATACATCTTCTATTGGTAATAATGATTGAATTCTTTTATCAAATGAATTTGAAAACCAACATCACTTTCCAACCAATGTATGATACATCTCTTCTATTAGTACTTCATAATAATATTTTTAAAACCAACATCAATTTCTAACCAATGTGAGATACATTTATTCTATTGTTGAAAAATTAGTGTTTTTAGTGAAAGAAATTGTGCAACTTGAGGCACGAATTTCTTTACGTGTCATTTATTTGTTGGCGAAGCTAATTGTGCAAATTTATTATACTCGGTGAGAGTATCGAAATGATATATTTATTTGTCCAAATCGAGTTTTGGATGAATAAGATTTCAAGATTTAAAGTATAATACTTGTTTTTAAAAATAGTGTTTAGTGAAAGAAATTGTGCAACTTGAGGTACGAATTTCTTTACGTGTCATTTGTTTGTTAGCAAAAATAATTATGCAAATGTGTTCTACTCAGCAAGAGTATCGAAATGATATATTTATTTGTCCAAGTCAAGTTTTGGATGAATAAGATATGAAGGCTTAAAGTATGGTGTTAGAAGTGGGTTATTAGAAGTAATGTCTCACTTTGAAAAGTTTAATCTCACATTGGTTAATCTAACCAATGTGAGATACATTTATTCTATTATTGAAAAATTAGTGTTTTTAGTGAAATAAATTGTGCAACTTGAGGCACGAATTTCTTTACGTGTCATTTATTTATTGGCGAAGCTAATTGTGCAAATTTATTATACTCGGTGAGAGTATTGAAATGATATATTTATTTGTCCAAATCGAGTTTTGGATGAATAAGATTTCAAGATTTAAAGTATAATACTTGTTTTTAAAAATAGTGTTTAGTGAAAGAAATTGTGCAACTTGAGGCACGGATTTCTTTACGTGTCATTTGTTTTTTAGCAAAAATAATTATGCAAATGTGTTCTACTCAGCAAGAGTATCGAAATGATATATTTATTTGTCCAAGTCAAGTTTTGGATGAATAAGATATGAAGGCTTAAAGTATGGTGTTAGAAGTGGGTTATTAGAAGTAATGTCTTACTTTGAAAAATTTAATCTCACATTGGTTAGAAGTAATGTTAGTTGTAAAAGTTTTTTTTTTATAATATAAGTCTTCTATTATAATACCCGTCAAGGTCTGGTCGAGCATTGGCCATGCCTTGCCGACCAAGGGCCAGACTCGGGATTTATACTTATCTTCAACAGAGCTGCATCATATAACCTGGCAGAGTCCTGTTCGCCCGGGCATGCTTTGAGTAAGGAACTTCAGAAACTTGCCCACCAAGACAAGTCAAAGGTTTCCTTAACCGAGCAGGTCACTTATTATATATGCTCCTACATTCACGCGGGCAGCCGCCTATCACGCCTAAAATCAAGGGATTCTCTCATAATTCTACAAGATAATTAAGGCAGTGAATCCTAGACGGATTCAATGACATTGGAGGGCCTATAAATACCCCTCCATAAATCATATTCAAGATACACACTCTTTCTTGAGTCTCGAACCTCTGTTAAATTCTCTTTTGACTTTCTCACATGATATTTATTCTCACGTCGGAGTGATTTCGCGGGGCCAAGCCTTACACCCCCACTAAGGTATTTTTTGTGACCTTAATCAGGTTCAGGGAAGCAGATCAAGCCCAGATATCCTACCGATCATACGGACGACCCAAACTGCATTTTTGTCATATATATATCTCCCAAAATATTTATTCACTTTTTATTTTTTAATAGTTGAACAATTAATTATCTTAGTTTTCTACTATACTTGTCATTAATTGCATAGTTTTATAGTTTTGTTATATGTTAATGGAGTAACAACCTCATTTTACTACGATTAGTAGGGTTAGTATAAGAAATATATATTCTAATTAATGATTTGTTTTAGTCCGTATAAAAAGTGAAGCAAAAACGTTTCTTTGAAATAGGAGTATATGCTTATAAATGATGGTATTAAAGAGTTTCGTGATTGATAGTTTATGTGTCGATTCTACTAATAAAAGTTCTTATTTAGTGTTCATTATACCGTCGGTTTAAAGAGGTTCGTGATTGATATTAAAGAGGTTCGTGATTTATAGTTTAGGTGTCGATTCTACTAATAAATGTTCATTATACCGTCGGTTCCCTAACATGTTTCATGTAATACATCTTGTAGATCGTAATTTATAAGATGAAAATCTTATTTGTCTCGCAACTCATCCTACAAATACATGTGGAGTTGCATTAGTAGAGATCTGTCTTATAAAAAAGAGTAATGCTAGAGCCACTCAATGAGCACTCAAATTTGTGCACCAAATGATGTAGTTTCCAATGTGTCATCTTATTTGGCATTTTATGGGCTCTACTATAAGTTAAAAAGTTATGTTAACAATATGACACATAAGATGTAACATCATTTGGTACCCAAAATTAAGTACTATTAGAGTGGCCCTAGCATTACCCTATAAAAAATACCCACAAGACGGTCTTTCCTAACATTTTGCTAGTGTTATTTACAAAAGGTAAACTCTTAGTATTCTTTCTATTTCAAAGTACTTCATTCGTTCCACCAAAATACTTCATGTTTGAAAATTTTAATAATTGAGGGATAAGTAATTAACATTATAGTTAGTTCTAATTACAAAAATATTTGAGTATAAATGGAGTATATTAAATGTGGAGGGTAAAGTTGATATGCTATAGATATTGTAGACATAATTTTAGGAAATTGACTATTTATTTGAAATATCTTAAAATAATATATTAAAATACTCTTTATCTAAAACGGATGGAATAAATAACCATGGATAATGACCTATTATCCATTGATCCAAAACACTCATTTTGCCACCCCTAGATACCACTAACAATTTTCCCCAAAAGATAAAAATTCCCTTATTATGTCTATGCATCACTGATCCCATGATATATTGTTCAATTATTGTAAAGTGACACACAAAAACCTACGAGTATATATCAGACTTTTTTTTAACAGTTTAGTCATAGACTACCTAGCTATGAAAAGGAAAATAATGTATCATTATATAGATTTTTTGGTGCAATATATTTAAGGTTACATCTCATATAAAATGAGTCTCGATGTACCATTCAAGAAGAAATGGGCCGAGCTTTGGATGAGTGACCCGCACAAGGAAGTACGCAAACTATCCATGAATAAAACGTGTAGAATGGTGAGATGAAACGGGTTGGAATTGGCAAAATATGGACCGGATTCGGATTATCCAAGGCAAAAGAGCCGGCTCCGGTTGATAAAAGTGCTGATTGCCCATGGCCGAAGGAGACGACATGGCTCATGCCATCGCATAAATGAAAACTTTAGAAACTACAGTGGTGCCCATGTAGTTCGAGATATAGCTCTAGTTACACTTTATCATCACAGATTGGCTATCGAAAAGTGCCAAAACCTCTCATTTTGGACATGATAGATGCATAATGACACTTTTAAGGTCAAATGTGATACTTTTAAGGTCAAAAGTGACCTTTTTAATGATAAAAAGTGACAATTTTAAAGTCAATGGTGACGATTTTTATTTATAATGTAAAGTGACGTCTAAAACCAAAAGTGAGATTTTTAATGATAAAGAATGAAACTTTTAATGCTAAAAAATAACATTGTTAATGATAAGATATGACACTTTTAAAGCTAAAGTGACGATTTTCATTTATTATGTAAAGTGACACTTTTAGCAAAAGAAAATAACACATTATTACTTTTAAGAAAAAAATGATAATTTTTATTAAAAATACAAAGTGACACTTATAATGTTAAAAATTAATACTTTTAATGACAAAAGTTAATGTTTTCATTTATAATACTGAGGGGGTAGTGTTGCAATTTCTGAATCTCTGACCCATTTAACATGAATAACTTCGTCTTACAGATTGAGTTCTATAAAACTATCCTACCTAAGCTTTTACCAATACTTCAATTTTTCATGAAATTAATATTCCATGCAATAATACCACACATCCAATTCACTATTGGTGAAGTACGTTAAATTGAGTAATCATATGGTTTAATATATAATTTGGTCCCTCAACTTAACACTTTATGTTGATTTGGTAGGATTTCCAGCTACACAACCACTCTTGGAGGAAAAAATTGGCGCCCCGTCTTCCTTTCTAACATATTATGCTATATATATATATATATATATATATATATATATATATATATCTTATATTTGTTTCTCTATCTTCTACCTTTTTTCTTTACCAGTTTCTTTTTTGCTCATTTCTCGCGTTTTCTTCTTTCTCACTCTAATCAGCTCCATTTTTCCTCTTGTTTTTTGTTTATCACTTTTGTTTCTCAGTTTGTTTTCTTCACTTAATATTCATCTTCATCCATGTGTGGGTTCCCGGGACATGCGCCCGCGCCCCGCGCGCCCTTGGATAGGGGTGCGCGTATGTGCGGATGCGGGACATCCACTACTCTCACTCCATCTTCACTTTTTTTAGGGGAAAACGAAATTAAAAGTGCGAGAGGAGTGCTGTCTAAAATAGCGCGTTGGAATGCGCCTCGGTTGCCTTTAGTGGATTTTTGATCCAATATGAGAACTTTTGGTTTCCCGCATCAAGTTATCCCTTGTTTAGGGGATACCAGGATATGAGAATGCATCACCCTCTCATTCTCATTCTCCCTTTTTTAGGGGAAAACGGGAAAGTGCAAAAAAGGATGTTGCGACGCCCCTACTATGGATTTTATAAAAATAGTCTTATGGCCTATTTCGGATCACTATGGGAGCTTTGGCTTTCCCGCATCAAGTTATCCCTTGTTTAGGGGATATCAGGATATGGGAATACATCACTCTTTCATTTCCATTCTCCTTTTCTTAGGGGAAAACGGAAAAGTGCAAGAAAGGAGTGTTGCGAGGCCCCACTGGATCCAAAATGTTTTAGAGTCGTCATCTTTATTTTAAGGCAAAAATAAAGCAAAATCAAAAAAAGAAAAACCAGAAACTGTAAAACGGGTTCGGAGGCTAAGTTACGAGTTGGGAAGGTACTAGGCACCCAACTCGCCCTTTCGGTTTCAAAAGTGGTTTTTGGCTAAAGTATGCTTATTGTTATATTTATTTAGCAAATAAACAAAGCATTAAAAGACAGGGAAATAAAAACAAATACATCCGCGGCTACATTATTTACGGACTTGCAGCCATTTCCTTACAATAATTACAAATATATTTAAAAATATTTGGCCATTATAACGGCTCTTTTACATAATATTTTCTAACTAAATCCGGGCAGCACAACGGCTTATAATTGCTACATTGGGCCGGATTTTAAATAACAATTATATAAATAAAAACGCCCTTAAAGGCTATTACCTTTTAGAGCGGGGTGTGCTCGCTCTGTCCTTCAGGGAGATGGAGTCTTTTTGTTGTTGTTGTTGTTGTAATTTGGGCAGAATGACGGCTTATTTATGGTAGTTTTGGCTCGCTCACTCGAGCAGAATGACGGCTTATTTGTGATAGTTTTGGCCTTTTAAATCGGGCAGAGCAACTGCTCTTTCCACGATTTTTGGACCGGGGAAGTAGGGTGGAAACCTAGCTGGGGGGCTAAGGCTCACTCTAATCTATGAGTTTTAAGTTTGGAGGAGTTTTGGCAGGGTTTTGAGGCTTTGGATAGATCACTCACTATCTCACTTCGCTTTCTATTCTTTCAGCGTAACGAGAATGCGGAAAGCTTTGCGGAAGAAAAGGTGTGCTGAAGGTCGACCCCGAAAGCTCTATTTATAGCCTGGGATGAGGACTCATCGGGGATTAAAATTCCTTCCTTCACGCTTCAGTTCATTGTACAGACTGCAGGAAATGTGGGACTTTACTGCAAACTGTAGCAGCTCTGTAGCAACTCTGGATATCCTGTAGCTGATTCTAGGCGCCACCCATATGAAGTCTGGGCGCCACCCCCACTTTGAGTGTGGGTGGCGCCAGCTTTGCCTTGGTTCTTTTATTTTTGACATTTTAACCCCTGCATTTCACTGTTTTGCGCATCCTGCTTTGTCCTTTTGCATTTTCAACCATGTAACTTGACATTTGTTAATATTTTAACAGGTCTTGATATTTTATGTCATGTTACATATCAGATGTACGAAATTGGGGTGTCTACACCATGGCTTCATCTTCAACTGGGTCGGATCAACAAAGTAACAGATATGGATTGGTGAAGTTTTGTAGGTGTGGCTTACGAGCTCCGGAATGGATTTCATTCACTCGAAAACATCCAGGAATAAGGTTTAATGGGTGTCCAAATTACAAGGTACTATCTCTTTCATGGACATTTTTTTCAATAAATTTTGTGTTAGAGATTTTTAATCAGTCAAAGTGTCACATTTTGTAAGAACGTGAAAAGGATTGTGATTATTTTGAATGGGTTGATGAGTTTCCTAAGAGAGTAATTGATGTAATCAATGAAGCAAGAGATGAGGCAAACAATTTGCAACTGGAAATATCGAAGAAGGAAGTTCTATTGTCCAAGAGAAAGCATAGGATTTCAACTTTAAAACAAGAGATTGAAAGGCTGAAGCTTGAGTCTAGAAGGCTAAAATCTGAAAATGAAAAATATGAGTAGAAGGGGAAGATGTATTTGGGATTGCTTGTTGTGCTAGGGATTTTAAATGGATTGTTCGTCTATTTGATGACAAGTGATAAAAAAAAAAAAAAAAAAAAGACAATTTATGTTACCATAGAAATGGTATGTTTATGTTCTTTGTATTTTAATGGATGTCCAAATTACGAGGTACTTACATGGACATTTTTTTAATAAATTTTGTGTTGGGGATTTAAAATCAGTCAAAGTGTCATATTTTGTAGGAACTTGAAAATGATTGTGGTTATTTTGAATGGGTAAAACATACAGCCCAACACCACTAAGTTCAAAGGTTAACTTGGCTCTTTGGGGTCTTCCTCTCTTTCTTGGCCGAGTGTCAGCTTCTTGTCTCTCTGCCACCTTTTTTCTGCCATCATTCCTTGTTTTTGTGTATGTTCTTGGGATGCTTGGGCATGTATCAATCTTCTTCTTCTTGGCCTTGGTCTTTGAATTTGTTTTTGGAGTAGCATCACCTTCAACCTACATTAGAGAAGAAACAAATATTAGTACTTGTTAAGAAACTGAATATAATACACATTAATATTGAAATTCACTTACATTTTTAGTAGCTGCAACATGATTTTTGGCTTTTTGCAACCTCTTTTATTATGTCTAACTTCATTACAGTTACTACATGTCATATCTATTCCTTTCCTTGACAATGTGTCAGTTGTGTCACATATTTGTTGGCTTTTCTTCTTTGGCTCCTCATTAGGTTCCTTAACCCTCTTTCTTTTTGGTCTACCTGGCATTTTTTTGAACGCTTGAGGTTTCAAATTTTCCTTCCAAGACTTGGGCTAGTTATCTTCCCCATTAATAGGCTGCAATACATTAGAGTATGTCTTAAGGAAGACATCTCTCCTGTACCAATCAGAAACAAAGTCCTCTAGATGCCTATCAATTCTATATATACTTGACACAACATGGCAACATGGTATACCAGTCAAGTCCTATTCCCTACATGTACATTTCTTGGCATCAATATTAACATGTCCTTCAGTTAGATATCTGACTTCAAACTTTGTATCCCCATTGTACAATGACTGCCATTTATTACCCTCCGTTACATTTTGATCTAACTGTTTTTTCTAATTGGACACAACTTATCCCAATGTTTGGACATCCAAGCCTTTCTTTTTGGGATTCTAGTCATCATCATCACCCTTATGTCTTCTAGCATGTAAATTAAAGGCTTAGACCTAGATACAACAAGGGATCCATTGAACGCTTCTGACATGTTGTTTTCACAAGATTCGTGAGTTGATTGATAATTGGGATATTCTGCTTGAAAAGATTCACACCACAGATAATGCTGCAGACATGTTGACGAAGTCAGTTGTAACTGACAAGTTCAAGCATTGCTTGGATTTATTGCACATCGCTAGCTGTTAGAGATGTTGGAGGTCCAGTTCTACAGGTGCTCAAGGTGGTTTCGGGTTCGTGTTTTTTGTCTTCTAAGGGGTTTGGTGAATACTCGCCAATGTAGAGATTGTTGAGAATAGGATGGCTCGATTAACCAGGCAACAGGTCAGTTCCCTCCCAAGTACGGACTATTCGTGCTTCGGACTTGTGCATCGCAATTTTTGTATCCATATAAATAGTTGTATACCTAGAACGTTTAAAGGTGTGTCCCTAATAAAATTCGATAGTCCATTGGCCCCAATCTCTCTCTCTTCTTTGTGATTAATCCTATTATACTTTGTTAATTTGTTTGCTAGTCTTCCGCTGTGCACAACAAGGGGCAACAAGTGGATTAGGCTGATGATACTTTATTTCCAAAGTACTTCCTGGATTTTTCTTCCTCAATTCTTTTTAGTAATCCCACAATCTTCCATAGTGGTCATCCATAGAACCTAATGCATACATTAGAGCTTTTTGTTTAGTTCTATGACACAAACTGATACTCACATTTAACTCAAATTTGTTTAAAATTTCCTTGACAATATCTTCACAAATCCAGTTACAGTTGTCCCTAATCCTGGTAAAGTAGTACTTGAATAACCACTTTGATGTCAACTGTCTTGACTTAATGTTCTGTGCACACATATGTACTGGATTATAGGACCTTTCTAAAAAACTATGCTCATTTTGTTCTTTGCTACCCTAAATCCTCCATGGACAGACTACATAATTTACACAAACAACACATATCATAACTTTTTCATTCTTAATGTACTTCAAGTCATACCCATTACCAATTGCATAATTACTCAGTGCTTATTTGAACTCTTCAGTATTTGTAATAAAGAATACAAACATCACCATAAAATATAATCATACACACATATAGATTATAAAAGTTTGTTCACAAAATATAATAAAGAAGCCAAGAAAGACTCACAATATCGGGACCACATGGACCCTAACCATCTTCATAAAATTAGATTCTAGCGAAATCATTTCTCTACATACAATATTATTGACTTAAATATAACAACCCTTAATAGAAAAATTCAATGAACAACAATAAACTCGAAATATCATACAATATTACCGATTCAAGTCATGAAACCCTAACTTTTACATTAAAAAATTGCTCAAACTATCAATTACGGATACACATACCTTGGTCGTCCAGCTTTATACAACCTTTTCTCTTCGATTTGGTAGAACAATTGCTCAATTACTTTATCAATCTCAAACCCTAATCAACATTTGAATATCGATCTCAAACCCTAATCAACATTTGAAACCCTTATCGCTCAATCCGACTCTCTCTCTCTCTCTTGCTAATAACTATTTGGACTTTTAAATTTTATTGTTTCTTTTTTTTCCTTTTTATATCTCATTTAAACATCAAGACAAAATAATTTATTATATATATATATATATATATATATATATATATATATATATATATATATATATATATATATATATATATATATATATATATATATAAGTTCCATCTCAGCAATGTTAGTCATGTCTACCAAAACCCATCAGCATTACTAAGGGTATAAATATCATTTCCATTGGTTTTAAACGACAAAAAAAGCGAACGTTATCAGAGGGACTAACCGTGTGCCCAAAATTGAATTCAAGTACCAAAATAAGAAGTGTCAAAGTAGTTGAACCAAATCAACCTAAAGTGTTAAGTTCATGGACCAAATTATATATTAAACCTAATTATATATAGGTATAGTTGGTGGATTTTCTGTCATGGGTGTTTGTGACTTTGTGTTGAACCCCGCCGCAGTCCCGCACTTGGAACATTTTTCTAGTTACTGTAAATTGTATTTCAATATTATTTGGTGGAGCTATAAATGAGTCCTATGTACAACCAATATTATTATAAACTGGTTGCAGGTCTCTTGTCGACTAATTATGTTTAATTGAAAACCATTATTGATATATTCGCACGTAGTACAGAGTAGAAAGACGTTCTCTCGGTTATCTTATACTCCTAGTTTGGAGAAAACCAAACCAACACCAATACTTCTTTCTTGGTCACACTCACGGCTCATCTGCCTTAGTTCACGTGGTGTTCTCCCACGGTTGCCTAATCAATAGTTCACCCTCTGCTCCAAATTGTTTTTCTCACTCACCTCATTTATTTAATCATTTTTGTAGTTTTTAACCACTTCAAAGTTTCGATACATTATCTGTTATTTTTTTATTATACTTCTAACAAAGGTTATTATTTTAAAAATAAACAAACTAAACAACGAGACATTTATCCAGATCAACGTAAACAAAAAAGATATTCTCCATATTGTTTATCAAACTGTCAAAACCGTTACCGGAGTGGCACACTCGTCGAGGTCACCTACTATTGGTCACCAAGGTCCGCAACACGGACCGCTCCTTTTAACGAACGAACATCCTCTGATGTTGCATGTTGCCACACACCCGTCGAGGTTTGCCTACCCCGAGTATTGTCCCCTCAACAGTAATGAAACAAGATCCACCTTTCAAACTCAATTCCCCAACCCTCCAGGTATAAATACCGTTCATACACGTGAGAGAGAGGGTTAGACTCTCATCTCTCTCCATATATCACACACACACACCCCCCTTAGTTGCATACTGGTGCCATTAGAACCACCCGAGTACTTCAATATGGCAACCACCTCTTATACCATATATTTACTCTCACGTCAAAGGGTTTTTGGGTTGGGTACACCCCCTACCCCCTTACATTTCACTACCTAGTCACAAGTACGAGTTCCACCCTTGGTCCTGGCAACCATCAGACATCCCTTCAATACGAAAGCCAAGTCAGACATCCTATCCTTTGACCCACCTCAGCGTCAACTTGCCAGTGTGGCGACTCGTAGTCACCCCCATTTGTGGCGTGATCACACTTGTTTTAGAAGCTCTTCATTTATTTCATAACCCTTTCTAAAGTAAACGCTTAAAATATGCCCTTAGACCACGTAACCCAAAATCAATAATAACCATAAAACTTTTAAAATTTACTTCCTCCGGACCTATATATAAGCAAAAAATTTCAAATTTTTGTGGACTTAAATATAAGCAAAAATCACCATATTAAACTCTACTCACAACTTCCAAGAAGTTTGGTACCAAAAATACCCCTTGTTAATTATAAAAGGAGTTATAATGAATTGATGACAATGAGTTAATATTGCATTAATTGTCATCAGTTTTGAATGGGATACTTAAGGGTATTTTAGTAATTATACTTTTGTTTTATATAAAATCAAGACAATTTAACTAATTTAACTTACTTTCATAAACTGTGTGAAATCAGTTAGTTTTGCTTATATATAGGTCCGAAGGAAGTATTTATGTAGAAGGCATAATTTTTATCAACACAAACGCCAAGAGAAACAAACACCTATCCATCATTATTTACCTTCGCTCCTTAAGAAATAGCAATAACTCCATCGAAATAATTGCATAACGATTCAACCAGCCAACTTATTAGATATAGAAATGCTGAAAAAAACTAGTACTATTATTTTTCCCCCTTGGATTTCTGTGGCCAACTTGATACCTAGTACCCACGTGTCTTAACAAGATACATCGTGCAACAGCAAACTGTTTACGCAAGGTACTGAAACAGTAAATTAGACCCAGTCAGCCCGGTTCTAATCGACCAGTTTCGTTTTTCGTCAAACCCAGTGGGTTTATTTTTCTCGATGAAATTATGACTTAATTCAACAAGTAACGTCAGATCCCTCGACAACAGCGAAACATTAATTCACTTACTATATTGAAAAAGGACCGAAAACAGCAGTGGATGCAGCATCACGTGGAATTTATGGCCCCCATCTCAGGGCATGAGATCTCAACTGAGTCATCCCTGCTCCATTGTCAGACCCATACCCAGACCAAGAATCATACCTACAAGTATGGTACACATTATTTTGCTATGTCTAGCATACCGTCTTACGAATCTTAATTCGTAAGATGCAATTCCACTTTCTCACAATTCGTGGGTCGGGTAAAGAAGATTCGTCTTACAAAAAATATCTGTAAGACCGTCTTACCCAAGTTTTTGTCTTTCTCCAAACAAATCATCAACCACCAAAGCCTCTTGCTACTGTTATTGACTTACGCACAAACACTCAATAAAAATGAGGCCTTAATGTGCTAAAATTGTTTCCAATCCAAACAAGAGGCAAGTCGACTGGGTATTTTTCATGTTTAAACCTGAATTGGTAAACATTATAATGCTCGAAAAGGAGTCGAAGCCCCGCCTAAGCATTAGTCTGGTTCGTATATAGTGCCAGTACTTACAGGGGCACGCAATTACCACTTAAAAGAAAGACTCCAGCATTTTCATCACAAGATACTTCAATACGTAACTCTGAATGCATGAAAGTACACGATCATTCCATCACTACCACTGGACCATTGTCCTAATCACAGTTACATTGTCAGCAACAACAAAAATGCCCCGTAAGTCAGAGGCTCGTACCGTACCTAGTTTAGGTACGGAGGCTCTGCTTATATATTATTAGACGAATAGGGGATCATATACACTAAGAATTTCTTTAATTTATGCACAAATTAATAGGAATGGCCAATATCCTCTACAGCTGCATTACCATTTATGAAAAAGAAACAAGTAAACAAATAAAACAAACCAAAACCTAGAATATATCTGAACACAAAAATCTAAAACTAACAGTTAATCTCTTTTCTGTGGTATTCACTGTTCTCCAATTCTGTTCTGTTCTTTTCTTTTTGTCCCCCATCCTTTTTTCTTTTAGTGCCCTAAGGTCAGACAATGTTGATTGTGTATGGTTGAGTCCTAGTAGCAGAATGCAATTATACCTGCAAATGAAATCTAACAGCTTTACACTTTCCAAACCGTAACATATACAGTAAAAGATAGGCACAAGAAGGAAACATTTACCTGAGCATTTTCGGTTTTGTATTTTTGAAGCTCTTCTTGTGCACATATAAGCCTATGGGAAATTATAGAGCAATCATTATAACAAACCACACTTCACAAGTTATAACCAACCATGCTTTACGAGTATCAGATTGTGGCAAGAGTATATAGGATTTGAATACACGGATGATTACCTCAATTGTAAATCAGTAATTTCGTGAAGTAATTCCTTCTCCCTATCGTGAGCTGACTCTACCTGCAAACAAGGAAAAATAATGAGATAATGAAAAGAAACAGGATATCTCGGTAATGTTCTCTCAACAGGGTTGAATCATGACTGGAAGAACAGAATGCTACACTACATAAGCCATTGGAACTTTAGACATTCTCCTCTACTTCCCTCGCACTGAACTAGATCCCAACATATTTCAGCATTGAAAGAAATTGAAGTATGGAACTCCTTCTGTCATTGTCTGGCTTGTTTAAACAAGGTCCAATCACGATTTGAGTGGATCTAACATCCACCTTTACACTCCAAACTAGCATAGTTTAAAACCCTGCATGCAACTAGCCTCAACAGGAAAAAAATTCTGCAGCAGCAGCCTACACGTCTAAAGTGTAAGTACTAATACCAATATATCCAAAAGACTTGGCTCAGTTGCCGTGCTAAAAGAATATATTCAGGTAAAATTCAGCGCCTTAGACTGCTTCAGGTAACTTGTGTATTCGTACATCAAGTAGAAAAGAGGAATAATTGGTAAAGTCCTAGAAAAATCCTCATTCCGTTCGAAGCAAAGAGTCTACTATTCTATTTTGAGCTGTTTCACTTTAAAGAGTTCACTTTCAAGAATTAAGCCTACAGTTTCGTTAACCTTTCAACTTTACCCTCCACATTTGGTATAAGCATATTGACTATGCTCAAACATTTTTGTAAATATGATCAACTCTAATGATACTTATATATCCCTTAAGAGTTGCAGTTTAATTTTCAAACATGGACTCTCAGGGTGAAATGGAGAGAGTATATGGCAAAGCAGTAAAATAACCATCTAAACAACACCAATTGACAAAAATAACAGTGAAGGTGCTGGTCAAGCTAAAACAATTGGAGTTTCTATGGATTATGTTTATAAGTAACTTTTGATTAGTATAAGACTTTGTTTACACAAGCAACATAAAAATCATTTCATTTGATAAGAAATTTAGAAAGAAGCTAATTTACTACTCCATCCATTCCATGCAAAGAATCCACTATTTTATTTTGAGATGTTGCACTTAAAGAGTCCATTTCCAATAATTATGTCTACAATCTCAATAAATGTTCGACTTGACCCTCCACAAATGTTATAAGCATCTTGGTTGTGTACAAGCATTTTTGTAATTTTGGCCAACTTTAACGATACTTATATATCCCTTAAATATTAGACTTCTCAAATGTAGACTCTTCGAGTGGAAGGGAGATTTTTTTTTTAATCTCAAATTAACCACACCCTAAATTTTGTAGACATCAATTTTCATTTTTTGGTAGAAAATTAAATACACTTTTACTTCAAGGCACTTGATTGGTCGATATGAAAAATAGATTTTCAATAACCAAACATCTGAACTTTTACACCTGAAAATAGGTATATTGCCAATTACAATAATGTAAAATACTCCCCCCGTCCAAAAAAAATACTACCACCTTGACTTTTCTTGGTCAATTTGATTAAATTTTGACCAAAGATTAATAGAAAATTGTTTATCAAATAGTGATTTAATATTGTGCTAGGTTGGCTTTCCAATACGGAAAGGAAACTACTTTTTTTTGCGAAGGAGGGAGTATGAACCAATTGAATCTTTAACTTCTTTCACAATCTAAGTATAATGAAGCGCTTATGCAAAGAAAGGTTCCCACCAGAAACATATAATCACCCAGAATATTGTAGCACTTATTAGGTTCTTTCAGTAGCTCTAAAATACAAAAATCAAGGAAAATCAACACTTCCGAATTTCTTTGATTTGCAACCTGAAACTGTTCAAATATTTTTTCCATTCTTTACCTAAGATAATTTTTGATTTGTTATATCTTCTATTTTCTTTTCCAAATTTAAAATTCAAATCAGTCAACTATTACACTATAAAATTGATAGAGCGCCTCACAAGCAAGTTCATTCGCATCATCCAGAGTGGTCTTAAAATTGTAAGCTAAAAAAAAGGACGCATAACTGGATGTTGGGTCAAAAACAAGAAATCAAAGACAAAAAAATGGAAACACAAAATATGGGGGGAAAAAAGAGGCTATCAGCTGCAATATTCATACTGATTGCAGATACCAAAAAAAAATAGTGCATTCAATTTAATAAACTAGGACACTCAAAAATTGTACCAGTGCATACCAAAGATTTTTCTGTTCCAGCAGTATTTGTTGGTACGCATCCTCCATCTACCACTCGATTGGCTGAACACATCAAGTCAGAACAACATATATGAATAAATTAAAAATCAAAGAGATAAAGGTTGATTGCACCTGTAGCGTCACCAATAGTGACCTGCTTCATGAGACTAAGAATAGCCTCCTGAAAGGAGCAACATGACAAATAAGAAATTTAAAACCAAGTAAGAATGTGAAAACATAAAATATTATATGATTGAAGCATACCCTTTGGAGAATATTTGACTGCAAAACGGATTGCAACACAGCGAAAAAGGAGTGGCCAACAGGATTTGATGCTTCAGATGGAGATGGTAGAGAAATAGGATGTTGAGGAATCACCTACATAAACCATAACGTGTTTCACACTAGTGAATCCAAAGAGTCAATTTGGCGGTCATGAGAGGAAAAACATCATCATGTCACTTTCAACATATAACCTTCTTTGCCAATAACAATCTTATCCATTACATAAATATGAAACAACACCTGTAGTTTATAGCCCACCATATTATGGACCATAAGTTATGAACGAATTGTAACAAGTTCACATCATGGCCTTGGGCTTGTCAAAATAGCAGCATAAAATTAATTTTCCCCATTGAAAATGTTATAGAAGATTTAAATTCAAATAAAACTACATTACGTGCTTGAACTTTGGATTTTAAATGTGACTATACTCGGGCCCATATTCTTTGGAGTCTATACATAAGTATAGTTTGTCAAACCACCAAGTGAAAGCATTGCAACATCTGTTGCACGAGTTTCAATACATTCTAAGTACAGAATTTTCAATGGAAGAGATCAAGAGATGGCATGTGCATATTAGTTTTTGTTTTAAGTATTCAACATTGGCATTCTTGCCCTGTGAAAATCTCCAGAATGTCATGTTTTTATGGGTAGCATGGACTGTGATGACAGATCAGCAAATAAGAATGATAATTATGACCAAATGCTAATAAAACAAACTAATCATCCATTAGCAATAATAACCTTACACGATGGGCCTACTTAAGAACAATCAGGATTATCTAAATTGTACCATGCTTTCATCAAGGAGTAGACTTTTCAGAGGGCTCTAAACAATTTCAGACGTCTAAAAGACTAAAACACAAATCTATCGATATCTAAAGTAGTGTTGTGGTGACAAATGAGACCAGTGTAAGAATAATATATCATCAATCATGTTAAAGAATTGATTGATTATTAAACATTATGTACAATTATAGTACATAGGGATGTTCACCAAATACAATATAATCATCAAAATGTCTGCCATTACTGAAAAACATGGAAGGGGTGCTGTATATGGATTGTGAAGATATGTTTGTCAAAGCACAAATTTTATATAACACTTTATCCTGTATCCTGTAAACTTGTGGATATCAATGCAGTCTAAACAAACCTGCATGCTGTGGCTCTTCTGCAGCACAGGAGATGGAGATATCTGAAAGGAAATGGTTAAGTTCTTAATCCACTCTGAGTTATTCTAATCAGGGACTCCCAAAAAAAAAAGCAGTGAGAAATTACCTTCTCTAAGTCAACATTCTCAGAGGTAACCTTAAAACGCCCCTTTTGTTGAACGACTTGACACTTCACTTTTTCATCTTGTTCATCACTATTTACTGTCTCAACAAAATTGTAGTTGAACAATAACTTGACTTCAGTACAAGAGAAGTGAGCATGTATCCAATAGACATACGAAAAATGGAAGTCAAGAGCATAATATGATGCCAAGAGCATGGAAGCCAGAAACGAAGATCACTTGCCAGATGTTCTAGAAGCTTTAGACATGGGCTCAGAAGATTGATCATCTACAATTTGGAATCCAACTGCCCCATTAGAACTTGGCATCCTTAGGAACTGATTATGAAACTTCTCACTGAAAATTTCATGAGGTTTAGTATAAGCTTATCCATAAAGATGTTGTTGATACAGCACACATACATGTATTTTTGAAGACGTTGTCGATACTACATATGCTCAAAAGGCTTTGGTGAACCAGTCTGATTGATGATCTGCTAGTGGCTAATGATGTCTTGGTATCTCCAAAGTGGTAGACCCAACATAATGACACACATACTCGCAGCGAAACAATCTGCTTAGCACAGTGACTTGAAAAGGTAGAACTATATCATAAGCTTTGCCAATGATGGGTTGATGAAGCAACTGCTCTCTATATCTCATCACAATCTAGACATGCTGAAGGCATCTAAAACTCGGGTGCCTTTGGTTATTGCTTAAATAAAAAACCTGCTTCTAGGTAGTTTATTTTATTCTATTTTTTATTTTTTTATCAGCAAAAAAAAGTTTCATAATAAGACTACCTAGAAGAGTACCTAAAAAGTTTTATAGCAACCAGCCGACTCAAAACAAACTATACATATCCTCTCCCCAGCCTAAACAACCCAAAGCAGCTCCCAAGAGATTCTTGTTAATTAAACGGAGACAGGTGTAGCGCCCATGCAAAATGCATCATGCCACTGAGCTGTTTAAGCACAATGCCAATTTTTTTATTTTTCAATATTCCCCACTTCAGACTGTATATGACCTTGTCTTTTATTTATTCATCTATTGTTGGCTGCACGACTATTGTTACTTAAGGAAATATGTTGGGTCCAGTAAGGAGAATGAATCATGCTGCAAGTTCAATGCAAAATTTAAAGTGGTACCGACTATTCTATTTCAAATAACTGGTGGTTAGAAATTAATAGAGATAAAATTTTACTAGGCAATTTTGCAAGGAAATATCAGGGGAGATTATGTAAATCCGTGAAATCTGTGTAATTTTTTTATCTTTCAAATATGTCTCGATTTCAAGTACTGTGGTAAAGAAGATATCATCCAACAACATAGGTCTGCTACGATCATCAACTAAACTATACCTGTCTATTCTGGAAATGGGTAAGCTCGTATCCGGAAAGATGATGCTGCCAGATGAAGCTACCCTGTGGTGAGGATGAGAACCTGTGCTCTCCAAGACTCTTCCATTAATCTCCAAGTCACGTTTTCCACCCACATCATTGTCAATGTGATTTTCGGTGTGAGGAGAAGAGTTCTGAGAAATTTGGTGTTCATTGGATGAGCTAGCAACGCTCACATCATCATCAGACCTCTCGCATTTACCTCTGGAAAACCAAAGAATACAATCTAGTAAAGCTTGTCAACTATAAGTTAGAGGCATAACAAATTTATCACATCAGATGAATAATCTATTAACTTATTCAAGCATTCACGAAAATATAGCATCAAAGTTCTTTCCAACTACAGATATAGCATGGCAAATAGATGATACCGGTATGAAATTGTAGTTAATCGTGTGACCATGGACGTTGACTTACATGGCACAGGTCATGGAAGAATCAGCAGATGACAGAGGAGGTTGACTCCGTATCAGGTTGTTGTCTTCCTGTGAAGCATTACATTGTGATTCAGCAAAAAAACACCCTTAGACCACGACACGCCATTAAATACAAATAATTGTTGAATTACTACATCAGCAGCTTCTGAAAACTGGCTTATGGAAGATAACTGATGAAGTAGTTGTTTTTCATGTACATCAATTCTTGATTGATCTTTGTCAGATACGGAGTCCTCATCCTGGATCTGATAGCAGGAAAACAAGTTCAAGTCATTGCTGAGCCCAAACAACAATGCTAGTCAAGGTTCCGTTGTTTCACGGAAAATGAATTGCAGAAAATGTTTTCCTAATTAACCGAAGTTTGGTAATGTGAGGAATAATATGGTCAATGCAAATTATTTTATGAACCACCGGAAAACAAATTCTGGAAAATATTCAGTTCATTATCCAATTAACTCGGCACAAATTCAAAATTTCCAACTTTCTCGTTCTGTCTCTGTCTGTCTGTCTGTCTCTCTCCCTGTGCCTCTCCATCAGATTTTCTTCCCCTCGCACAGTTCTTCCCTAACTGAACCATCTTTCATCTATTGCGCTCCTTTTATTTTGGTTCAACAAATCCAACCCAGATTTACAGTCTTGTGAGAGCCACATTTCATACCCAAAGCAGCAACGAGACCATGGTGCTGTCTCTATTTAGATGATGTAACTATTTTTCCTTTGAAACTTCTAAGTGAAGTTAATTGGAACAATATCCAAAATTTTGGCAATTCTTTTATATACTACATTGGTCTGTGTAGGGTGCTACTAAATGTCGTGATTTTTTAGGCTTGCGTCTCAATCAAGGTGAAAAGAAGGCATGACGCTTCCCGTTAGGTTGAACAAAATGCCAGAATGCTTAGCAGAGAAGTTGGAAGTCTCTTAAATTGGACACATGGTTAACATTCTGGGTCAAGTACCCACCAAAGAAGACATGATCTTCAAGGTAGAGGCCCATCAATTGATCACTAGTTTTTCTTAGTTTAATTACTATTATAAATTTTATTCTATTTTTGATTAAAACCCATATATTGATTTTCAAGCATTTTCTTTGAGTGTCAACCAAATGAGTTATTTTTAAGATTTATTTTCAGGATGTGAACCTAGCATTTTTCCAGATAATGTTACCATAAATTATTCTTCAGAAATTGTTTTCCAGGAAATGAACATAGCCTAAAATGGGTTCTGAAAGAAACATGTTCAAGAGAACGTAAATGCAACGTATATACCAAGGAAGCCTGAGCCTTCACATCTTCAAGGTTGAAGTTCCAACCACTGATCCCTCTTTTATATTCGTTCTGCACACAAGTTTGAAATACATTAATTATCAGACTTAAAGAAGTAACCAACATAAAACCCCCAACCCCAAGAAAAAACAACTGGAATTATGCAGAAGAGTTGGAAGACACTTGAGCCAACCTTAATAGAAAGTACAGCAAAAAAAATAAAAAAATAAAATTGATAGGTAAGTATGACCCCTTGTTGGTATGGGGATTGGAACCAAGGACCTCAAGGTCTTTGCCTGAGTACAGAGAAATTCAACTCAAGAAGGTGAAAACTCAAAGTACCAACAGAGTTATGTAGTGCAAAGAAACCACCAAGTCAACCGAACATTAAAAGCCACATGGAATAGATAGCATTATGGCAACATTGACCTCTAGCAGTACATGTCACATACATAGAAATATGATGGTTTAAAAATCATCGTGTGAGAGGAAAGTTGCTATCCCGAGAAGTTTAGCATACTACCAATCGAGGAATTACTAACATTTACCTAGAACAATCCACATTAAAACTTACTTCCATTGCACCAAAGGATCAAAAAATTGTCTTGAGAAAACCATACCTGTGATATTTCCTCCTTTTGCCCATCTGGTATCTTCTTTTGTGCAAGCATATCTTCTTCCTTTCTCTATATTTTAAAAAGAATCACTTATTGGCAGAACAAAAACTTGAAATTGAAAAAAGGGTATATTTGTATTCCAGACCATGCCGTAAGAAAGAAACACTGACCATCAACGCGCGAAGGCGATCACCAAGTGCTGGCAGACCCTCCAACAGCGTTCGTGCTATATAGTCATTTGATCTAGCTTGCCTAAAAAAAGAGTGCTTCAACAATTTTTTCGCTGAAGGTCGTTTTGAAGGATCTTTGACCAAACAGCTTGCAATCATCTGCTTAAAAGACTGAGGAGAAAGAATCATAAAATATTTAATCTCAAATGACATGACAAGAAAGTAATAGATGAAAACCTGCGTATGTTAAATTATACCTTGGAGAACTTCTTGTCCCTTTCATAATCAAGGCCAGGAGGTGCATTTTGCAAAGTCATAAGCAAGACCTAGCCAATCAAAAGGTTTAAATCTTGATGAACAAATGAGGCTATCCTGAATATATTATTTGTAAACATGTAAGTTGATGCACCTTCATTGGAGGATACTTCGAGAAAGGTGCATGGCCATGAGCAAGCTCCAATGCAGTAATGCCGAAGGACCAGATATCAGCCCTGTAGAATAGTTCAGCATACAAATTAGAAAGGATTTTAGATGATAGATCCTAGTACTAAGTAAAACAAATAAAGGAGCATTGCACGAAACATATAAACATACTTGAAATCGTATCCATGCAATTGTTCCATAACCTCTGGCGCCATCCTAGAAGAGAAAAAACATTCACCAATTAGAACAAAGAAAATTATCACTGAACTTGAAGCACTCTATATTCATGCATATTGCTGATACACAGATTAACAATTCATGAGATGACAAATAAATTCAGGAAGCAACAGACAGAAAAACTAAATAGAGAAAAGATCACCAGCATGGTGTCCCCACAAAAGTATTCCTCACTCGTTGCCTATCGCCCGAATCAAATAAGCAAGCAGAAACACCGAAATCTCCCAGCTTGATTGCACCACGGGAACCAATAAGAATGTTTCCAGCCTACAAAACAAGAAAGGACAGACTCAGACTATACATAGATAATCTAAACAGTAATAACCCTACCAGCTAATATCCTTACCTAGAGACAGTAATTAATGAATAGTATGTGTGAGTAAAATATTTTTACATTTTTCATTACCCTTTCACTTTTCTGAAAGATAAAGATGAACTACTTAGGACTTCCACAACCATATCCATACATATCAATCATTCACTAGATTGCATGACCATTCCTCATAAAACTTGAGTTTTCCAAGAGCTTAAACAATCTGGGAATGCACAGAATTTAAGTGAGAGTAGACTTACGCTAAAGTTCAAAATAGGACAGATCACTCTACCCATTTATTTACTACTTCTGAGAACCAACTTAAATTGGAATTCGGAAGTCCAAACGTTTTACCTAATAAATAGGATTCCCTCTTCAGGATGATGGCAATTCTTATTTCTTGTAGCATTATGAATTTACGATTCTAAGGCAATAGTGTATTGATTGAACCCACGAGAGTCACAGGTAAAATGATAAACGGTAGATGAAGGAGGAAAAGCAGTTGCAGATGGGCAGGGGAAACAGGCAGGTTGCACAAAAACATGTAAAGAAAGGAGAGATCAAAACGAAGAAGATAATTAGTTGAATATCTAGCATACTCAACACCACATTGGAATTGTTTGGCAGGCTAAGGAAAGAGCTCTGTGTTGATACAGAAGATCCTTAATAATTGTGAATCTGTACACTACAGACCAACCAGAAGATATACCACATGAATGGTTCTTCAAGGTAAGGTAGATATCCTGAATGCTGAAAATTCTGTTCCGTGTAGAGTTTTAAATTAACAGAGCGTGTGGGGATACTAACGGCTGCTACCTATGCCAGTGTTGAAGAACTTAACAAATGGAATCCATAGTTTCATACAACGATATGCAGTTCCTCTTTTGGCTTGTCTATGAATCTCACAACATAATGATTTAAGGGAAAGACACACAAGCAAGTACAGAGATAAAGAGGCCAAGATTGGGAATCCTTCTGTATATCGATGTTGCGCAAATTATAAAATGACAAACTATTCCCCAAAATAAAAAAAGGTTGTCAGAGTTAACCAACTTACAGAGATACTAGTGTAACTTTGGGGTTACCAGATGTCTGCTTTTACTTTTATCAAGTTTAAGTTTTAGTTCAATCTAGTAAATTAGGAAAAGTATCAAGCCGTTCTAAAAATCAATTATGAACATCAATTTTTTTGGACAAACATTACAGAAACACAATAAGCAGACCATGAAAACATGACATTAAGAAAAAGAGATAACTAGAAAGAAAAAAAAAGATGGGCTAAATGCAACATTGAGGGTAGAATGGGAAACCAATACTCACTTTGACATCCCGATGAATGTGCCCATGATGATGAAGATATTCCAAGGCCTTTAATACCTCACGTAATATAGTTGCAATGACAACTTCCTCGAAACCTTCTGGATAGGCAGCTTTCAGTATGTGAAGACAGGAACCACCAGCCATATAAGGCATGACAACCCATAGATTATGATCACTAACAAAGGAGCAGTGTGATTTGAGAACATTTGGGTGGTCAACCAAGAACATCGTCTGGGCTTCACGAGATATGTTGTTCTGACGAGAACGATAAATTAGTTAATGGTACAATTTTATCTTATCAATTAAACAAACATTAGCAACATCCTACCAAGACAACAATTTTTAACTAGTATCGAGATCAAATGAAAGTACATCAAACCTAAATGGCCCAGTAATTCAATATCAGTAAGGAATAGGAAGGGGCAGGAAGTTGATAAAGCGCATATGATTCGTAATACATGATTTTCTCAATTAAAATGTCAATGTACTTCACTTCAATCAGTATGACAAACACATAAATATACTACATACTCCTTGAATTATGACACTCTTGTTCAGTCACACAAGAATTAACGACAAAAACTTCAACCCTATAAATTTAGCTACTCCTTTTGATCCAGAAAATTTAAAAGTTCTGAAGCAAGAATAACTGAACTAATTACTCACACAATTTACAAATGGATGATCAAGTAAATATGCAACCAAATTTCCTGCATTTCCAAGAGAAAGTGGCGGAAAGCTTAGCGGCCAATCTTCGCCAAATTAGATACCAAATAGACTTCCGAGTATGTGAAATCCTACCCCCAAAATAATATTTACAGTCTACTTGCGCTTAAGCACCACGAAATTTAGTACATGGTTAAAAAATCAAACACATAACGGTTAAAACAGTAGATTAATTGAAGAGGCCAGAAACTGCATACAAGTATCATACATAAAACTATGCATACACTAGTAGTAGTATTAAACAGCCGCGGAATTGATTTGAATTGAAATGAGATTATACCAAATCACAATTAGCCCGTTCGAAGTCGAGAACTTTGATAGCAACAATCTCGTTGAGTGGGTTACAGAGGGCACGGTGAACGGACGCGCTCACACCTTGCCCTACCTCTTCATACAGAGTATAATTATCTGCTCCAATCGGATACTTGCGCTTCTCCATATTTCACTTCTCCAAACCAAAACAAAAACCTTGCCTGGTTAAAAAATTCTGCTATTGGTCGTCGAACAACACGCAAATGCAGCTCGACGGAGATCTACAGATCCGAATTCTGAACGGATATCTCTACGAAAACAATCAATAACTAAAATAATAACAACAGCGACAAATAATCAAGCAAATAAACAGATGAAAAATATAGAGAGAGCAGAAGGATGAAAAAGCGGAAAATACTCACAGAGATTGAGTTTGGGTCCATGGATCAAAATATATGTCAGTGCAGAAGCTGGCAATTGAAGCAATCAAATTGAACCTTTCCACATATATTTATTAATATAGATAGAGAGAGAGAGAGAGAAAGATATGTATTGCAGAGAGATAGATAGAGAAAGGAAAACTTAGAAAGGCATTGATGAGAGATGATGACGACGGCGAAGACGAGGTTGTTCTCCGCTTTCCCGTGACCGCGAGGGGGGAGGAGAGAGAAAGCGCGCCTATCGGATCGCCGCTCGAACTGGAAACGTTTGTAAACTGAAATCCCGCCACTTGTTATGTCAGTCTAGGATTTCTAGGATATACGGGGCTATTAGCCTATTAGGAAGTTGAGTACAAGTTACATTGGTGGGATTACAAGTGATAAATGGGGAGGTGTGGAGATAGTAATTTCATAGGTAAAGGATTGTTGCTTTTTAAAGGGCCCAGATTAAAGAGTAAGGAACACGTGTATGAATGAATATATGATACCGTAGTATCTTTCTTTTATAGTCCTACTCCTACTGGGGCTGAAATTAGAAACTCTCACAGCTTGGTGAGACTCATTAAATAACCGTCTAATCCTAGGCCTTCAATTCATTCACTCTCTTCTTCTTTTTTCTTTGTAAAGTTTTAAAGCAATTTAATTTACCTTTTTCATGGGATAATCTTAATTTATTTTCTCAAATGAACTTTAATTCATTCACTTTGCATGATTTAGTTGATGCACTTTTTGCGTATGCATGATTTAGTGACTTTTATATATATATTCCCTAAATCTAACCAAATTTCCTAACGAAATTCGATCATGAGATCAACAGTAGGGGGAGTGAGTGCGGCAATGAAACTTAAAATTGCGTTTATAGAGTATTTGATATTGTTTGACCAACCCCAATTTGGGATAGTCAAACATCAATTTGGGGCAGTTCTAGTATTATTTATTATTCTAACTCCAACCTTTTACATTAAATCTTACACAAAAATAATACTCCCTCCGTTCCTAAATTATCGTCTCACTTTCCTTTTTCGTCCGTCCCAAAATAATTGTCCACTTTGAAACTTTCCTTTTTTGGAAGTGTTTTTTACCATTTTACCCTTTTTAAATCATATCCTCTACCTAATGGGACCCACCCTAAACAAAATAAATTAAATTCTCTCTCTCCCCTCCCCCAAAACCGTCTTCTCCCTCTTCCCCCCCCCCAAAAAGTCGTCTTCCTCTTTTCCCCCAAACCTTCTTCCTCTCTCTCTCTGACCCAACACAATCGTCTTCCTCTCTCCTCTCTCTTCTCTCTTCGGCTTTTTGGATGATGACGCTCATGCCGGAGCCGCGGTGGTTGTAGAGCTCGGATTCCGCTTTATGGACGACAGATTCGGGAAGGGTGGCAGGGCCCGCGGCGAAATTGAAGACGTGGTCTGTGGGTTGGGATGTTGTGGCGGCGCGATCTTAGAAAATGGTTGCGGAGTGGGTGATTGACACGGATTTGAATTTGAGGGGGAGGAGGAGTGATGGGGTGAGGTGGGTAGTGATGGAAGTGGGGGTTTTGGAGAAGGAATTGGTGGGGGTTTTGAGGAGGAGGCCGGAGTGTTGAATGTGGTCACTCACTCTCTCTCTCTCTCTCTCTCTCTCTCTCTCTCCGTTCTAGGGTTTTCCCAATCTTTGCAGCTCGCCCCTCTCTCTCTCTCTCTTCTCCGTCTCTCTTCTCCGTCTCTCTCTTCTTTGTCTCTCTCTTGATGGTTGAAGACGTGCGTACGCGACTGGCAGGGACTCGATCTGCAGGCGTGAAGCGTAAGTATGAAGAACAAGCCAAACCACCGCCGCCGACCAGTGGACGTCGCACCCCGGGATTCTCCGGACTCGCTGGACTCGCAACCAGAAGGCTCAGATCTCTGGGGGTTGGAGAAAGAGTACTGTCAACTCTCTTTCATTAATTGGGGGCAAAAATGGAAATTCACATAAATACCAATATTAATAATCCAGTCAAATAGATTTTCTTAAACGGTGTGCCGGGTCAAACGGGACAATAAATTAGGGACGGAGGGAGTATTCTTTAGCATTTCTATTTTGATTTTCTACTAACATTTTCAATTGTAATTATTAAGATTACACAATTAATAATTTCATTATATTTATTAAGTTTGTTTTTAAATATTATTTTTATAATTAATAATATTTAAAATAAGTAATTTAATATACTTTAAATGTTAGTGTTTTTAATAAGTTTAGAATTTTAAATGTTAGTGTTTTTCTTTTAAGTTGTATGTCATTTTTATTTTCAAGTTGTATGTCATTTTTATTTCCAAGTTGTATGTTATTTTTATTTTCAAGTTGTATATATATTTTTTATTTTAAAGTTGTATGTCTTTTTTATTTTCAAGTTGTATGTCATTGTTAAATTTAAATATGAGATTGTGTTTTCCAAATAATTTAGTATAATTATTTATTTATTTCTTTATTGATAATAAATACAAAATAATTTACACAATAAACCAATTTATTATAATTTATTGAATTTATAGTGTTTAATACTTTAAAATAAATTACATCATTAATATTTATTACATAGCTATAATATCTATTATTAGTTATTAATCAATTAAAATATTTTTAAATTAATAATATCAAAAAATTGATAATTTTTTTATTTAAAAACTAATTGTTTATTTAAAAAATGAGTGGGTCTCATCAACCCAATTTGGGTTAAATGAATAGTATTGCTCCAAATTTGAGGTGATTCTATTCATCACACCAAATTGGGGAGAAGTTTGGGGTACCGGTTGGAACTTGGAATAGTTTGAGTTCGTTTTTGCTCCAAATTGGTGATTCGGTCAGGGTACCACTTGAAGTTGGTCTTTGGGGCCGTGTGTGCCTTTTAAAAGGTAGAAATTGTTAGCATGTCCCCTTTTCCAAATTTAGGCTCCGTTTGTTTTATGAAAAATGATTTTCAGAAAATAATTTTTAGAAAATGAAAAATTTTCATTTAGTGTTTGGTAAATCTTTTGAAAATATGTCGGAAAATATTTTCGGATGTTTGGCAAATACACGAAAAATATTACGGAAAACAATATATGAATAAATACAAAAAGTATATTATAATATTAATACACTTATTGAATATAAAATAATGTTGAAGTTTAAGTACTTTTATTTGAATAACCCCCAATTTATCATTAATGGTGTCAAATCAATAAGTTTCATCTTTTTCAAGCTCGTAAATATATTTTTATTAATAATTGATATGAAAAAGTGTTTTAAAAAATAAAATAAATAATGTTTGGGATGTCCTTAAATAATAATATAATATAGCAGACACTATTTTTAGGACGTAGTGAATATTTCTTAAAATTATAATTTATAAATAATGTGCACAGACTCCATTTATATTTATAAACAATTTATTTGTTGGCTAAAATATTGTGCGTGTATGTAAATATGTGTAATTTTGGAAGGGCGCGGAGGATTGCTCGAATATTCGAAAAATGACTTACGGAAAATAAATCCATAAGTCATTTTCCGGAAAAGAAAGTTTCATTTTCCGTTGACTCAGAAAAACTTTTGCGTTGACTATATTTTCCTAAGATTACTAAACACCGAAAAATGATAAAAACGTTTTCCGGAAGTCATTTTTCGTGAAATAAACGGAGCCTTATAATCCATTTAGTCTCGTGTGTTATTTTCAACCGCTAAAGTCTATTTTTATGAAATTGTTCCTAAAGGCTAAAGTGTCAGTATAAGAGAAATAATGATTAGAATTCGCGTAAAGATGAAGAGAAAGAGAATGTGAAGGTCGGTGGTGAAGAACACTCGTATGTTTTACTATGAACTAGTTATTTAGCTCGTGCTTTGTACGGGTACAATGTGGGATATATATATTTTTATAATAATAATATAACTTTTAGACATTATAGTTAGATTGTTAATCTCTACCATGTTTATAATTTTTTTTCTATTGTTACTAATATTAAACGATTATTTTACCTAAATACTTTTAAAATTGATATACGTTTCTAGCTAACGTGAGATACTTTTAATCATTTTTTAATCAATGTGAGATATACATCTTCTATTGGTAATAATGGTAAAAGTCTTTTATCAAAAAACTTTGAAAACCAACATCACTTTATAACAAATGTATGATACATTTTTTCAATTATCAATTAATAATAGTATTTTTAATGCAAACATCAATTTCTAACCAATGTGCGATATATCTCTTCTATTGGTAATAGTAGTATAATATTTTTTTAACCATGTGAGATACATCTCTTGTAAAAGTGAAAATTTGTAGTCTAAAGACTTTAAAATCTAACATTTTCTTTTTAAACAATGTGTTATACATCTCTTTTATTGGTAATAATATAAAATAATTTATACTCAACATCATTTTCTAGCCAATGTGAGATATACATTTTCTATTGGTAATAATGGTAAAAATCTTTTATTATATATATATATATATATAAAAAGTTGGTGAGGAGCACTATGGTTTTGCTACCTCACCACCTTTGAATAAATCTTCATTCTAAAGCATCCATGTGGAAGCTTTAAAATCTTTTGGTTTTCTAGTGACTTTGAAAATCAACATCACTTTCCAACCAATGTATGATGCATTTCTTCTATTGGTACTTAATAATAGAATTTTTTAAACCAACATCAATTTCTAACCAATGTGGGATACATCTATTCTATTGTTGAAAAATTAGTGTTTTTAGTGAAAGAAATTGTGCAACTTGATGCACGAATTTCTTTACGTGTCATTTGTTTGTTGACGAAGGTAATTGTGCAAATGTGTTCTACTCGTTAAGAGCATCAAAATGATATATTTATTTGCCAAAATCGAGTATTGGATAATAAGATATCAAGACTTAAAATTTAATACTTGTTAACAAAATTAGTGTTTTTAGTGAGAGAAATTGTGCAACTTGAGGTACGAATTTCTTTACGTGTCATTTGTTTGTTGGCGAAGGTAATTACGCAAATGTGTTCTACTCGGTGAGAGCATCAAAATGATATATTTATTTATCCAAATCGAGTTTTGGATGAATAAAATATCAAAAATTAAAGTATAATACTTATTAAAAAATTAATGTTTTTAGTAAAAGAAATTGTGCAACTTGAGGCACAAATTTCTTTATGTGTCATTTGTTTGTTGACAAAAGTAATTGTGCAAATTTGTTCTACTCGGCAAAAACATCGAAATGATATATTTATTTGTCCAAATCAAGTTTTGGATGAATAAGATATCAAAGTTTAAAGTATGATGTTAAAAATGAGTCATTAGAAGTAATATCTAACCTTGAGGAGTTTTATCTCACATTGGTTAGAAGTAATATTAGTTGTAATTTTTTTTAAATATAAGTCTTCTACTATTGACAATAGAAGAAGTTATATATACTAATACTAATACCACTTATCATATTGATTATTATTATGTATTATTATTAGCTAATGGCTAGAAAACTAAAAGTATATATATCTTCTATTGCTAATAATAGTAAGTCGTTTATATAATCGAAAATAATTAAAAATCAATATCATTTTTTAACCAATATGAGATTTACATCTTCTATTGGTAATAATTGTAGAAGTCTTTTATCAAAAACTTTGAAAACCAACATCACTTTATAACAAATGTATGATACATCTTTTCAATTAGTAATTAATAATAGTATTTTTAATACATACATCAATTTCTAACCAATGTTTAATATATCTCTTCTATTGGTAATAATAGTAGAATATTTTGTAACCATGTGAGATATATCTTTTGTAAAAGTGAAAGTCTTTAATCTAAAGACTTTAAAATCTAACATTTTTCTTTTTAAACAATGTGTCATTTCTTTTATTGGTAATAATATAAAATAAATTAAACTCAACATCATTTTCTAGTCAATGTGGGATATACATCTTCTATTGGTAATAATGGTAAAAATATTATATATATATATATATATATATATATATATATATATATATATATATATATATATATATATAAAGTTGGTAAGGAGCACTATGGTTGTGCTACCTCACCACCTTTGAATAAATTTTAATTCTAAGGCATTCATGTGAAAGGTGACTTTGAAAATCAACATCACTTTCCAACCAATGTTTAATACATTTCTTCTATTGGTACTTAATAATAGAATTTTTAAAACCAACATCAATCTCTAACCAATGTGGGATACATCTCTTCTATTGTTGAAAAATTAGTGTTTTTAGTGAAAGAAATTGTGCAACTTGAGGCACTAATTTCTTTACATGTCATTTGTTTGTTGACGAAGGTAATTGTGCAAATGTGTTCTACTCGGTGAGGGCATCAAAATGATATATTTATTTGTCCAAATCGAGTTTTGGATGAATAAGATATCAAGAGTTAAAGTATAATACTTATTAAAAAATTAATGTTTTTCGTGAAAGAAATTGTGCAACTTAAGACACAAATTTCTTTACTTGTCATTTGTTTGTTGACAAATGTAATTGTGCAAATGTGTTCTACTCGGCAAAAACATCGAAATGATATATTTATTTGTCCAAATCAAGTTTTGGATGAATAAGATATCAAAGCTTAAAGTATGATGTTAAAAGTGAGTCATTAGAAGTAATATCTAACCTTGAAGAGTTTTATCCCACATTGGTTAGAAGTAATGTTAGTTGTAAGAGTTTTTAAATATAAGTCTCCTACTATTGACAATAGAAGAAGTTATATATACTAATAATAATACCCCTTATCATATTGATATTTTATTATGTATTATTATTAGCTAATGGCTAGAAAACCAAAAGTATATATATCTTCTATTATTAATAATAGTAAATCTTTTATATAATCTAAAATAATTAAAAATCAATATAATTTTTTAACCAATAATTGTAAAAGTCTTTTATCAAAAAACTTTGAAAACCAACATCACTTTATAATAAATGTATGATACATCTTTTCAATTAGTAATTAATAATAGTATTTTTAATACAGACATCAATTTCTAACCAATGTTTAATACATATTGAGCTGCCCGGCCCAATCAGGCCCAAGCCAGGAGCCACGTGTCATGCGTGTGTATCTTCCGAGCAAGCGAGCAAAGATGTTACACGAGTAACCGGGTGAAATCTCTGTTTTGGTCAGTTCTACATACTTGCGAGATGGGGGCTAAGCCTACGCGAACATCAATGAGCGAGCATCATTGCTCGATTGCACCAGTAAGAGTTACAAATAGTTGAGGACACTCATGTCCGGGAAAGATCAAGATAACAGTTGAGGGTGGTTACATCCGAGCAATAATCCTGACCATAAGTCATGACTGTTCGCACGGGAGTTAATGCTTGTTATGGGTAGTTAATACCAATCATGGGCAGTTAATGCCAATCATGGGCAGTTAATGCTGATCGTGGGCAGTTATTCATGATTATGGGCGCTATGCCTCCAAGACATATAAAAGCTTGGCAAAATTTGGAGAGAGGTATGCGCAATCTTATTCTTTAGCCTAAACTCGCCGAATTGTTAACTCTCTTGTGCTAATTCACACGCCGGAGGGCTTTGCAGGAGTGCCCCCGCCCGCTTCACGCTTGTTCATTTTACTCGAGTTGGGCTCGTGAGGATCTACAAACACGTTGAAAGCCAGGTGTTTAGATTGGGCTGATTAGTGGGTCCAGATTATCTTGGACGCATCAGTTGGTTCCATTGCCGGGAAACGAGTTTTTACGGCGTTGAAAGGTCAGTTAGATATTCTTTATTTTAAAAGTTTTAGTCATGGCGGAGAACGGAGTTAATGGTGACGGCAAGAGGAGGCACATCGTAACCACGCCTCAATCGCCGCTGAGTAATGTCCCTCCACCCCATGATGCACGCCACCACCGAATCAAAGGCGCGGGGTTGAATCGATGGCCGAAGTCGCAGGGTTAGCCCATGAATTTCGTGGAAGAAGCTTTACGCCGAGATCCATCTATCTTGGTCGATGCATCAACTCAACTTACAATGATTGCTATGGGCAAACCACCATTGCCCATCGAGTTGATCCATTGCCGCCTGTTCGGCATTTCACGCAGGGGAAATCCGATGCATCCTTTGGTCGCTCATTCTCAACCACGCGCATGGTGGTTCTAAGCGCCATGAGCAAACTGGAGGGAAGTAAGGCCGCCATGGGTTGTCCTTAGCCCATTCAAGGTTGGGACCTAGAGTTGGTGAGGATTCGGCCGACACGCGTCCGCCGGCCACCTTCACCGCAGAGGTCACATGCTCGTAGACTTCGTTCACCGTCACCGCGACGATCTCGTGCATATAGTCGCCGTTCACGATCACCCAGGGGTTCTTATGTTCGGGGGCGAAGGACTCCCTCTCCTAGACGGTCTCATCAGTCAGCTGCACATGTTGCACAGCTCGCTGGGGCACCTCAGGGACAGGTGGCGCAGGCCGTGGGGGCTCCGCAAGCCGTTGCGGCTATGGGACCCCCACAGGCCCCTCCTATGCCCGTGGTACAGCCTCAGCTTGGGGGTGGTTTGCCTGCAACCATTAACATGCAAGATTTCGAGGAGTTGAAGCGCCGGATGGAAGCCTGGGAACAAGGCAAGGCTCTAGATGGAAATTTTCTAGGTACATCGGCTAGCCCGTTAGCCCCGTGGATCGAGAATGCTCCGCCAGCACAGGGTTTGATTTTTCCAAACATTAAAGAGTACACGGGCAAAACCAAGGCTAGGGACTGGTTGATGTCTTTTGAGTCCCAGATTGGCTTGGTGACTTCAGACGAAGCGTTGAAGATTAGAGCTTTTGTTGGTGCCTTGCAAGGAAAGGCTCTAGCTTGGATGGGTGCATTACCACGACGCTCCATTAATAATTGGGCGGATTTGCGAGCAAAGTTCTTGGCCGATTTTGGGACTGCCGGTTCATTGGCAAAAACAAGGGCTGATTTGTCCAAGGTCAAGCAAGGTGCACATGAGTCAACAGCGAGTTACCTTGAGAGGTTTACCAAGGTTCTCGAGCAGGTTCCAGGCCTGACCGAGCAAGAGGTCACGTTGTGTTTTGAAACAGGATTGCTAGAAGGAGAAGGCGGTTTGCGATCAGAATTGAGTATGCGTGAACCGAAGACGCAGGCAGAGATGCTCATGCGAGCACAGAAGTGGTGCGCTGGGGAGACAGCGAAGAAGGAAAAAAAGAAAGAAAGCAGTGAAGCTGCAGGGACTGTTAAGGGAAATGGTCAGGCAGGAAGTGGCGGCTACAATAAGAGCAAGTCTCGGTATGATCGGCCTAAGGAATTCCTTCGTGAGTCAGACTTGACCCCGCTCAATACATTGCGCGAGGACATTATGTACGAGATAAGGAATGAACTCCCTAACCCCCCTCGAATGAATCCAAATACTGCTGGCGAAAGGGATCAGACGAAGAGGTGTGCTTATCATGATGATTATGGGCATACCACAGAAGAATGCTGGCCATTGAAGAAGGCCATTCAGAAGTTGATCAATGAGGGGCGGTTAGACCGTTTCAAGCGAGATGCAGGCAATAGAGGGAATGCTCCTAGGCGGGAGGCTCCACCAATCAGGGGGGTTATCAATGTCATAATGGACGAGGAGCTCACTCCGACACAGCTTGGTAAGCAAATCTACTCCTTGTCAAAAGTGGTGGATCGACCAACAACCTTGCAAGAGGGAGAACAGGCTATACAGTTTACTCGCAGCGAGTTGGCGAGTAATATTGCGGGCGAGCAGTCGTTGATTGTCTCAGCGTTGGTTGACGGATGGGTCGTGCACAGAATATTAGTTGATACTGGAGCATGCCGGGATGTGATGTATTACTCCTGTTTTCAGGGGTTGGAGTTGAGTGATGATCGCTTGAAGCCGTATGCTGGGGCTTTAGAGGGTTTCACAAATCATAAGGTCCCGGTGAAGGGTACTATCGAGCTGGAGGTATTTATTGGTGAGGGACTCAGAACCCGGGCTGAAAAGATTACCTTCATGGTAATTGACTTGAAATCTCCATACAACATTATTTTGGGCGTACCGAGCATGACCAAGTTTCAGATGGTCGCGTCAATCCCGCATCAGAGAGCCAAATTTTATACAGATCAAGGAGTGGGAGTATTGCGGAGTCAGCCGCGAGCAGTGCTTGAATATGTTCGGGATACGCAGAGAAAGAAGCAGAAGTTGACCTTGGAGGATGGCGAGCAGAAGGTTACTATCAGTACCAAGGAAACTTCTCATGTGACTGTAGGACCATCGGTGGTAGCGATGGTACAGGAGGATTTGGAAATGGAAGCAAGCTCCGTGCCGACATTGAAGTCGGGGGAGAAAAGTCAAAATGAAGAGGATACAGCAGTGGTCACTGCTCGAACAGATGTTGAGGTTCCATCTTTGCCGTCAGTGCATGTACCGGTACTACGAGCTGAGCGAGAAGAGGTGGCCGAGCAAGGTATTAGCAATCCTTTGCCGACACTGACGTCGGGGGGATTTAAGGAGCCAGTTGAGGTCGTTGACCTTGTGAATGAATCTTTGCCAGCAGACGTGTCTGAGGAGCCAGTTGAGGCTATGGAGGTAGATCAGCTCGATAAAATTGAGGATCGAGCTGAGAAGGATGAAAAAGTGGAGTGTGATACGCTCCAAATGCGAGATGAGCCAGAGTTTACGGCTCAAGACGAGCTGGAAGAGATAGTCATCAATCCAGACTATCCCGAGCAGAAGATCAAGATTGGTCGAGCTTTGACGGTAGAGGCAAGAGAAAGCCTAATTAAGCAACTGCAGGATAGTCTGGATATCTTCGCTTGGCGACCAGAGGACATGCAAGGGGTGAGCGAGGATGTGGCCTTGCATCAGTTGAATGTTGATCCAGCTTACCGGCCAATCCAGCAGCGACCACGGGTTTATTCGGTAGAAAAGGATCAAGCGATCAAGGAGGAAGTCGAGAAGTTACTCAAAGCAGATATTATCGAGGAGATACATTATCCAACTTGGTTGGCTAATGTGGTTATGGTAAAGAAGTCAAACGGCAAGTGGCGGATGTGTGTTGACTTCACAGATTTGAATAAGGCTTGTCCGAAAGATTGCTATCCTTTGCCACGAATTGACAAATTGGTCGACGCCATTGCAGGGTTCGAGCTACTCAGCTTTATAGATGCTTACTCTGGGTATCATCAAGTGAAGATGGCTGGTCCAGATAAGGCTCTAACAGCTTTCCGAGCAGCAGGGGGGCTGTATTGTTATAAGATGATGCCCTTCGGTTTGAAGAATGCCGGGGCCACTTATCAAAGGATGGTCAACAGGGTGTTTAGCTCGCAGATCGGGAGAAATGTGGAGGCTTACATTGATGATATGGTGGTCAAGACTAAGGGGCGCGAGCATCTGAGAGGACTGGGGAAACTTTTGCTAATCTCAGGAGGAACAACATGAAGTTGAATCCGAGCAAATGTGTGTTCGGAGTAAAGGCTGGCAAGTTCCTCGGTTTCATGGTCACTGAGAGGGGAATTGAGGCTAATCCTGAAAAGATTGAGGCATTAGTCACTATGAAGCTTCCTCGCTGTGTTAAGGATGTACAGAGGCTGAATGGCAGGGTGATTGCTTTAGGGAGGTTCATCTCGAGGTCGGCGGAGCGTTGCTTACCTTTTTTCAAGGTTTTGCGGGGTAATAAAGGGTTTGAGTGGACTCCTGAATGCCAGAAAGCTTTTGAAGAATTGGTGAAATATTTGGGAAGCCCGCCCTTGTTGAGCAGTCCGGTCCTTGGGGAAAAATTATATGTTTATCTGGCAGCTACCGAGCAGGCGGTAGCCGCTGTTTTGATTAGGGAAGAAGGCAATGTACAAAAGCCTGTTTACTATGTATCTAAAGCCCTCACTGATGTAGAGGAAGATATTTTAATGAGAGAAATTGGCTTACTTCGCTTGTTGTTCTTTGCTCGGAAACTTCGAGCTTATTTTTCTGCTCATTCAATTGTTGTGTACACGGATTCGCCTTTGCGAAAGATTTTGCACAAGCCAGATACCTCTGGTCGGTTACTTACTTGGTCAATTGAGTTAACCGAGTTTGACATCGATTATCAACCACGGCGAGCAATCAAGGCGCAAGCTATAGCCGACTTTGTGGCTGAGACAAGCTTCAAGGAGTCTATCGAGGAAGAAGTAGAGAGTAAAGCAACAGCGGCGAGTAATGCAAGTCCAAAGCCGAGGCCGGAATATTGTTGGGAACTTCATGTTGATGGTTCGGCTAGTCGATTTGGGAGTGGTGCTGGTTTAGTGTTAGTCCCACCGGAGCAAGATGTAGAATTTGAGAAGGCATTGCGTTTCAAATTCGACTTCAAACAACCAGTGAATCTGAAGCTTTAATTCTTTGGTCTCGAGCTTGCACAAGACATTGGAGTGCGAGCAGTGGTGATATATTGTGATTCTCAGTTGGTGGTGAATCAAGTTAAGGGTGACTACGGAGTACATCACCCGATCTTGGTTCGCTATTGTGCAATGGTAAGAGAAATTCTGAAAGACTTTGATTACTGGGAATTAGTAAGAATTGCTCGGGAGGATAACATGCGAGCAGATTACCTGTCGAAGATGGCTGAGGATGAAATCCAGTCTTTACATCCTGGAGTCATGATCGAGCATTTGGAAATTCCTGTCATTGAAAAGGAGGTGGTTATGGACATAGAGCCAGCTGTAAAATGTTGGATCGATGATCTTCGAGCTTACATTGAGCACGGGGTGTTGCCTGAAGACAAGAAGGAAGCTAGAACCATCCAGAAACGGTCATGCCGTTATATCATCTTGGACAACATCTTGTATCGCAGATCTTATACCCGACCTTTGTTGAGGTGTGTTCGTCCAGAGATGACGGAAGGAATCTTGGGCGAAGTGCATGAAGGCAAGTGTGGAGGTCATCCTGGCCAACGATCACTAGCTGAGAAGGTATTAGCAGCAGGATTTTATTGGATAACCTTACGACGAGATGCTGAGATGTATGTTCGTCGTTGTGACAAGTGTCAACGTTACGCGGATGTTCCACGATTGCCATCAACCGAGCAGACTCCTGTTATTGCATCGTGGCCGTTTGATATGTGGGGGATAGATTTGATTGGTCCTTTCCCGTTGCTCGGTCGAAGTTCAAGTATGCGGTGGTCGCGGTGGATTATTTCACGAAATGGGTGGAAGCAAAACCATTGGCAACCATAAGTGAAGTAAACGTCATCGACTTTGTACATGAGCACATATGGTGCGGTTTGGGGTCCATGAGCAATTGTATCGATCATGGGACCCAATTTTCGGAAAAAGTTTACCAAGGCATGCGGCGGATGAGGGTGAAACATTGGCAATCATCGTGGCGTATCCACGAGGGTAATGGGCGGTGAAGGCTGCGAATAAGCAAATTTTGCATGTGTTGAAGAGGAATTTGGAAGAAAAATTTGGAAGATGGGTAGGCGAGTTACCTTACGCCTTGTGGGCGGTTAGAGCGACGATAAGGGGTCAACGAGGAGGCGCTTTTCTCTTATGGATCGATGCTATGGCTCGATAGAGATGTATTTGCCCACTCATAGGGTTTTAAATTACAATGGCGAGTCTAATAATGCGGCTCGAGCAGATTTACTTGATTTATTGGAGGAAAAAGCGGTGGAAGCCAAAATGAGAATGGCCAACTATAAGCAACGAGCAAAGGCTCACCACGATAAAAGAGTTAGGTGGTCGATCGTTTCTTTGTGGGGGATTGGGTCCTCAAGTAAGATTGAGGCAACGGGCCATCGACTGGATGGGGAAAGTTGTCACCGGCTGGGAGGGTCCTTTTCAAGTTTCGAGAATCGTCAAAGAAGGCACCTACATGTTGCGAACAGAGGATGGAGATGAATTAAAGCATCCATGGCATGCGGATCATTTAAAGAAATACTATTGGTAATCAATTTACAATATGTAATTCTTTGATCTTTTTCTTTCATGATAAATAGCAATGATGAAACTCGGTTGTCTTTTCAAGCGAAAAGTGGGTCTTCGAGTTGGCTTTATTGTTTTCGATCATGAGCTTTTCCAACTGGTTGAAGGGTTTGGGTTAAAACTTCTCAAGTCTTTGGTCGAGCATGAAGGGCTTCATGCTCGAAAAAATTGAAAAGAGGTTCCTGGTTCTCGAATTAGTTCCTTTTCGCGAGCATAGAGGGCTTTATGCTCGTAAGAGAAAGGGTATTCGAGTGGAGCTTAGCTAAATGGTGATCGCTTTCGAGCGAGTAAAAGTTTAATTGTGGTGATCGCTCTTAAGCGAGTAAAGAAGTTTTGTTTGGCAAAAACCTACGTTATAGAGTCATTCGAAATGAAGGGAAGTTAAAGTATTACGAGCAGGGAATTAAAATTGTTTGTTACAAGGCACGAAGGCCAAATCGGCAGCCACTATCAAGAGGCGGTGTTGCCTCGGTTGAAGAGGCGGTGGGTTCCTTCGGTGTTGTTGGTGGTGTCCAAAATGGTAACTTCATCATCGGCTTGACCTTGTGAGCATTGTCGGCGGTGGTTGAAGGAGCTTGGGATCTCCAAATTTACGTCATGAGGTCGGTGGCGAAGTATCGGCGGCGGGAGGGGGATCCATGGTGGCAGGCCGCTTCATCGGCATCGGCCAAGCCTTCTAACTCATCTTCGTTAAAAGGCACTTGGGAGTGGCCGGCCGGCGATGAGCAAAGGGGTTAGCTCCCCATTCAGCAAGCTGCTCGGGGCTAATCTCCAGTCCACTACAGGCGGCTGCCTCAAGATGTGGTTCATCCCCTGCACAAAAAACGGATAAGCTTCACCTTCTACGCTGTTGGCAAAGTCGTTCGATCTCTTGTAGTCTTCAATGATCTGCTGTTTTTGCTCGTCACTTCGTCATAGAGCCGACCTCAGGCACTAATTGCTCGAGCTTGGTGATAGTGGCGTTTGCGCTCAAGTCATTCGGCAAGCTCGCGGCTCGAACCCGGCTATGTTGTTGAGGCGGTTCTTGGACTTTTGGAAAGGCTTAATTGGGCCTCAGTCTTTGTTTTCTCGGCCTTTGAGAGCTCGGTCACCTTCTTTGGTGAGGATTCCTCGCTATTTTGAGGTCGGCTCGGATGCGGTTGATTTTTTCTAGGCCGTTCTTCTCGGCGCCAGGTGTCCTTCTCGGCGTAAGGGTGTTGGTTTTATTCTTGTTGAGATTTGTGATTAGGCGTTCATACATCAAGATAGATTTATTGGCGTCTGTTGAAAAAATTGTAAATTAGAAATGTGGAAAAAGGAAAGAAAGTAAAAGATAAGAGGGCGAAATGTGTTACCTCGGTCATGCACATGCCCATCTCTCCAATCAAGACCGAGCTTGCTTGGTCGGCATACTTTTGGATCATTTGTGGTGTAGGCGTTCATCGGACCAAGTCCGGTAGTGGCGGGAAACCTCCTCGCTTGTGTCGGCGATGTTGTCAGTCGATACGTTAGCAAGTTCCCTAATGAGGCGGCGGCTTTTGGTTGATCGTCGGGCATGGCGAAACCTTCTGTTGCCAAGTAGGAAGTGGGGAGTGCTCTCTTCGACCACGGCTTTATCCGCCGGCGCTGTTTCTCCTCGGGCTCTCGGTTGCTCGACATTGATGATAGGGGAGATATATTCTTGGTTCTCGCACCGGGGAGGAGGATGAAAGTTGCGATTGTTCGGGTTGTTGGCGTTTGGTTCCACGGCTAGAAGTCGCGGCCAGGACGATGGGAAGAGTAATGGTGGTGAGTGGGCAGTGTTTAGCTCGCTTGCTCGAGCTCTTTTAGCTTAGCGGCTTGCATAAATTTGGAGGCGTCAGTTAAGCGCCTCATATCTGCACAAGGTCAAGAAAATGTTAGCATCGAGGAAAGTATAAGCATGTTGAATTATCAAGGAAAAAGTTGAAGTAAATGGTTAAGAAGTAACCGAGAAAGTGAAAAGTCGGTCGTGAAAGGGTTCAGTGCGAGCACAATCCTCGCACTTCACTTGGGAATCTATTTCCATGGCAAGAACCCGGTATGGGTGAGGGTTTCTTGGTCGATCGTAACTCGGGGCTCAACTCCTTCAACGGGGAGGTTGGAGATTCAGGGCCGGTCGAGAAAGTAAGAACTTCGCCGATCCAACCACACGAAATCTTGCCGGATTGCCCTTCTCTTGCTCTAACAGATTCCTAAATGCCTTGACTATTTTGGGTTCCCATTCGGTAGGCGTGTTTGTCATTTCGGGAAGACCGTAGTCGTGATGTAGGGTGCGAATGGCCGACCAATGCTCGATTCAATAAGCAAGGCTTTCCGTCGACCATCGACCTTGTTGGGTCGGTAAAGCTTGAAGAAACCATGGTTTGATCGGCTGTTGATGCGACCAGTTTTCTTGTCAAGAGAAAGGAGGAAAAACTTGCGGAACAAAGTCATATCAGGTTCGAACCCGAGTGACCGGCAAGCTACGGTAAAGGAAACCAAAAACCTAACGGTGGTTAAGGTTAAGTCACAAGGAAGGGTGTTCGAGGCATTCATCAGCTCGACAATAAATGGATCAAGGGGAAGTCGGAGACCAACTTGGAAAAAATCGAAGTAAAATACCATCTTGTCTCCTTGAAAATTGTGACCTTCTTTTTCTATGTCTAGATCGAAAGCGCGAACCCGGTACAGTTTGGGATCTATACCTAGCGAGTAGAACCAGGTACTAACCTCGTCCTCGGAGTTTAAATCTTCCCACCTGATTGTGGAAGAGGAGTAAGGGGAGGCAGGAACGAACGGGGTTTGGCTTGGTCCGGGTAATTGTTCATTTGGGCGAGGAAGACCACTCGCTTGTTCGTTGTTGACTTGTTGCTCGCTAATTTGTGCGGGTTTTCGCCGTGATCAACGGAATCACGTCTTGCTCGCTTCTCAGGGATGAGGGCGAAGATGGGAGCATCTCTCTCGGAGCTCCGTGGTCGTAGCTCCTGCCTTCAATTTCGGAAATGGTTCCTTCGCTAGACATCCTACAGGAAAAGGAATCGAGAATTGCAGGTTAGTTATTGATCGGGTGAAGTAAGGTAAGAAGAAGTTGGCTATAGCATATGGGTTGTAGATCGATGGCGAGTGCTTGACCATGGATTTTCTCGATTCCATTGGTTAGGGTTGACTAATTCGTAAAAGGCGAAGGCAATTGAGTTTTTGACAAACAGTTTACAGAAAATTGGAGAGGGGGTTTGAATAACGTAAACCCTAGTTCAGAGATTAAAAAAGTGCAATAAGAATGGGATGATAAAGAAGGGGCGGCGAAATACCTGGAAAGCTTGTTGAAGATCTTGATTTTGTTCTTGAAATACGGCAAGGATGAACTCCGGGAAGCAGCTCTTGGTGAAGATCTGTAGAAAATTTCGTTTGCTCCGTCTATTTGCTTGAAGGTTGTTTGGAATTATGGTAAGGCGTAAAGTTGTGAAAGAATTGAGTTACGCTTTTATACTCAAAGCCGCCGTTTGAAAATCATTGGTCCCGAAGCACGAGGCGTCGGTGAGCCCGCATTTAATGGGCATAGGAAGTTGGGCCTGCATTTCAGACTAGCGGCTGACGGCTGACGGTTGACGCTTCGTACTCTTAGGAAACACTTGTTTAAGACGCTTCGTGAATTGCCGCCAATTTAACTTTTTGGTTTTCAAATATTCGGAAGAAGGTGCTTTGAAATTTTTTGGGCTCCTCCTCGTCATGAGCATGAATACTCAGCAAGACAAGGAGTTGGGGGCTACTGAGCTGCTCGGCCCAATTAGGCCCAAGCCAGGAGCCACGTGTCAGGCTGGTGTATCTTCCGAGCAAGCGAGCAAATATGTTACACGAGTACGCAAGTAAAATCTCTGTTTTGGGCAGGCTATATACTTGTGAGATGGGGGCTTAGCTATGCGAGCAACATCGATGAACGAGCAACATTGCTCGATTGCACCGGCGAGTTACAAGCGAGTTGAGGGCATTGATGTCAGGAAAAGATTAAGATAACGAGTTGAGGGTGGTTACACCGAGCAATAATCCGACTATAAGCCATGACGGTTGCGCAGGAATTGATGCTCGTCATGGGCAGTTAATTCCAATCATGGGCAGTTAATGCCAATCATGGGTGGTTAATACTAATAATGGGCAGTTATTCATGATTATGGGCAGTTATGCATCCGGCACATATAAAAACCTTGTCAAAATTTAGAGAGAGGTATGCGCAATCTTATTCTCTAGCCTAAACTCTGTTGAATTGTTTACTCTCTTGTGCTAATTCACACGCCGGAGGGCTTTTGCGAGGAGTGCCCCCGCCCGATTCACGTTGTTCTCTTTTATTTCAGAGTTGGGCTCAGAGGATCTACGAAAACGTTGAAAGCCAGGTGTTTAGATTGGGCTGATTAGTGTGTCCAGATTATCTTGGACGCATCACCCTTGGTCTGGCTGTTGTCTCTAAGAAAAATGAGAAAGGGAGGTATTTTATATAGATTTCTTCTATATTGGTGTGTTATCCTCGGTTGTTTTTAGCAATGATGTTCAATAAACAAAATTGTAACAAATTTATAGTGATTTAACTTTAAAAACTGTTCGAGAAGAGAAAAGCTAAGGAACTGTCTAACTCCCTTAAGCGTTCAATTACAGCCGGAAAAATTAATCTTCAATGATAATTCATGTAATTGTTTTGATAATTTATTCATTTATCATTCAATTGATAAGTGATTATTAAATTCAACAATTGAAATAAATAATTATTTATCAGCTCATTGAAATTTCAATGTAGTTAAAAAACTCATAACTATTTTTTATATTGTCGGATGTGAATGAGGTTGAAATAGTTTGGTATATATGGTTGTCAATTGTCTCAAATCAAAAAAAGAATGTCAAAAAATTTCGGATTTATTTTTTCTAATTAATTTTGATTACAAATTCGTTTCATTTCCCAATGCATTAATGACACATATACAATGAAGAAGTGTTGTCATTTTTAGAAAGTGCATTTTGGCGGGAACTTTCCAAAAATCGCACCTCTCCTTTTATATATGTATAGATATTTACAAGTACTAGTTATTTAGCCCGTGTTTCGCATGGGTACCATGTGAGATATATTTTTTATAATAATAATATAACTTTTGGACGTTATACTTGGATTGTTAAAACCTTTCATGGATATAATATATATTTTTTCTTTTGTTACTAATATTAAACATTTTTTTACCTAAATACTTTAAAATTAACATAAGTTTCTAACTAACTTGAGATATATATTCTGTATTGGTAATAATATTAAAAATATTTGATCTAAAGACTCTTAAAACTAACATCTAATTTGATAAAAATAGTAGAAGTTTTTTTGTTAAAAATTTTTAAAATCATTATTCATTTTTAAACAATGTCGGATATTTATTTTCTATTTCTATTGATAATGGAATTTTAACTCTTTTTATTTAAAGACTTTTAAAACCAACATCACTTTCTAATCATGTGATGTATATACTTTTTATTAGTAATAATAGTAGTATTTTATCTAAAGACTTTTTAACCAATATTTTTTTTCTAAACAATGTGCTATATATCTTTTCTATATGTAATAATATAAAAATGTCTTTATCTAATGATTTTTATAACCAATACTCATTTCTAAATAATGTGAGATATATCTCTTTGTAACCAATATAAGATACATCATCTAAAAACTTTTTAAATCAATATCACTTTTCTAATCAATTTGAAATATTTTTCTTCTATTGATAATAATTGTAAAATTTTAAAACCAACATTACTCTCTAACCGATGTGGGATACATCTCCTGATTTGGTAATACAACTAGAAGTCTTTTATCTTAAAAAATTTATAACCAATATTTCTTTCTAAAAAAATATGAGATACATCTCTTCTCTTCTATTGGTGATAAAAGTAGAATTCTTTTTATCTAAAGACTTTTAAAACGAACATCACTTTTTAACCAATGTAAGATATCTCTTCTATTAGTGATAATAGTAAATTAAAGTCTTTTATCTAAATTTAAAATCAACATCACTTTCGAACCAATGTAAGATAAACATATCCTATTGGTAATAATGATAGAAGTCTTATGTCTAAAGACTTGCATCTATTCTATTTAAAATAAAAAAAATTTAATTTTAAAACTTTTTAAATTAACTTTTCTTTTAAAATAATGCGAGATACATATCTTTTATTGATAATAAAAGTATAACTTTTTAATATAAAACTTTTAAAACTAACATCTCTTTCTAAACAATCTAAAATACATCTCTTTTACGGTAATAAAAATATAGAATACTTTTTAACTAATATGAGATACATGCATTTATTCTATTTGTAATAAAAAAATTTAATCTAAAAACTTTTTAAACCAACATTTCTATTTAAACAATGAGAGATACATATCTTTTATTAGTAATAAGAGTAAAAGTCTTTAATATAAGACTTTTAAAACTAACATCTTTTTCTAAACAATGTAAAATGCATCTCTTATATGGTAATAAAAGTAGAAGTCTTTTATCAAATGACTTTCAAAACTAACATCAATTTATAACAAAAGTAAGATACATCTTTTTTATTGGTGATATTAGTAGAGATGTATTTCATATTGGTTATAAATTGATTTTGGTTTTAAAAGTCATTAAATTAAAAATCCAACATTTTATTACCAATAGAAGAGTTGTATCCCACATTTTTTTAAAAATAATGTTGGTTGTAAATTTTTAGATATATAAGATTCATACCATTAACCATAGTAGAGATTAATATTCCATTATTATATTAATTATTAATACCTATTATTAATAGGTAATGGTTGAAAAACAAATAGTCACATATGAATGCTTGAGAATAATAATAGTATTATTGTTATAAAAAATAGAAATAGTAATAGTAATAATAAAAATAATATTGTAAATTCCTATCCTATCATCACTGTCATAAATGAAAAGAAAAATAATTTTTTGTCCAAATGAAAGCTTTTAACATCACTGCGTTAGTAGAAAACTTAAATTTTGGACTTTATGGTATTAAATTTTTTATTTTGAAACTTTTAAAATCATTATTCATTTTCTAACAATTTGAGATACTTAAAATTTTATCTAAAAACTTTTAAAACAAATATTTCTTTCTACCCATGTGGTACATCTTTTCTATTGGTAATAATAGTATTTTTAAAACCAATACTAGTTTCTAACAAATGTGTGATACATCCTTCTATAGTAATAATAATAGTCTTTTATATAAAAAATTTTGAAATCAACATCACTTTCTAAACAATATGAGATACATCTCTTTTATTGGTTAAGGTTCTAAAAATCATTAGTCGACCGCTAAGCGACACACTAGCGCCTAGCGCCTAGGGCACTAGTCGGGGCGTAATCGGGACCTAGGTGGGGCCTAGAATTATGGCATAATTACAATTTTTTGATAATTTACATCAAAGATCAAACACATTGACTACAAATTAATTTTTTTGTATGTTTGTCATTTTATCAAACATTTGTCTATATTTATAAAATGAACAAAAATATACAAACATGTCATTAATCCCACTTCTCAACAACCACAAAGTAATAAACCAGCCAAGTTTAGAACTAAAAAAAAAAAATATTACTCCACCAACCTACTGCCGCTACAACCCACAGTCTAACATATCATCCCTAATCCATTCTCATTCTAAATTATGAGTCTCGAGACAGCCCCCTTCTTCTTTATATTTTTTCTTTTTCTTTCTTCTATCTATCTGGCAGACCGGTAACCCTTTTTTCTTCCTTTTTTTTTTCTTCTCTCTCTCTCCGGCGGACTGACTCTCCTCAGTTTTTCACCCTCCAATCTTTTTCCCCCTAGATTTAACCCTTTAATCTATCCTCTCTCTCATCCCACCGAATAGCCACAAAATCAAACCCCTTTTCTTTCTACCTCCCTCTCTGCCTCACCATTACCACTCCCCGTTCCTTCTCTAGTTTGACCCCCTTTCCTTCTCTGATCACCGCATGCCAGTATGCCACAAAATCAAAGCTACAAAAATAAATTAAGGTCAGCGAGGTTTGGCGTAGGCGCCGACTTGGTCTATTAGGCGGCAACTAAGAAAGTCATGGCGGTAGGGAGGGGCTTAGCACCTAAGCGGGAGCTAGACGGAGAGTTTTAGAATACTGCTATTGGTTATAACATAATAATAATAATAGTAGTAGACTTTTATCTAAAGAGTTTTGAAATCAACATCTCTTTCTAAACATTGTATGATACATCTCTTCTATTGATAATAACATAAAAATTATTTTATCTAAAGACTTTTATAATCAATTTCCATTTCTACAATAATATGAGATACATCCCTTTATAACTAATGAGAGATACATTATCTAAAAACATTTTAAACGAATATCACATTCCTAACTAATATGAAATACATCTTTTCTATTGGTAATAAATATTTTATAAAAATAATTTTAATACATACATCGCTCTCTAACCAATATGCAATACATCATCATTTGGTAATAATAATAGAAGTTTTTTATCTGAAAAAATCTAAAACCTACATCTCTTTCTATATAATAGGATACACATCTTCTCTTTTATTGATGATAAAAGTATAACCCTTTTTATCTAAAGACTTTTGAACTAATGTACGATGTATCTTTTTTATTGGTAATAATAGTAATTTAAAACCAATATTATTTTATAACAAATGTGTGATATGTCTCTTCTATTGTTATTAATAGTAAATTTTTTTTTATCTAATCTAAAATAATTTAAAATCAACATCATTTTCTAACTAATGTGAGATATATATATCTTCTATTAATAATAATGGTAGAAGTCTTTTATTAAAAGACTTTGAAAACCAACATCACTTTCTAACCAATGTATAATACATTTCTTCTATCGGTAATTAATAATAGTATTTTTAAAACCAATATCAATTTCTAACTAATGTGGGATACATCTCTTCTATTGGTAATAATAGTAGAATATTTTTTTTAACCAATGTAAGATACATCTCTTGTAAGAGTGAAAGTGTTTAGTCTAAAGACTTTAAAATCTAATTTTTCTTTTTAAATAATGTGCTTACATATCTTTTATTGGTAATAATATAAAATAATTTAAAATCAATAATATTTTCTAACCAATGTGAGAAAGACATCATCTATTGGTAATAATGGTAAAAGTCTTTTATCAAAAGATTTTGAAAACAAACATCACTTTCTAACTAATGTATGATACATCTCTTCTATTGGTAATTAATAATATTATGTTTAAAACCAACATCGGTTTCTAACCAATGTGGATACATCTCGTCTATTGATAATAATAGTAGAATATTTTGTAACCAATGTGAGATACATTTTTTGTAAGAGTGAAAGTGCATAGTTTAAAGATTTTAAAATCTAATTTTTCTTTTTAAATAATGTGCCATACATCTCTTTTATTGATAATATAAAATAATTAAAAATCAACATTATTTTTTAACCAATGTGAGATATACATCTTCTATTTGTAATAATGGTAGAAGTCTTTTATTAAATAAACATCACTTTCTAACCAATACATGATACATCTTTTCTATTAGTAATTAATAATATTATTTTTAAAACCAACATCAATTTCTAACAAATGTGAGATACATCTCTTCTATTGGTAATAATAATAGAATATTTTTTAGATATATCTCATGTAAAAGTGAAAGTCTTTATAGTGTAAACACTTTAAAATCAAAATTTTCTTTTTAAACAATGTGAATCTTTTTTATTGCTAATAAGAGTAGAATATAAGACTTTTAAAACTAACATTTTTTTTCTAAACAATGCAAGATAAATATTTTCTATGGTGATAAATAAGTCTTTTATTGAAAGAATTTTAAAACCAACAACAATTTATAATCAATATGAAATACATCTCTACTAATATTACAATCATAAGAGGTGTTTCTTACATTAATTATAAATTGATGTTAGTTTTAAAAGTCATTAGATTAAAAACCTCTCATTTTATTACCAATAGAAGAGTTATTTCTCACTCTCACCTTTTATTATTAATAGAAGAATTTATCTCATATTGGTTAGAAGTATTGTTAGTTGTAATATTTTTAAATATAAGATTTCTATTATTGACAATAGAAAATGTTATATATACTAATATTAATACCCCTGATCATATTGATTATTATTATTATGTATTATTATTAGTTAATGACTAGAAAACTAAGAGTTTTTAAAACATCCACATGGATGCTTTACAATGAAAATTTATCAAAAGGTGGTTAGGTGGCACAACTATAATGCACCTCCCCAACTTTATATATATATATATATATATATATATATATATATATATATATATAGTATACAAGAGCTTAGGGATGTACGTGGTTTGGTTTGATTCGGTTTAGGCTAAAATTGTGAATCGAACCACACCCATTCGGTTCCAAAAATCTCAAACCGAACCAACCAACGCTTGGAACCGAACCAAACCAAACCACATGGTTTGGTTCGGTTCGGTTCAGTTCGATTTTATGGTTTGACATAAAGTCAAATTAATCATCTTAGAAAACATTAAAATTTAGACATATAAAATTTTAATTGGTAAATTAACATCAAATATTAATTAAAAATTCAAACTTCTCTTACAAACATCAAACATTAACAAACAATGAAATACAAGCCTTTTTTATCATTTGAATCCATAACATTTGGTAAGAACGACATTATTTATTATATATATGTCGGAAATACATATATGTTATATTTAATAAATAATCAAATAAAAAATGGCTCGGTTTGGAAATATAAGCCATGAACCGAACCGGTCGATTTTTGAATTTTAAAAATCAAAACCAAACCATCATGAACCAAAACCGAACGCCTACAAGAGCTAATCATAATAAGATATATATGTAATTTACATGACAACTAGTTTTTGCATATGTGCGATAAACGCACGACATATATATTTTTAAATTAAACTATATATAAACAAAATGAATAGGAAAAATAAAATTAGAAAATGAACACATATCTTGAAATGAAAATCGATCAACCGTATTATGAAATGTCGAATTATTTTGTTTTCACGGATCAAAATTGTAAATCATTTATTGATTTTGCAAGTTTGTTTAATGTTTGTCTTGTCTTGTTGCACCCATTATCAATATTGAATATAATGAAATATGATTAAAATAATATCATGTATTTTGGTACTTGAATCATTGTGTATTGTATATGAATCATTTGATATATCATCTACTAAATAGCGGTAAAAGATGTTGTTAAATTATTACAAGCATGAATATACATCAATATTTCAACATTTGAAATCATAATGGATAATTATCTCATATTTCGCATGTTCAATTTATTAATAAACATGGTTTTTTATATTATAGTATTATGTAATTATTTCAATAATTATTTGTCATTTATGTGTCTCATATACAGCACTTTGCAATGAATCTGTAGTAAGTAGTTTTACGAAAACATGAACTAAATTTGCACAATTTATTTTAGATATTACTTGAACAAAAAAAAAAAGAAATTTGATAAAAAAAATGATTAATTAACTTACCACTATAAATTATTTTTTTATTTTTATTTTACAGCAGTACTAAAATTTCATTGTGTTTTACGTGCTTTAACCAAAAAATGGAAATATTGATAAACAAATATGGTGGTGTTTACCACCATAAATATTTGTAAATTTGTTTTGTGGAAGTTTTTTGTCACCAATTTAAATAACATCAATTGAAGACAAATTGTATCTTGTTGTGATATATGTATACTATAGACTATCAAACAACTGAAACATTTGATATGTAGTATAAACAAATAATTTGTCTATGTAAGACCAGAACCGTGTAATTGACCTTATTGCCTTGCGTGTCGTTCAACCGTAACCTCGCTTACTCGACTTGAGGTAAGAACCTTGATTAATACTGGGGAAGGCTGTATAGGAGCCAATATATTAGTTCCACATGTTCCATGGACAACTAGTTAAAGTCACAAGTCGTGACTCGGCGATAGTCGAATGCGATTGAGGTTTACTTCCGTTTTGTGTTCGTGACCTCGGTTTGGGTCCTAGACCTCTTTAAGATGGTTTGTTAACATGTTTAGATGTGCTAGACTTCAAGTTGGAGGTGTTCCTTAAGTCTATCGATGATTTCGAAGCTTTGGAGATAGCGTTCGTCTCTATCGTGAGTTCGGGAATCGAGTCGGCGTCGCCTCTCCTTTGGGATTCTTATTTCCCTAGTTGTTATCCAACTTCCTACAAGTATTTAAGCTTCTTCATTAGCCCTTAGACTTGCCTTAAAGTCTCCTTTCATTGCTCGTTTGATTTCGAGTTCATTAGTCGTTCGGTTGCGTTGTTGCACCGCTTCCGGTTTCGCTCCGAGTTGTTTCGAGTTGTTCGGTGTGTTTTAGACTTGTTTTGAGTTGGGTTAGACCTTAGAATGGTTGCCCATAAGTTTGGGATCATTTAGATCAAGTTTAGACCAAGTTTTGGAGGTTCGGGGAGCGGGCGCCCGCCGCATGGAGTGAGCGCCGCCTCAATGCGAGCAACCCTTGTGCGGGAGGGCCAGGCGGCCGCATGGAGGGGTGAGCCCGCCTCACTTCGAGAATGTTGTTCGGGATTTCTTTCCCCTGTTTTGATTTTTGGTGTGAAAAACCTATACTACCCCCATTTTAAACCCTCCCCTTTGCCTTGTCCACAGCTAGGAAGGGTAGGATGGTCATCCCTCACCCTTTATAACCCAATTCCTTCCTCTTCCTCCCTCATTTTCCTTCTTCAACCGTGAGTTTTAGAGAGAGAGGGGAGGAGCTCCATGGGAGATTTGGCGATTCCGGAGTTCCGGCCATCGGATGATCGAGCCGCCATCGCGAAGCCCTCGCCAGAGTAGAGTCTTTCCCTCGGTTTGTTTCCACTTCCTAGGCGTTTGTGACTCGATTGAGGTGCGTTACTTAAGCCTAGTTTCTCTCTCTACAAGCATCTTGATGATTAATTGTTAGAGACTTGTTCCTTGTGATTTATTGTTGTTATACATGTCAAAATGATATGTTTCCATGGATATCGATAGATTTTGGTTAGGGTTGAAACCGAATGGGTTTATTGTGTATATTGGAATTATTATGATTTAAGATTGATTGTTGTTGGGTTAGAAACCGGATAAATTGTGAATCGAAATTATGCCTCGAAATAGAAATTTGGAACTTTGTAGTTTGACTCAAATGAAGTCAATTAATTATAAAATTGGTTATTTGAATCTTAGGATAAATTCCTATATCTCCTTGTGTTCATTGAATCTCGATTCTGCGAAATTATGAGAATTGCTCGGGTGAGACTAAATTGATAATAAGATTGATTCTTGGCTTAGGACTCTAATTGAGTCTCTTGAATGATGTTTGAGTGCGAAACTATCGCTAATCCTTGGGTGGTTTATGTGTGAGTCGAGAATGCGTAACTCGAATGACAGCGTGTTGAATGGGTTCAATTATGAACTAGAACCAATAATACTATTGGACTTTTAATGAAGTCCCAAGATTGGTAGGAATGTAATATGTGACTTTACTTGGGAACCTTGTTATCATCCTTGGAAAATCGGGATTTCTTCGTGACCATTCTTCCTTAGGGAGGATATTCGAACCGTGTATGCCTTAGTAACCTCTATGATGAGCATCTTGAGTTGTCGTAAAGATGGTGAATAGTCATCTGTGTGGTAATGGACTTATGAAATACCATAACATGGTTAATTGATGAACCTTGAGTAGTCTTGATCTCTGTTCTTCGAGAAGTGCATACTTGATCTTTAGTTCTTAAAGGGAACCTCGAGAGGATTTTATAATGTTATATATATCTTATGATTTTATAGGCTGAGCTTGATAAGATTGGTTTGTGAATGATGCATGAACTTCTATGTCTACTTGAGATTATGACCTTTAAGCATATTGTGTGTCTTAGTCACAATTATCTTCCTATTGAGTATCAACGTCTTTGTGATTATGGTCCTAGTAACAAATGGAATTTCGAACTTGAATTTGATCTAAGCTTAGTTGGACAATAATCAACTTAGGTTTCCGCCTTTTATACTTGACTTAGTAAAATTGAACTAAGGTTCCTAAATGAAACGAGAACTTAACCATGCCTTAACAAGAACCTAGAAAGGAGTCTTGGAACACATATAGTGTTCAAACCTATTTGTTGGAAATTATAGAGATGACTCGGCCAGTCGATATGAGTGAGTCATTTAATACCGCTCACGATAAACCCCTACAACGCTTGAAATCCGTTTAACTAGAATACTAGTTCGAGATTCTTAATTCAATTCATGCTCATGCTTGATTTCTAGTTGTAAAAGAATATCATGCCCACCCGCTTGAATGAGACCGCTATTCTTGTGCTCGTCCTTGCTTGATTTCTTAAATAAGTAAATATTACTTGTTTTCCCAATAAGTCCAATGGCATACATCTGTCTGTCTTGTCTTCTTGTCTGTCTTGTCCTGTCTTGTCCGTCTTGCCTTGTCTTGTCTTGTCTTGTCCTGTCTTGTCCTGTCTTGTCTTGTCTTGTCTTCCCTGGTTGACAATTCGTCTACCGTTACGAATCATGAGATTCGTGATAGTGATGGGTTGCCGAACGAGCGTGCAAACCCCTCCATTCTTGATCACTTTGGAGAAAGAGTACCTTGTGTAACCATTAGAGGCTTGGACTAATACTATCTGAGGTCGATGTACCATCTCGTACATACGGACAGACGTTCTGTTAACAGTTTATCTTGCGGGAGCTACATGGCGACACAGTTTATATCCTATCCTCTTATATGTGGATTTCTTCTAGCATTTGTGAAGACAAAGTGCTATCATGAATATGTAAACTAAATGCCTATATATACTTGTTCTTGATCGCTTGACTTCCGTGATAGGCACGTGAATTGTATGATAAGTATATACGCGGATATACATACTCTACTTGATTTCCCACGATTACTGCATATGTATATATATGTAGATATACATACTTATTGATTTACCGATTGTCTTCGTATGTATATAATTGTAGATATGCATATCCTTACATGATAAACTTCCATGAATGAATTGCTTGGTACATAAATGAATTTACATACCACACTTGATAATCCTATGAGGGACTTGGTATATGTATATTTATAAATATGCATACTTCTATTTAATCATTCTATGAGAGGCTTGGGATGTCCCTACGAATAGATATACATCCATAATCATGATTATTCTTGTGCCTTGCTTCACGACTGTTTATTTGTTTGTGAGCAGGGAATTCACCCCGATTCATCTTGGTAGTCCGTAAAGGACCGGTTTTCATTCAAGACAACCCGATTTATCGGGTCTTCGTCGTGAAACGATATCATTTCCTCTCTACTGGCAATATTCAATTTATGTCTTATTGTTTAGTAGTAAAGGCATCGGGTCATTATGATTCATCCCGTACTTTGTTTTCTAGTTGCATACCAGGAGTCGCATTGAGGACGATAGTACGTAATCGCAGCGTATCACGCCGAGATCGACAGCCGAGCCTAGTACGCAGGTGTTCGTGATCGAACGCCGATAATTCTAGTAGTAACTTGTGGACTCTATCTCATCTAGTACCCCGACTTGTGTTTCATAATGTTTTATTCTTTGTGAGCTCGTTGTTTTGTAAGGTTATTTAGACTTTATGGGCCCCAGAGAATATTTGGGTTTTGATTTGGTTCTTGGGCCGAC
>CM028378.1:22405649-22434850 GCA_013146195.2 Codonopsis lanceolata | reverse complement strand
GTGGGAGGAATGTACAATCAGGGGCGCTATGGCTCTCGCGGCCATTATCGCCATGATATGCCCACATAGATTGAATGGATAGAATACTTTCTTCGTATTGGCTACATGGAGATCATTTGAGTGGTTAGTCATTGGCAGATCTGTAGCTTTTTCGTGTTTACGGGGTCTCATGCCCAGGTCATCCTGCCTGGTCTTGAACATACCACTTTCTATCTGGCGTACCGAGTCCTTCGTCAGTTTGGTAGAGAGCAGATCATTCCGGATGTGAACCGTCCTTTGATTGAAGAGCTGCACATGAATAGGGAGGTGGGCAAGCTTATTCGGGACATGTGGGAGATTGATTTTCCCCTACAGGCCTCAGCTTACACTTTTTTTTGAATATATGCTCTTGTCCCATGAGTATTTGTCATGGGTGCTAGTGGGAGCTGAGGGGCACCTCGGGTGATAAGACATGTACTGAGAAGGATCCTCGGTCGACGAGTGAGCAGCGGCATAGATGTTCGTTTGATGGAAATCGACGAGGATCTAGAAGGCTTCGGTGGTGGTTCCTCGGGCTCTGCCGGGAGGAATTTCGGCGAGTGGCCCAGTTACTTACTGATGGCCTAATCTAATGAGGTGGGACCCGATGCGTGCCTCCCGGTTGAGTAACACGAGTCGGCGGGGTGATCCCTGGCAGGCAAATGAAGCTGTTCCAACTCATGCTGGCAGACGTAGCACTGCTCATAGAGGTGTTGGTGTTGGCCTAAGTCGTCCCATTATCCAGGACAATGGTGATGCTGATGACGAAGAAGAAGAGGACACCTCTGGAGGTTCTCACGCTGATGAGACTGGGGCCTCTTATGCGCCTCGCATAAGTATCTGGTCGCGGCTAGGATGTCGCAGATTCTGATGGACCATTTCTGGGTAGAGCTACATGAAAAAGGGATAGTTGGGGGGAAAAGGGGATATAGGTAGCATGTATAGGGAGGCTGCGAGGAAAAAATGTTAATCTCTATGTCTTAGACACTTATTCCTAAATTACACCTTATGGACCTCATTATATTATATTTTGACGTTTATATTATATAAGCCCTGACGTGGTTTTTCTTTTGGTCAGTCAAGACCATCTTCCCTGAATATGTTGAAGACTGTTACCTGCTGGAGGTTGAATGCTGGGGATTGAATACCAGAGACTACCTTTCCTCTCTTTATCTCCTGTGTTTTTTTTCTTTTTGCTCTAACTTTTGCCTAGACTGCCCTTTCAGGTTTTTAATCTAGCGAGCCCTTATTCTTCTTTTATGTATTTTTTTGTGATCTAATTTTTGCCTAGGCCACCCTTTTGAGTTTTCAACCTAGCGAGCTGGAGAGGGATGTAGTGGCCAGTCATTATTGATTTACGCATAGTACCTCTTGAGTTTGTCGAGATTGAAATGCTGAACAAGGTCTTCCCCATCTTGATTGGTGAGGAGCACTGCACCTCCTGACCGGATTTGCTTGACAATATATGGTCCCATCCAAGGAGATTTCCATTTTCCCCTAGTGTCAACATAACTAGGGGGTATCTCGCGAAGTAACAGATCTCTGACTTGGATATCACGGCCTTTGACTTTTTTGTTGGATACCCGAGCTATTCTTTTTTGATATGCTCGAGTATGCTCTAAGGCTAGCAACCGTCGTTCGTCTAACATGGCTAATTCTTCGTGGCACTGTTTGACCCAGTCGATCTCAGCTACGTTCGATTCCATCATAACCCTTAGTGATGGGATTTCTACTTCAATGGGCAGCACGACCTTCATGCCATATGCTAGAGAATAAGGGATAGCCCCAGTGGGTGTACAGACTGAAGTATGATAGCCCCAGAGGGCTAGCGGTAGCTTTTCTGGCCAGTCTCTTCCTGTATCCGCCATCTTTCTGATGATGTTTTCTAGTGTTTTATTGGCTGCTTCAACGACACCATTTACTTGTGGTCGATATGGGGACGACTTGTGCCTTTGGATTTTGAATTCATCTAGCAGACGGTTTACGTCCCCTTCAAAATGTGTGTCGTTTTCAGAAATGATTTCGAAAGGTACCCCATATCTGTATATAATGTCGGTTCTGATGAAGTTGGACACCTTTCTGGCATTGAGTATTTTGTAGGAAGAGGCTTCTACCCACTTTATGAATTAATCAACAGCTACCAAGACGTACTCATGGCCATTGGATCCTTTCAGGTAAATTTGACTTGCAACGTCAATTCCCCATGTTGAGAAGGGCCAAGGGGCTGTGGAGTTGTATAATATATGCGGGGGCATGTGCCATAGATTTGAGAAGCACTGGCATTTGTCGCAGTGACACACCCATCGAAAACAATCGGTTTCTAGCGTACTCTAATAGTACCCTTATCAGATGATTTTCTTCGACAACATATGCCCATTCATGTGTGGCCCACAAGTACCACCATGAAGCTGGTCCATGACTTGCTCGGCATTGGCCTGATTGATGCATAACAGGTTTAGACCTTGGTAATGCCTTTTGTATAGACTGCCTTCGCTGATCACAAATTACGATGCCCATCTTTGTAGTGAGATTTTCCCTCTTCTGTCTAAGTTGGGTAGATAGACCCCTTTCTGAAACAAATTCATGATGTCTAAGTACCAGGGCTCATTATCCTTTTTAGAAGTGGCATCGATTCTGAAGCAATAAGCAGGAGTGGTCCTTTTCCCAACTACGAATGGTTGGACATTGGTTTATGTGGGTATTTGGACCAACGAGGCAAGAGTAGCCAGGGCATCGGCGAATTGATTTCTATCTCGCGGTAAAGGTAATGAAACATGAGATATCATCAAATTCTTTGGCTAGGGCTGTTAGTCTGGCATGATATAATTGTAACCGGGGATCGTGGGGTTTCCACTTCCCTTCAACCTGATTTATGATTAGAGTAGAGTCACCGTAGACTTCCAAGTCTTTGGCTCCTTTTCGGAGAGCCTCTTCTAGACCGACAATACAGGCCTTGTATTCAGCAGTGTTGTTTGAACATTCGAACTCCAATCTTATGGCTAATAGAGTGTGGGAGTCTACTGGATCGATTAGCAGGATTCCTATGTCGAAGCCTCTTTTGTTGACTGCTCCGTCAAAGAACATTTACCATTTGCTGTCATGATCGGTGATTTCTAAGACACCTTCTTCTGGGAAACTGGGCTCAGATGTATCTTCTGCTTCTAGAGGCAGATCAGCTAAATGGTCTGCAATCACGCTGCCTTTGATGGATTTGAGCGTTACGTATGTGATATCATATTCATTGAACAGAAATGACCATTTGGCTAATCGGCTGGAAAGTGATGGCTTGCCAAAGATGTATTTTCATAGGATCCATCCTAGAGATGAGCTTGATGGGTCGAGCTTGCAAGTAAGTTTTGAGCCTTTGTGTTGCCCAGACCAGACCAGTACAATTTTTTTCTAAAGATGAGTAATTGAGCTCGCTTCCTTGTAACTTCCTACTTACAAAGTAAATGGAATTTTCGATGTAGGAGTTTTCTTTCTCTTATGCGAGCATAGCCCCTACCGTTGAGTCTGTAATGGTTAAGTATAGAAGGAGAGGTTTATATGTATGGGGATGAGCTAGCACCGGAGGGTTGGCAAGGTATTTTTTGACTTTTTCGAAGGCTAGCTGGCATTTTTCGTCCTAGACTCGGCCAATGTCTTTCTTTAGGAGCTTGAATAAGGGCTCACACATGGAGGTCAGGTGTCTGATGAAACGGTTGATATATTGCAATCGACCCAGGAAACCCTTGACTTATGTTGGAGTTTTTGGCTGCGGCATGTTTATGATGGCTTTGATCTTGGCTGACTCTATCTCGATGCCTTGCTCGGTGACCAGGAAACCCAAGACTTTGCCCTTGGTGACTCCGAATGTGCAATTGGTCGGGTTGAGCTTCATCTAGTGCTTTTTTAGCCTTTCGAAGAATTTTTGAAGGTCTTTGATATGGGCACCGTCTGTGTCGTCGGAATGCACAATCATGTCGTCCACGTACACCTCGACTTCTTTGTGTATCATATCATGGAAGAGGGTGGTGGCGACTCTTTGATATGTAGCCCCAGCATTCTTCAGCCCAAAAGGCATGACAGTGTAGCAGTAAGTTCCCCAGGGGGTGGTGAATGAAGTTTTTTCCTGGTCTTCTATTGCCATTTTGATTTTTTGTAGCCCAACATGCCGTCGACAAAGGATCTTATTTTATGAGAGGCCACAGCGTCTACCACAATGTCGATGTTGGGTAGAGGGAAGTCGTCTTTAGGCGACGCCTTGTTGAGGTTGCGGAAGTCCACACATATCCGCACCTTTCCATTGGGATTTTGAACGGTCACTATGTTCGACAGCCAGATCGGGTATTCAACTACCCGGATAAATTGGATGTGCAGCTGTTTCATGATTTCTTCTTTTACTTGTAGTGACCATTCTGGCTTAATTCTGCGGAGTTTCTGTTTGACTGGCCATGCATCAACATAAGTGGGAATCCGGTGCTCTACAATGGCTGGATCTAACCCGGGCATGTCTTCGTAAGACCATACGAAGATGTCCACGAATTCTTTGAGGAGATTGATCAGTGCTGCCCTTTCTGAACCTTGCAGGTAGCTGCTGATTCTGACTTCTTTGATTTCATTGTTCAGCCCCAGATTGATAGATGACAAGTCTTCATCTGATGCTGCTGATTGGTGCTTTTCTTGGTGCTTGACTGACTTGGCGAGCTCAAGCATGTAACTTTTATCTTTTGGGTCCATTTCGTTAAATGACTTATTATTAATGCTAATTAATTCATCTTTTAACGAAGGTGCAACTAAGGAATACGTGAAGACATCTCGATTATCATTAATAAGAGCAAACTGTACAGGGTTGGTTGCGTTATTTAGGTCCTGGGGTTTGAGGTCCTCAATTTTAGGGAGCGGATCTGTAGATGACCAATCCATAAGGCTAAAGGAAAGAGGGGAGTAGTATATCTGAAACGGTCCACTAGGTCTGCGATCGTTAGGAGCGGCCGGTCGTAGTGTACCAATTATGCAAGGGGTTATCATCAATAGACTCGAATTCGGCCGGGAGCTTCTTATACCTATTTCCACTGTTTATCATTCCCAGGAAATTGTCTCCCAAACAGTCATCATCTAACAGGGCTAGGGCATAGTCATCTTGGTCTATAGACCAAGTGTTTTCGACTATGACAGTTTTATATGCATGGTTACAGGGTGCCAGGGTAACCTGTTCCATTTCACTGGTGGCGAAACTGACATCTTCGAAGATTTCCCAGCCAGGGCGTCTCTTCTCATCCTGGTCTAACCAGGGCTCGGGAAACATGAGATAGGCATCTGTCTCTCATTTCCTTACAAAGTAACCATTTAATGTTTTTCTGTATGGTTGGAGGTGAGGATCTATGTAAGGACGCTTTTCACGTTCTGCCTTACTTTTCTCACGTTTCTGCCTCATAACTACGGTTAACTCAGCTAGCGTGGGTTTGTATCCTAGACCAAATGGAGGGATACATTCTTTAAGCTCGTCTTGGACTAGACTGATAAGTCCTTGCTGATTTTTACCGAGACCCGGACCAGGCATATAATTCATTTTTCGAACATGCTTAGTGAGACCATGTTTCCTAAAGGCGTGGTTTTCTTTCCAGTGATGTCGGTTTCTCGCTCATATTCAATGGCGTTGACTTTGGCTTGGGGGATAACCTCGAAGCCACTGAGGAAAATACTAGTGTCATCGTGCTCTATTTCGAGGATTGGGATGTCCCCGCTTTTCTTTGTTTTCCACGATCTTATCGACAAGAATTATTACTATGTGGTCGTCGTGGATAAACTTAACATGCTGATGCAGTGAGGAGGCTATTTCTTTTACCCCATGAATCCAAGGACGTCCCAGGAATAGACTGAAAATGGCTGGTATGTCCAGGACTTAGAACTCGACTGGCATGGTGAGTGGCCCAATAGTCATTATCAAAGTTATCACCCCTAGGACACACCGACTAGTGTTATCGTATGCCCTTACTGTCTGCGATGAAGGGGTCAGCTCTGATATTTTTGTCCCCAATTTGGCTAGCGTGGTTGTGGGACATACATTCAAAGATGAGCCGTTATCTATCAGGACTCGGGGAACCCTTTTTTCCATGACCCCTACGGTGATGTGGAGAGCATCGATGTGGCTGGTTCCTTCTCTTGGCAGATCTAGATCAGTAAACATTATCACGTTTCCAAAGTGTATGTTTTCGATCATTTGGGTGAGCTCGTTTGGAGAGGTTTCAATAAGGATGACTGCCTGACTTAGGGATTTGGCAAGTGTATCACGGTGGGGTTTGGAAGTACAAAGCAAGCCCCAGATAGATATGTTGGCTTGGGTTTTCTTCATTTGAGCTAGCAGAGTGTCTTCAATATTTCCAGCCCCAGTATCTATTTCTTTATCTTTGCCAAAGTGGTCACCCCTTTCTTGGTTTGGTTGGTAGGCTCGACCAGATCTGGTAATGTGACTGACATCCCCACCGACCCAAGTGGCTTTTTCAGTGCTACAGGTTTTTTGGCTACCCAGAATGGTGTCCCAAGAGAGCATGTTGCAGCTAGGCTCTTTTATGGGTGAAAAGAAAGGAACAATGATATATGGAAATGGGTGTTTATTTCTTTCAAACTTGGGTACATTATTTTCTTCGCCAACCTCAATCATATTGATCTGAGGTGGAGGGTTATTGACTATATTTGGTCTAGGGGGAGGTTTTTCAATAACCTTATCATCTATTAGATCCTGGATAGCATATTTTAGTACATAACACTTGTTGGTGGGGTGACCACTGCAGCGATGGTATTCACATTACTGGGCATGGTTCCATGTGTTGGGTAGAGGATTCGGGGGCCTATAGTTTTCCATGGGTTTTAGCACTCCCTGTGCTATTAGCCCTTGCAATATCAAAGACTAAGGACCTTGCAGTTCGTCATAGTGCATATTCCCTCTATTTGGACCCCTGAAGTTCCTGTTTGGACTGTTGTTTCCACCCACTGTATTGACGGACCTATCTGCTCCATAGGACCATGGGACAATGTTGTAGCTCTAGGTAGGGCAATTGGTTGATGGCATGACAGGCATATTGCCTACCATATTAACAGTTGATCCTGATACGGCTGTCTTTCCTTTTGAGTAACGGAAAGAGTTGGGAGGCGTATTGATTTTTAAATGCCCAATCCATATATCTTCATCAATACGGATCCCGATCTCCACTATTTCTTTGAAATTACTATAGGGGAGATACCGCATGTGCTCCAGGTAAATAGGTTGGATGTTCTTGATGAACATCCTGGATGACTCAACTGGATCAAGCATGTCCAATGTTTGAGCTATTTTTCTCTTCCACCTGATTGCAAAGTCAGTGCAGGTTTCTTTTTCCCTTTGGGTGCATGCTTCAAGATCTCTTTTATTCTCAGTGGTAGTGTTGTCTTTGTACCTATTTAGGAACTCCTCTGCTATTTGGTCCCAAGTGCCCATGGTGCTATTATCTGCTAGCATTAGTCATTACTTAGCAGCCCCTATCAAGGTAAGATGGAAATTGGAGGCCATGGCTTTGAAGCTAGCCCCTCTAGACTGCATGCCGGTAGAATAGGATTTTAAGTGAGAGATAGGGCATCCAGTCCCATCGAATTTTTCTATGTCGGACATTTTGAATTTTGAGGGTAGTATACCCGAAGGCTGCAATGCCAATGCCCGTGCAGAAAATTCCCCTTTGTTTAGAAGTTTGAGCACCATTCATTTTAAGTTCCCCATGTTTGCCTCTAGTTTGGTGGGAGGAGGTGTTGGGTTTTGGTACATGCTGGAAGGATTGGGGATAGGTGGGTTGATTTCTTGCTACGGCATTTGGTAAGGATTTTGGGGAGGTATGTTATTTGCAGGTGTTGGGTTTTGGTATTTGCTAGCAAGATTTTGAGGAGAAGGGTTATTGTTGGTTTCTACCTGGCGACCAGGATCATTGAAGGGTAAATAGGTCGTTACTTGGCCTGGTTGTGTATAGCTTCTGGGGTCCATATGCGGGCTATTTTGTAATGGATTGGTAATGGGAAATGTGAGGTCGCTTGGATTCTGGGGCATATTGGTATTTGGGAAAAGATATGGTGGGTATGGTGAGAAATGGTTAAAATTTGGGTAATAGGGGTTTGGTGGAAAATTTGGGCTTGGGGTACTGACAATGTTTGGTAGGTTAGTGTTTAACTGAGGGTTTGGGTTTAGAGGAGCATGAGAAGTAGATGCTTCTTGAGGGGTTGCAGGGAAAGAGGTTCCTTCACCACTTGGCTTTAGACCTTGCATGAGGTTTGCAATTTGGCTTAGCAAACGGTCGTTTCGTGCATCCAAATTATGATCTAACCATTGTTGCAGAGCCGGAGTCAGAGTGTACCCGGGATCCCCTGTATCTGTACCCAATATGTGGACTGCTCATTTTCAGCTACCATTCTACTTAAATCTGCAACCTCTGAACTGATTCTGACCTTTTCTGTTCTGACCCATATATTCTCTAATCTGACCCCTGTACTTGTATCTCATATAAATCGGTCGGTACTATCTCTGCCTTTCCAAACTCGGGCCAGGTTTCTGAGGAAAGGGGGTTGAAGGTATCAGAAGGGGTTTGACTGAAGGCTTTCTGGGTTTTTGAGTACAGTGTCCCTTTATTAGTAAATTTTTTATTATTATTCATTTTCCATACAATTGATCGGACAAGCACCCGCTTTGTTTTGACAATCTCAGGACTATTCCTGGAATAGTGGATTCTTTCTAGTATAGGAATTCGATTCCCCAAGACTCCCCAAGATCTCCCCAAGATCTCAATCTGAAGGGCCTAGGGCCTATCCACCATTCCACCATGGTCTCAAAATGGTCTCGAAGGTCGAATATCATACAAATTATTTCTTTGCATTTCTTTATTCATTTTTTTTGCTTCCTTTTTTTTTTTTTTTTTGTAACAGGGACTGGTCAAGAATTCAGAGATATAAAAACCGATCGGTCCATGAAGTGTCTTAAGAAACTATATGCAATTTAACGTTGTCTAATGCAGGGGTAGGTTGACCATGGTGTAGGGTAGTAGTTCGGAATATTTCTACGTATGTGCGCGTGTGTGCGGTAACTAGAAAGCTATAAAGTCTTTTTTTTCAGATATAAAGCAGTAAATAAAGCAGATATGGTCTGTCTTTCTGTTCTTGGTGGATTTTCTCGGTTGATTAGCTTGAGTCCTTGAAAGGACGACGTGAGCAAATAACGGTCATTCAGAACAAGAAATAGAAAGAAAAGTGGAGAATCTATCTATTCCTATTAATTACAAATTGGTCATAATCCCCAAAATAAAATGACAGAAGGAAATAATATTTACACATTTTTTGCGAAATAAATAAAGCAAGCAGAATAATAATAGTATAAAGCAGAATAAGACAATAATAAAATAAAGCCCCCTATTTTTGTTATTCTGCCCGAACATCTATTTTTTTTTTTATTCGTAACGGGATCCGAAACGAAATTGCTGCAAGTTTCACGGTTATATGTACAAATATATATATATATATATATATATATATATATATATATATATATATATATATATATATATATATATATATATATAAGAACACAATATTTATACTGTCAAAGAAATATAATAAGCATATTTTAGCCAAAAAGAAAAGAAAACTTGCTTTCCTTTTTTTTTTAAATGAGTCTAGCCCTCCGTTTTTATTTTTTTAAAAATAAAAATGACGTCCCCATCAGAGTTGTCACTGTGAGTGCCCCGGATTATTCAGTATCCCATCCTCCCTTTCTTAGGGGAAAACAAGATTCGGAAAAGACAACGCTCTTTTCATTCCATCTTCCCTTATTTAGGGGAAAACGAAATTAAAAGTGCAAAAAGAACGTTGTAAAGAGCGCGTGGACTACGTTCGGCCTCATTGTGGACCACTATCAGTACCTCGGGTATTCTGTATTTCATCCTCCCTTTTTTAGGGGAAAACAAGATTCAGAAAACGCAACACTCTTTTCATTTTGTCTTCCCTTGTTTAGGGGAAAACGAAATTAAAAAGTGCAAAAAGAACGTTGGAAAGAGCGCGTGGAATACGTCCGACCTCACTGTGGATTCAATATATTGTAACAGAGTCGCTATCTTTATTTTAAGGAGAAATAAAGAAAAACCAAATGTAACCAGATTTTGTAAAAGGGGTTCGGATGCTAAGTTACGAGGTGGGAAGGTGTTAGCCATCCAATTCGCCCTTTCGGTCTCAAAACAAGTTTTCTGGCTAAAGTATGCTTTTATTATTTATTTAACAGATAAAATAAAGCATTTAAACATATATATATATATATATATATATATATATATAATTAAAACTTGTGATAGTCTCCTTTCGGGAGTTATGAATACATCTATAAATATTTGGTCATAATAATGGCTATTTTTAGTGATATTTCATATAAAAATCCGAGCAACATAACTGCTTATATTTATTACATTGGGCCGGCTTAAATTGCACTTCTAAATAAATAACACTTTGAATAGCTTACCTTTTGAAACGTGGGGGCTTTTATCCCGTACTAACTAACTTCTACTAGATTTTAGGTGCACTCACTATGTCCTTCCGAGAGAGGGAGTCTTTTTTGTTTGGAGATTCGAGGCAGTAATCGCCCGAAAGTTGCTTTTCGACCTCGGGCGAGCAAGCGCTTGCTTTTGTCTTTGTTGTTTGCTTGTCGCGGAAATCAGAGCAACCGCTTGCTTAGGATTTGGCGATTTTTGGACCGAGGAATATGGTGGAATTCTAGGTTTCAATCGGTGGTTGTGTTTATGGGAGAGTTGACAGAGCTTCAAGGCTTAGAGGAGAGAAACTCTTAGAACGATCTCTCAGAACTCACTGCGTAAACTTTCAGTGGTGTGTTAACTATGTGTGATGACTATGTGAATTCACAAAGCCGGGGCCTCTTATTTATAGGCTGGAAAAGGGATTCCTTCGTCATTATGATTTCTTCTTTTGTGCTTCATCGGCTTGTACCACGCGCTGGAGAGATTGTACCAGAGGCTAACTGCAACAGTGAATAGTGCACTATTGGGCACCACCCATGGAGGGTGCTGGTGCGGTGCCCAGACATGCTATGGGTGCCGCCATGGGCATTTTTGATGTTCTTTTTGGCTCTTAGGCCCCCTGCATTTCATTGTTTGCGCATCATGCTTTTTCTTTTGCATTTTAAACCATGTAACTTGATATTTGTTAGTGTTTAACAGATCTTGATATCTCATGTCATGTTACATACCAGAGGTACGAAATTGGGGTTTTTATAGGAGCTACATAACAAAAGACAACCTGCTGTACACGAGTGCCTCGCCGGCCTCACCTTGAACTCCCTGGCTGGTTGGGATCTAAGGAAAACAAATAAAGGGAACGGGGTGAGTGATAACTCAGTATGTTACTATATGCAACTATATGGCATGCTGTTATGCACATATTATAAACACATATGTAAATCAAGTATAGTTGTACATATACTTGCACGCATCACGTTGATCATGTTATAATGCACATTGACTCAACGTAATTAAACACATAATTAGGATATACAATTGTAGGAGAGCTTTCCGTCTCGGCTTGTATCTCAAATACCATAGTTGTGTTGCTGCCGCAGTACACGCGCTGATACATGTCTGGTCACATGTTGAACCATGTCTGAACCCAATAGTATCAAGAACCAATGACCTTAGGACTTAACCAGAGTCTCATTACCCTGAGTTTTACCCAAGAGTCTAGCCTTCTGTTTGTCATGCGAATTGCTCTAACAATGCTACATCCTTGTCACACCCAATAACAAAGGAGAGACCCATGCAACAACCCGTAGCGATCATGAAATTTAACTCTCGTAAAGACTATTGTCGTCCCATTGTCGACACAACCACATATGTCAGTTGGACTCAATACGATACACAAGTAGATGTTTACTTGCTAATAAACACAACCGTCGAGTCCCAAAGTGGGGGAGCTCAACAAACATAACAAGCATGCTTATTTGCCTATAAATAAACACCTAAGCATTTATTTGCTTACACACAAATACCAAGGTATGTGATATTTACATATAATAAACTACACCACAGTATTTCCCATTATCGTAGGAATCGAGCACGTCACTCGTTATATTTTATTGTTCCTAAATCGACTCCGTTGGATCATTTGTTTAATATTTATAAATTTCGGACATCACCACGACTTGTAGGATTCATCCTAACACAATCTCGCCGACGTATTACTCGGCATAATAATGGTTTAAAACCTAAATAACACATTAACCAATTAAAATTAATAATAATTCGTAATTAAATTATTCATACTTCATATTCAAAACAAATCATTTGGGAGTAGCTCACAGTTCATGTATGCAATTATTACATACAAAGGGAAGGGGATAGTAACTTACCTCTACCGAAAAATATCGATGAAAACACAAAATATTCGGGTGTAAATGTAGCCCTCAACACATAGAACACCCTTGCGGAATCAGAATTAAAAACAAGTAATATTTCGTTAACAAAACGAGCTGAACAGCTCGAACCCTCAAACTCACAGAAAGGCAGACGGAACGCAGGTGAAGGAAAGGAAAATGAAGTGATTTGCTGTTCAATTGTCAAATTAAGAAAAAAGAAGGGTGTCCATCGCCACCGACCAAATTGGTCAAACCAAAACAAAGGCAAATGAATTCAGCCGAAATTGTGGAAATTTCCAAGTAATCATTCACTTGGAACTAATTAAATATTCAATATATATATATATATATATATATAGTTAGTCGGTTTGAGTATCAATATTATGCTTGGTCAAAAGTCAGCAATGTCAAATCAATTAATCATCAATTTGAAACTAATTAATCATTATTAATTAGCCAATGTTAAAATAAATATATATTTTAACAATATAAAAGGAAACACGTTATGTACGATACATTTCGAGTCAATCTAGCCGAAAATATATATTTTCTAGTTTTAACCTGACATTTCCTATTCCAACGTTATAAATCATAACTAATATAACAAAGTCCAATATGGACTTTAAATACGTCACACATCAAGCCTAACATATCTTGAGCTCAAATGGACCTCTCGTAGGATAATTACCCAAGTCCATAACACAAAACACATAAACACATAAACACATTAAACATTACACGTAGCACGTAATTAATCATGCTAATACACCATAATGCACAATTAATAAAATATGCAATTCCACGGGTGTTACACCCTCTCCCCCTAAAAAGAATTTAGTCTATAAATTCTCTTACCGAAACCATTGAAGAGGTGAGGGTATCGTTCCTGCATATACAGTTCAGTCTCTCAAGTGGCTTCCTCGATCTCGTGATTCCGCCATAACACTTTAACCAAGGGAATTCGTTTAGTACGCAGGATCTGTTCCTTAGTACCTAAAATCTCCACTGGTATCTCATCATAGGACAAATCTGGCTGAAATGTGATATCTTCATACTCGAGCACATGAGATTTATCCCTCAAATACTTCTGTAACATGGAGACATGAAACACAACATGAATATCTGCCAAAGATGGTGGCAACGCAAGTCTGTATGCCACACTCCTGACCCTTTCAAGGATCTCAAACGGCCCAATGTATGTCGGCGATAATTTATCTTTTTTCCCGAATCTCTTAGTACCCCGGCGAGGTGATACCTTCAAGAACACATGATCGCCAACTTGAAACTCAAGCTCACGTCATTTGTTATAGGCATAACTCTTCTGTCTGCTTTGAGCTATTTGTATTCTATCTCTGATCAGTTTAACACTCTCAACTGATTGTTGAACCATCTCTGGACTCCAAAGCTTGGCTTCACCAACTTCGTCCAAACAAATAAGAGATCTGCACTTCCTCCCATACAAAGCTTCATACGAAGCCATATCAATACTGGACTGGAAACTGTTATTATAAACAAACTCTTCAAGAGGCAAGTGAGTGTCCCAACTGCCCTTGAAATCAATTGCACAAGCACGTAACATATCCTCGAGAATCTGAATCAATCTCTCGGACTGTCCATCTGTCTGTGGATGAAAGGTTGTGCTAAAGCTCAACTGAGTCCCCATAGCACTCTGTAAAGCCTGCCAGAAACGAGAAGTAAACCTCGCATCTCGGTAAGATACTATACTAACTGGCACACCATGCAATCTAACAATCTCCCGAACATAAAGAGATACTAGCTGACTCAAAGTATAAGTCATCCTAACTGGTAAAAAGTGAGCATGCTTAGTCTGTTTGTCAATAACAACCCATACTGCATCATGACCTTGTCGAGTACAAGGCAACCCAGTCACAAATCCCATAGTTACATGCTCCCATTTCCACTCAAGTATCTCAAGTGGCTGCAACAAGCCTACAGGTCGTTGATGCTCGGCCTTCACCTGTTGACAAGTTAAACACTTCGCAACAAACTCAACGATCTCTCGCTTGATATTATTCCACCAGAAATGCTGCTTCAGATCCATGTACATCTTCGTACTCCTTGGGTGAATAGTGCACTTAGCCTTGTGGGCTTCTTCAAGTACATGTTGTTTCACTCCATCACAAGAAGGCACACACAATCTACCTCTGAAGGTTAAGATTCCATCACAATTAATTACGAAGTCAAGTGTCTTGCCTTCTTTCAGGCCATCCACTATTTTTAGCAGTTCTGAATCATTCTTTTGAGCTTCCTTTATCTGCTGAAATAACAAGGTGTAGCTCGAACACTAGCAAACAATACCCCATGTACAGACTCACAAGGATCCCAATCCCTCAAGTCTTCAAGCATCTTCCATTGTCGAACCAACAAGCAAGATATGTAAGTCTTCCTGCTCAATGCATATGCTACCACATTGGCTTTACCAGGATGGTATAAAATAGAACAATCGTGGTCTTTAAGCTTTTCCATCTATCTACATTATCGCATATTTAGTTCCTTCTGCGAGAATAGATATTTCAAACTCTTATGATCAATATAGACTTCAAACTTGGCCCCATAAAGATAATGCTTGCACTTATGCAAAGCAAAAATAATCGCAGCCAATTCCAAGTCATGGGTAGGATAGTTATGCTCGTAAGGAGTCAACTTCCTCGAAGCATATGCAATAACTTTCCCGTTCTGTATCAACATACAACCCAAACCTTCCTTGGAAGCATCGGTATACACAATAAAGTTATCACCGCCACTGGGAAGAGCAAGAACTGGAGCTTTAGTCAGTCGCCGTTTCAATTCTTGGAAACTGTTCTCACATATGTCGCTTCATATAAACGATGTCTTCTTCTGTGTCAAAGAAGTCATAGGTGTAGCTATCTTCGAAAATCCCTCAATAAATCTTCGATAGTAACTAGCTAACCCTAAGAAACTAACCCTCGCACCTCCTGCCACTGCCTCCTTTTCCAGTTTACCACGCCTTCTACTTTAGAAGGATCAATCAACGATATTCATGTCCTTAAATGCAACTTCTTCAAGCCATAATGCACATTTGCTGAACTTAGCAAACAATTGCTTCTCCCAAAGTAATTCTAGTATAGTTCGCAAATGAAAGGCATGCTCCTCCTGAGATTTAGAATATACCAAGATATCATCGATGAACACTACAACACAAAAGTCAATATACTCTCTGAAAACCATGTTCATCAAATCCATAATTACAGCAGGAGCATTAGTCAACCCAAAAGGCATAACCACAAATTCATAATGACCATACCTCGTACGGAAGGCTGTCTTCAGAACATCTTCAGCCCAAACTTTCAACTGATGGTAACCACTACGTAGATCCAGTTTAGGGAACACAACTGATCCCTCCAACTGATCAAACAAATCCTCAATATGCGGCAGTGGATACTTATTTTTAATAGTCACCTGATTCAGCCGACGGTAGTCAATACATAACCGCAGCGTGCCATCTTTCTTCTTCACAAATAACATTGGTGCACCCCATGGTGATACACTCGGTTTAATAAACCCCCGGTCCAGCAACTCTTGTAACTGTACCTTCAATTCTTTCAACTCTGCTGGTGTCATTCTATACGATGCCTTTGATATCGATGTTGTACCTGGCAGTAGCTCAATACATAACTCAACCTCTCTATTAGGTGGCATATTGTACTCAGTAGAAAACACATCTACAAATTCAGAAACCACATGAATATCTTCTAGTTTCGGTGCAGCTATACTCACATCCAAAATAGAAGCCAGATAACCAGTACAACCCTGTGAGAATAATTTTCTAGCCTGAATAGCAGAAATAAAAGACAAGCTACCCATGGCCCTTTCGTCCATAAACATAAACTCAGGTATGTCAGGCACATGAAATGTTACCACCTTACGATGGCAATCAACCACAGCATGATGCACACATAACCAGTCCATGCCTAAAATAACATCAAAATCACGTTGGGCAGGACTACTAGATCCGCATGTAAAGTGTGACTATCTATACATATATCACATGCTCGATACACATCAGTAGCAATCACACACTCCCCCATTGGGTTAGACACCTCCAGCACATAAGACAACAACTGGAGATGAACGCATAAATTCCCCACAAAATAAGATGCAATGTATGAATAAGATGAACCAGGATCTATAAGAACATGTGCTTTCGCACCGAATATAGTAAGTGTACCTCCTATTAAAGTGGTAGACTCTGGAACACCCCTCTAATATAAGGCAAATACGCGACCCTGAACTTTAGGTCTCCCGTCGCTATCCCTCTTAGACCCAAACAACTGTGTCACCATACCCACAAACTGACTACCCTGAGGTTTGGGGCAATCTTTCCTCATGTGACCCTTAATGCCACAATTATAGCACTCTCGCTGCTTCAAGTAACATCTGTCCTCTGTATGCCCTGGCTTCGAACAGTAAGTATAAACTAACCCTGAATTCGATCGGTTCTGCACAGTAGAGGAATAAGTACCTCATTTCTCACTAGGCTGGGATTTTCTCTGGCCACATGTACCCCATCTGCGATAGCTACCAGAACTCTGTCCACGCCAATGACTCTGGCCCTGTGGCTTCACATCAGAAGTGGCCTTACCACAGTGCTCCTCAACATCACGTTCAATACCATAGGCCCTGTCAAGTGCCTCCCTGTAATCCATAAGTCGCAAGGATAATAATTGCCTCCGGTATTCTGTCTTCAGTCCTTTCACGAACTTTTCTGTCTTCCTTTCTTCATCAGGTACAAGATAAGCATAATATCGAGCCAATTCTATAAACTTGGCCGAATATCGCGCCATCGCCGATTACCCTCGCTCCAAAGGTAATAAACTCGCGTCTCACGTTTACCCCGAACGCCTCTCGAATATACCGAGCCTTAAACTCACGCACGAAATTAGCCCAAGTCTCAGGCACCTGCCTCGCTCCCAACTCTCCAATAATACTTGCCACCAATGATCAAGATCACCCTCAAGCTTTCATTGCCTTCATCACTACACTTAAGTGCTCTGAATATCTTAACCATGCTTTCAATCCATCTTTCAGCTTTTTTGGCATCTGGTTCACCATCAAAACTTCGAGGTTTCATCTTCAAAAATCTATTAAGCATAGTAGTTACATGTCTCTCGTACTATAATCCTGATCGGTGTTCTTTCCAGCTCGTGGTGCAGATCCTTAAGTACTGCATTACCTCGCTGGCTGCTCATATCGCCTACCATTCTCGTCAAGAATCAAGCACATTTATCAGATCACCTTGCTGATTATTCAGATCGGCCGTGGTCGCTCATTGCCCAAGATTCCGCCTAGGATGTTCATCACGCACATGGTTATTACTCTCGGCGCCCTCATCGCTATCATTCACACTCGGATCAACCCTATCAGTGTTAGCACCTTGCCTAGTGTGCACCATTCTTACACCTACACATAAACACTCGATGTAAGAAAATCAGAAAACACACCAACCTACACTCAACCCAACTAGGCCAAAGATCCTATCATGGTTGACAGCTAACCATGCTCTGATACCAACTGCGACGACTCGACCCCCAATCTCTATACGAACCTCGGTCGAGCGTCGAACAAACATAGAAAACAACAAAACACGTGCAAAGCCCCCACTAATAATAGGCTAATAAAATCACCTGATAAAACATAGTTACTCCTATGATTAATATAAACAGCACAACCAACCAACTGGTGTAACATAATACACATGCACGAAGTTAAACTTAGGCATCAAAAGATAGTACAAGACCAGTAACGTCAAAGTACCCAAAGTAGAGCTTATATAACTCTACATAACAACAACCCATCCTTACACTATACAAATACAAACTCTATGGAGCTGCAAAACAAAAGACAACCTAATGTACACGAGTGCCTCGCCGGCCTTACCTCAAACTCCCTGCCTGGCTGGGATCTAAGGAAAACAAATAAAGGGAACGGGGTGAGTGATAACTCAGTATGTTACTATATGCAACCACATGGCTTGCTGTTATGCACATGTTATAAACACATATGTAAATCAAGTATAGTTGTACATATATTTACACACATCACGTTGATCATGTTATAATGCACATTGACTCAACGTAATTAAACACATAATTAGGATATACAACTATGGGTGAGCTTTTCGTCTCGGCTTGTATCTCAAATACCATAGTTGTGTTGCTGTCACAGTACACGCACTGATACATGTCTGATCACATGCTGAACCATGTCTGAACCCAATAGTATCCAGAACCAATGACCTTGGGACTTAACTAGGAGTCTCATTACCCCGAGTTTTACCCAAGAGTCTAGCCTTCTGTTTGTCATGCGAATTGATCTAACAAGGCTACATCCTTGTCACGGCCAATAACAATGGAAAGACCCATACAACGACCTGTAGCGATCACGAAATTTAACTCTCGTAAAGACTACTGTCGTCCCATTGTCAACACAACCACATATGTCAGTTGAACTCAATACGATGCATAAGTAGATGTTTACTTGCTAATAAACACAACCGTCGAGTCCCAAAGTAAGGGAGCTCAATACACGTAACAAGCATGCTTATTTGCCTATAAATAAACACTTAAGCATTTATTTGCTTACACACAAATACCAAGGTATGTAATATTTTACATATAATAAACTACACCACAGTATTTCCCATTATAGTAGGAATCGAGCACGTCACTCGTTATATTTTATTGTCTCTAAATCAACTCCGTTGAGTCATTTGTTTAATATTTATAAATTTCGGGCATCACCGCGACTTGCAGGATTCATCCCAACACAATCTCACCAACGTATTACTCTTCATAATAATTGTTTAAAACCATTTAACACATTAACCAATTACAATTAATAATAATTCGTAATTAAATTATTCATACTCCATATTCAAAACAAATCATATGCGAGTAGCCCACAATTCATGTATGCAATTATTGCATACAAAGGGAAGGGGATAGTAACTTACTTCTACCGAAAAATATCGATGAAAACACAAAATATTCGGGTGTAAATGTAGCCCTCAACACATAGAACACCCTTGTGGAGTCGGAATTAAAAACGGGTAATATTTCGTTAACAAATCAAGCTGAACAACTCGAACCCTCAAACTCACAAAAAGGCGGACGGAACATAGGTGAAGGAAAGGAAAATGAAGTGACTTGTTGTTCAATTGTCGAAAGTCAACAATGTCAAACCAATTAATCATCAATTTGACCCAATTTGACAATAATTAATCATTATTAATTAGCCAATGTTAAAATAAAAATATATTAATATAAAAAGAAACACGTAACATACGATACATTTCGGGTCAATCCAGCCGAAAATATATATTTTCTAGTTCTAACATGTCATTTCCTATTCCAACGTTATAAATCATAACTAATAAAACAAAAGTCCAATATGGACTTTAAATACGTTACACATCAAGCCCAACATATCTTGAGCTCAAATGGACTCTCGTATGATAATTACCCAAGTCCATAACACAAAGCACATAAACACATTAAACATTACATGTAGCACGTAATTAATCATGCTATTGCATCCTAATGCACAATTAATAAAATATGCAATTCCCAGGTATTACAATTACTCATCGCAGTACACTCATAGTCACAGCTATCATAGTCACAGCCGTCCTATAAATATATATATATATATATATATATATATATATATATATATATATATATATATATATGACTACTGCAACCATAGCCTATATATATAATAGCATCATAAGTATGTAGATGACCTCATCAAGTGCAATTGACAATTCCATCCACCCACACGGCACACACTAACCCACACGATACATCGGTAATGCATAGTATTACTCATATACATATTATACAATATATATTATATTGAAACCATCCTTTTATCTTTTCCTTGACAAACAATGACCATATTTCATAGACCATATGAACTATTCTACTACAATAATGGTACGAGAGGGCTGAGTGCTTACCAAGAAACTGATGCTGCCTCTCTCTCGATTTTGTCGCTACCATAAATTATCCTCTCCCTTTTGCTCAGTCGGTCTCTTTCCTTCTCCTTTAGTTATTGGCAAAAGTTCCTCCCTCTCAATACCCTATTTATATAAATAAAACCCTAGTAGGTTCTATGACCCTAATTGGAGTTTGATCGGCCTAAATGTTTTTTTTTATCGGCCTAAATGTTTATTAAAATTGAAACCCATAAAGAATTGTATTAAATTTAAGTCAAAAGTGGGTCAAACCTAACCAAATTAATTAGTTACTACAATAGGTCCAAAACTCAAAAACCATTAAATTAACACAAAACAATTATAATATTAATTATCTAGGTCCAAAACAATCATAATATTAATTAACATGAATTAATATTTTTGCTAAAATTATCGGGGTATTGTAGACACTCCAATTTCGTACCCCTGGTATGTGACTAACATAAAATATCAAGAACTGTTAAAACTTAACAAATGTCAAGTTGCAGGAGTCAAAAATGCGAAAGGAAAAGCAGGATGCGCGAAACAGTGAACTGCAGGGGGGAAAGTACAAAAATGAAACTTGAATAGTTGTTGCTTGGTGCCCCACCAAGGGTCTCCTTGGTGGCACCAAGCCATCCACTGTAGCACTCTCTCAGAAGGAAATTGTACAAGCTTTGATGCACAAGGTACAAGTGGCTGATGCAGAGGAAGAAATTGAGAAATGCCGGCCGTGTCCTGCCTCTCCACTATAAATAGAAGCCTTCGGCTTCTCATTCCAGTGCTCATTTTTCCTCCGCGATTTTAATCGCAGCGAAGCTCTGTTGTTATTCTGCCGATACTATTAGTACGAGAGGTGCGAGATAGGTGAGTGGAAGCCCCTAGAATCTCCAAACCCCGTCCAAACTCCGCCAAAATAAAAACTCATAGGTTATAAGTGATCCCTAGCCTAGTTGTTATTTATCCACCTCACTTCCCCGGCCCAAAAATCCCAAAGTAAGCCGTTACTCTGCCCGAGTAACGAGCTGAAAAATCAAAAAACTAAGCCGTGGTTCCGCCCAACCAAAAAGGCCAAAACCTACCCAAATAAGCTGTCACTCTGCCCGAGTTGACAAGCCCAAACTCTCAGAAATAAGCAGTCACTCTACCCAAATCAAAACAACAACCACACAACAAACAACAAAAGACTCCCTCTCCCTGAAGGACAGAGCGAGCACACCGCCGCTCTAAAAGGTAAAACTTTTAAGGGCGCTATTTATTGTATCTATTTATTTTTTTTGTCTTGTTATTATTTTTTAATAGTTGTTATTTAAATCCGGCACAATGTAGCCAATATAAGTCGTTGTGCTACCCGAATTAGAATAGGAAATACTATGTAAAACAGCTGTTATAATGGCAAAATATTCTTAAATATGTCTGTAATTATTGTAAGGAAATGGCTGCGAGTCCGTAAATAATGTAACCATGGATGTATTTGTTTTAATTTCCTGTCTTTTAATACTGTGTTTATTTGCGAAATAAATATAACAAAAAGCATACTTCAGCCAAAAACTATTTTTGAGACCGAAAGGGAGAGTTGGGTGCCTAGCACCTTCCCAACTCGTAACTTAGCCCCCAAACCCGTTTTCTTTTTCTCTGGTTTATTTTTCTTTTCTTTGGTTTTGCTTTATTTGCCTTAAAATAAAGATGGCGACTCTAAAACTTTCCGATTCAGTGGGGCCTCGCAACACTCCTTCTTTGCACTTTCCCGTTCTCCCCTAAAAAAGGGAGAAATGGGAATGGAAGGGTGATGTATTCCCATATCCTGGTATCCCCTAAACAAGGGATAACTTGATGCGGGAAACCCAAAGCTCCCATAGTAATCTGAATGGGCCATAAGGCTATTTTTAATAAAATCCATAGTGGGGGCGTCGCAATATCATTTTTTGCACTTTTCTGTTTTCCCCTAAAAAAAGGAAAATGAGAATGAAAGGGTAATGCATTCTCATATCCTGGTATCCCCTAAAAAAGGGATAACTTAATGCGGGAAACCATAAGTTCCCATATTGGATACAAAATCCACTCAAGGCAACCGAGGCACATTCAAACGTGCTAACATAGACAGCACTCCTCTCGCACTTTTGATTTCGTCTTCCCCTAAACAAGGGAGGGTGGAGCGAGGCGGTGGTGTCCCACATCCGCACGCACGCGCACCCCTATCCAAGGGCGGGGGGCGCTGAGCACACCCCTGAACCTCACGGTGGCGACTCTTGGGAGTTGTTTTATTTTAAATAAAATGGAGGGCTAGACTCGTAAAATAAATTTTTTTTGTTTTTATTTGTTTCTGGCTGCAGTATGCTTGTTATATTAATTTACGCATTTGAATATAGTGTTCATATACATTTGTGTCTATATTTGTGGATATGATCCTCCATCTTGCAGCAGTTTCGTTCCGATAACTGTTACAGGTGTGTTTAAGAATATTAAATAAATAAAAATTCAAAAATTCAAAAAAATGTATATATATTATATATTTTACAAATAAATTCCGGGCAGCACAACAAAAGAGCCGGGGCTTTATTTTATTTCCGGCTCTATATTATTATTTCTTTCAGTTCATTTTCTTTTTCATTTTATTCTGTACATTTATACATATCTGCATTCATTCTGTCATTTTATTTTGGGGACATAGGACCAAAATTTGTAATTAATAGGGATAGATAGTTTCCCCACTTTTCTTTCTATTTCTTAAAATGATGTGCTTGCTTGCTTGCGCTCAAAAATAAAAAGCCGAGAAAGTCCACATATAACAACAAGACAGGCCATATTTACTTTATTTTTTATATATTTGTAAATAAATAAAGACTTTACTGCTTTCTAGATACAGCACACACGTGCACGCATATAGATATATTCCGAACTGTTACCCTACACCATGGCCAGCCTACCCCCTGCATAAGCCAACGTTAGAATGCATATAGTTTTTCGGGACACTTCACGAGGCCATCCGGTTTGCATCTTTGAATTGTGGGTCGGCCCTGTCAAAAAAAATAAAAAAAAAAAAAATATATATATATATATATATATATATATATATATATATGTCAAAAAATAATAATGCGCAAGTTCAAAAAAATATATATATAATAAGTGCGCACAAAAAAAATATAAATAATAAACAGGGGCTGACTTATAATTCTCAGATGCTCGACCTAGACCATTTCGGATGGTGGATCCTGGAAAGAGTATAGGCCTTTCGCTTGGGACCGATCCGATCTGGGAGTCGAAAGGCGAGGTGGAATACGTTGGTCCTATACTCTGGAGAAAGAATCCACTGTTCCAGGAAAAGTCCTGAGACTGTCAAAATAAAGCAGGTGTTTATCCGGTCAATTGTAGGGAACAAAAAAATAATAATAATAAAATACTAATAAAAAGGCACGCTGTACTCCAAAGCCCAGACAACCTCCAGCCAGCCTTCTGATACCTCCAAAACCCCCATTTTCCTCAGAAACCTGGCCCGAATTTGGAAAGCGAGAATATCTTGGCCGGTTGATACGGAAAGTAGTGCGAAATCGAATCGAGAGGGTATCGGTTTCGGATCGAGGCAGGCGAGTCGGTTCGGTGGGCACGCAGTCCGGAAGCGGTATGGCGTAGAAGTGAGCAGTCGGCTATGGAGTGCAGATTCGGGGGCTCCGAGGTATGTTCGCCTCGGCAATGCGGAATGGTTTGACCAAAAGTTGGAGTGCGGCGATGAGTCAAATGGCTGAGTGCAGTACAAAGCCTAAAATCCGGTGGTGAGGTGAATTCTTCCCCTACTATTCCCCAAGAAGCATCCACATCTCAGATGCCTCCAAACACAATTCCTCAGCCAAACACTAACCCATCAAATACTACCACTATCCCAAATCCCAATCCTCCACCAAGTCCCTACTACCCAAATATCTATCCTTACCCGTCCTACCCACCATATCTTCCCCCAAACACCCAGAACCCAAACGACACCCCTTTTCCTATAATTAACCCACTCCTAAATAGCCCACATATGGACCCAAAAAGCTTTAACCCACCAGGCCAAGTTACCACATATTTACCTCCTAATGATCCTGGTCGCCCGACCGAAACCGTCAATAACCCACTAACTCAGAATCCATACACCACCCAAAACCAACCAAACCAAAATCCTTATAATGTCCAAAATCCACCAACCCAAGACCTTTATCCAACCCAATACCCATATCCAATCCAAAATCCTTATAATGCCCAAATTCCATCAACCCAGAATCCATACACTGTCCAAAACCCACCAGCCCAAAACCCCTACCAGAACCTTCAACCAGGAAATAACCCAGCTTTCCCTAATCCAGCCATTATATACCAAAAGCCAACTCCCCCAGCCACCAAGATGGAGGCCTACATGGAAAATATGAAGGCCATGATGCTTAAACTCCTCAATAAAGGGGAATTTTCTATGCGGGCCCTAACATTGCAACCATCAGCAATACTTCCCTCAAAGTTCAAAATGCGACATAGAAAAGTTCGGCGAATTTGGATGCCTATATCCCATTTAAAGTCTTATTCCACGGCATGCATCAAGGGGAGCTAGCTTTGAGGCTATGGCTTCCAATTTTCACCTCACTGGTAGGCTGCCAAACAATAGTTAATCTTTGTCGGACAGTACCATGAATACACAGGACGAGATAGCGAAGCATTCCTTGAAAGATACAAAGACAATACCGTCTTGAAAATAGGAGGGACCTTGAATCGTGCACCCAACGGGAAAAGGAAACATGCGCCGAGTTTGCGGTCGGTGGAAGAGAAAGGCAGACCTTTGACAGACTGATCCCGAGAGTCATCTTGAATGTTCATCAAAAACCCCGGCCCATTTACGGAACACATGCGGTACCTCCCTATACCAATTTCAAAGAGTGGAGATAGGAGCCCGTATTGATGACGATATACGGACTGGCCAACTAAAAACCAATACGTCTCCTAATTCTTTCCGTTACTCCAAAGGAAAGACAACCGCACCGGCACCGGTAGTCAATATGGTGAGAATGCCTCAACCCCATTTTCTACCCGAATTATAGCTTCCATGGTATTATGGGTCGGACATGTGATGGGAGCAAATAATGGCCCGGCCGAAACTTGAAATCGAGCAGGGGTAAGCCGAGCATTTTGATGAGCTACAAGCTCCCCGATGCATGATCTGCATGGGCTAATGGCACAAGGAGTGTTGAAGCATTTGGAAAATTATAAGCCACCCGACCCCACTTGAGACTTGGAACCATGCCCGATCTTGTGAATATCATCGCTCGGTGGTCACCTCACCGACAAATGTTACACCCTCAAAAATGCTATCCGGGACCTAATAGATGATAAGGTTATTAAAAAACCTCCACCCAGACCGAATATAGTCAATAACCCTCTACCTCAAATCAATATGATTGAGGTTGATGAAAACCCTTTTGTGCCCAAGTTTGAAATAAATAAACGTCCACTTCCATATATCCTCATTCCTATTCCTCCACCCTTATCCATAAAAGAGCCTAGGCGTAATATGCTCTCTTGGGACACCATCCTTGGTAGCCAAACACACGTAACATTGAAAAAGCCACTTGCGTTGGTGGAGATGTTAGCCACCTTACCGATCTGGCCGAGCCTACCGGCCAAACCACGAAAGAGGTGACCACTGCGGAAAGATCAAGTAACGAGATCTTGGGGCTAAAGCGGTGGAAGATTCTTTATTAGCTCGAGATGAAGAAAACTCGGGCCAACATTTCCATGGGGCTTCTTGTGTGCTTCTAAGACCCACCGTGATACCTTGGCTAAGTCACTAAGCCGGAGTCGTTCCTATTGAAACCTCCCCTAATGAGCTTACTCAGATGATTGGGAACATTCATTTCGGGAACGTAATAATGTTTACCGATCTAGACCTGCCAAGGGAAGGGACTAACCACATTGATGCTCTTCACATCCTTTGTGGGAATTGTGAAAACGGGTTCCAGAGTTTTGATAGATAATGGGTCTTATTTGAATGTATGTCTGCCCGATACATTAGCCAAGGCTGGGGATAAAGATATCGAACTCACTCCTTCCTCGCAGACGGTTAAGGCATACGACAACACCAATCGATGTGTCTTAGGGGTAGTCACTTTAATGTTAAGCTGTTGGGCCTTTAAACATGCCGATTCAGTTCCAAGTCATGGATATACCGGTTCAACGGACCTTTGAACGACCCAAGACATTGAATGACATAGTTAGGTTTTGTCCACTTGGAAATAGATAAAATAAAACATGATCAACCGGCATCTTGCTAATTAGATTCTAGTAGATTAGATGGGGTAAAAGATTGGGTAGTCTTGCTTGCAAGGAAATAGATAAAATCTTAGTTAGCACCGGCGTGTCAAATTCATCCACGATGACCACATAGTAATTAGCCGACAAGATCGTGGAGAATAAGGAAAGCGAGGATATCCCAATCCTCGAAATAGAACATAAGAAGACAACTGGTATGTTTCTCGGTGGCTTTGAGGTTATCCCAAGCCTGTGGTCAACGCCATTGAATATGGCCGAGGCCGACATCATTGGAAAGAAAGTTACTTCCTAGGAAACATGGTCCCTTTAAACATGTTTCGAAAAATGAATATATATGCTGGTCTAGGTCTCGGCATAAATCGGCAAGGGCTAGTTAACTTAGTCCAAGATGAACTTAAGGAATGTATCCTCCTTTCGGTCTAGGATACCGCCTACTCCCATCATTGAAGTAAGCGATCATGAAAGCAGAAGCGTGAGAAAAGAAAGGCGAGAAAGAAAAGCGTCCTTATGAATATCCCCCTCTCGACCACTATAGAAAAACCTTAAATGGTTACTTTGTGCGTGGAATCCTATCTCATGTTTCTGAACCTGGATAGACGAGAATGGGGAAAAGGTGCCCTGGTTGGGAAGTCTTTGATGATGTCGGTATTCTCGAGATGATATGGAGCAGGTTACCACAGGGCCCAGTATCACCGCTTATAAGGCTGTCACCATTGAAAATACTTGGTCTATAGATCAAGATGATTATGCTTTGGCCTGCTAGATGATGATGGTCTAGGAGACGGTTTTACGGGTATGATAGGCAGAGGCGGCGATTATGAAAAGCTCCTGCTTTGAGTTCGAGTCTATTTCTAATAAGCCTCTGCGGGGTGGTACACGACCGGTCCGCTCACGACACCACTTGGAACTGGTAGCCGGATATCTATCCCCGATCCTTTCCTAGCTTTCTGCAGTTGGTCATCTACCAATCCGCTACATATAGTTGAGGATCTTAAACCCGGGTCTCAACAATGTAATAACCAGTTGATGCAATGTGCTTTTAATAATAATATAAATGTCTTTGCTTATTCCTTAGTTGCACCTACTTTAAAAGACGCATTAAATAATAATAATTATAATAATGAGTCATTTAATAAAATGGACCCAAAAGATAAAAATTATCTACTTGAGCTTGCAAAGTCGGTCGAGTACCGAGGAAGAGCCATTCATCGCGAATCTGAAGACACGTCACTATCAACGACTTTGGTTGGGGCTGGACAATGAAGTCAAAGAAATCAGAATCGCGATTACCTCTAAGGTCCAGAAAGAAAGGCACTCATTGATCTCCTCGAAAAAGAATTCGTAGACATCTTTGCACAGTCTTCTGAGATATGCCGGCCTGGATCAGCTATAGTCGAGCACCGGATTCCCACATACCCGGATGCTCGCCCAGTCAAACAAAAGCTCCGCCGCATCAAGCCAGAATGGTCACTACAAGTCAAAGAGATCATGAAACAGCTGCGCGTCAACTTCATTCGGGTAGTTGAGTACCCGACCTGGCTGTCCAACATAGTGACCGTTCCCAAGCCCAACGGGAAAGTCAGAATCTGCGTAGACTTTCGCGACCTCAACAAAGCGTCGCCCAAAGATGACTTCCCCCTGCCCAACATTGATATTGTGGTAGATGCCGTCGCAGCTCACAAAGTCCGATCCTTCGTTGACGGCAGGCTGTGCTACAACCAAATCAAAATGGCATCAGAAGACCAGGAGAAGACCTCATTCACTACTCCTTGGGGACTTAATGTTACACTGTCATGCCATTCGGATTAAAAGGAATCATCTGGAGCCACTTACGAGAAGGCTGCCACCACCCTCTTCCACGACATGATCCTGAAAGAAATGGAGTCTATGTTGATGATATGATCGTACATTCGGCCCGGCCTACGGTGCTCACATTAAAAGATCTTAAGTAAGTTCTTGAGAAAGACTTCGAAAGCACGGATGAAGCTTAACCCCACCAAATGTACATTCGGGGTTACGAGAGGCAAAATCACAGGATTCTTAGTAGCGAGCAAGGCATCGAGATCAAGGCCAAAGAAATATCAAAGCCATCTTAGAAATGCGTGAAAACTCCACCAAGTCAGAAGGTTCCTGAGGCGGTTGCGATGCATCGGTGCGTTTCATCAGAGGCAATTTGACCACATCGTGAGCCCTCTTTAAACTCCTAAAAGAATACCGACCAAGTGCGGGGCCGCAAAATACCGGCTAGCCTTGAGAAAATAAAAGCTACCTTACGGCCCTCACAACTCAGCTCACATACACACATAAACCTCTCCTCATATACCTAACCGTCGGGAACACATCAATAGAGGCTATGCTCGCTTGAGAAAAGATTCCTACGTTGAAAATGTCATATATTTCATAAGTAGGAAGCTACAAGGAAGCGAAACTAAACTATTAAATGCTGGAAAAAATTTTAGGCCTTAGTGGACCCTCGGAAGGCTGAAA
>CM028378.1:22278881-22405549 GCA_013146195.2 Codonopsis lanceolata | reverse complement strand
GCTTGATGCATTGGGGACCTTCATCTCGGCAAGTGCTTTTATTTTCGGGATTTGCCTCATGCGCTGCTTCCTTGAAACTTCCTCGCCCGTTATTTTGCCACACTTCAAGGGATTGAGCTTCATTTACTTTTTGAGGTTTGTGTGAAGGTTTCTTCAGGTCTGCCTTACGTGGTCTCAAGCCTTTCTTAATCACCATACTTCATCTATAGCCTCCATATTCCTCCCTAACTGTTGTCAAGACTTTGCCTCACTGGCTCACGGTGTGGCCTCTTTTGCCAGTCGTAATCTGCACTGTCAGAAGTGCGCCCGCGCCGGAAGGCTATATTCCCTTGGTCCTCTTTCCACATCCCGATCCGGTGGTACCTCGAGTAGGCGGCCCACGGCTTAAAATTTTGTATCCCGAGATAGAATCGACCGGTTATCTATCCTCCTCGGTAGGGGGTACCAAATTCTTCTGCACCATTCAGTTGGTGAAGTCCACGCATCATCCTCCATTTTCCGTTATTCTTCTGACCATCACAATATTTGCAATCCATGTAGGGTAGTGGGATTTCTCTTATGATTCCCACTGTAAGAAGTTTGGCTATTTCCTCCTGATTGGTTCTCTTGCTTTTGTGAGAGAAATACCTCGCCGCTGGATAGTAATGCAATGCCGGATCGATGCTCAATCGGTGTATCGCTACATCCTGCAATGCCCTCCATATCCTCCTCGGCTTGCCATGCAAAGGAACATCGGTGTTCTCTCTTAAGAACTTCGATTATGGCTCTCCTTTAAATCGCCGCTATTTCCATTCCCACCTTTATTTTACTAGTCGGGGTAGTTGAAGTTTATGATAACTTCTTCTACATCTTCCATAGCTGTATGATTGGATGGTCTCGAACATCGAGGCTTCGATTCGGTTTTCTCGATATCGGCACTTTCGGCGTTCCCTCTTTCGAGCAGCAGGCCAACCTCCTTGCTTGCATTGATTGCTCTGGGGGGTGGACTCTCCCGTCGAGCCCTCGAGCTCGTTTGGCGTTTTGTTCATCTTCTCTTCCCTCGGCCTCCTCGGCCTTTTCAATCTTACCTCCGCCTTCTCTTCGTTGATGAGGTACTCTAGGTAATACGAGCATCATTTTTAAGGACCCACTACCGAGCAGTCATGTACATGTGCATGACCGACGATGGGCCATTGATGCTACCATTCGAATTTGGCACAGGAAGGTGCGGCTTGTAGAGGATGGCGTTGTATGGGGAGGGAGAGATTAAGGGCGAGGAAAGGCGAGAAGTGACTCTCTTAGTGGTGTCTCCCTCGCCGAGGCTGACTTTGAGTGCCACGGTTCCTTGCCGTGACCTTGTGGCTGTGAAGCCCTCCAGTTGGACTCTCGGCTCTGAGTGAGGTGGGTATCGCCGAGCCACTAGTGCCAAAAGCACTTATAATACATCACGTCTCTTCCCGCCTCAGATCTATCAAGACCCGTTTAACTAGGCTGTTGTGAATGCCGATTTGCGAGTTAACGGGTTTTTGACGAGCATAATCATTGACCGCCATCCTGAATACCATCTCGTGCTCAACCATCCCATCCATGATGTTTTCCGCCGAGTTGTTCAGCAGCTTGATTGCATTCTTCAACGTGTGATACTGGGTTTCTTCAGGATGGTATTTACCACCGGAGCCGGTTGCTGTCATTGTCGCCCCTGAGCCCTCGGTCCGGGGCGCGAATGTGAACCTCTCGCCACAAACCTTCGATCTCCCTCGTTATCACCCCTCAGATGCTCTTTTGAGCTGTATGCATTCCTCCGTAATATGACCAATCTCGTTATGGAAGCTGCATCTTTTTCGTTGATTTCGCCTCTACAGGTGACCTCATGGGGAATGGTGGACGTATCTTGTTTTCTCGTCAGAAAACGCCCATTATGTGTTCCCTAGATTCATGAGGGGTGAAGGGGTGAAGTCTTCCAACTCGAAGTCTCGCTCTTGGCCCCCCGATCTCGCTAGTGAATTTGGCGCTTTCCTCCTCCTTCTTTTCGCCGAAGTTGGCGCCCTTGCCGAGCCGCTTTTTTACTTGCAGCTGCTCTTTTCCCTTACTTGCAGTCCGAAGGGACGTGACCGCCGCGAGGTTGTTGTGGTGGGGGTTGCCGCCCAGAGCCACCCTTTGAGCTGCCAAGAACATTTCGTCGCATGAGGAGCTCGTTTCGCAGCCTCGCATCAAAGCTCGCTCAAACACATCCTTACGGATGGTCGGGAATATCCATTTGGTCCAGACCTCCTGAGCGTGCCATGTATGCCAAGACGTTCTCCATGTATGCGATCTTGTTTCACGTTTCACGTGTTTCACTTCTACAGTGCATCTCGCTTTTTGGGAGAGCACCCGCCGGCGAACTTTTTTCTTTAAAATGCCCCTTTAAAGTCATCCCAGCGGGTGATAGAGTCGGGTGCTAACCCGTTGTGAGCCTTGTTGAGCACGCTTTTTAGGGTCCGGCGAACACCAAGCACCATATGTCGTCCAGTTACGATGATCATTTTCAACTCGAACCCCGACACGTGGTCCAGGGCGTCGTGTTACCAAGTAGTCCTCAAAGTGTGGAATCTTTACTTTCGAAGGCACTTCCACCTCTCTTATTTGCTTAATGAATGGCCCTCCAATTTTTTGATGGCCGAGTTAACCCTGTGAGCTCTGCCGAGCCTCCAACTTCTCCATCCATGCCCTAATCTCGGCACTGTCATTGGCCTGTCGCCCTATGCCGAACCTACGGCTTGAGTGGGGATGCAAGTTAGCCCTTTTTCTCGCCTGTGGTACCTCGTGCTCTTCCTCGACCATGTTTCTCATGGGGACCCCAAACGAGCCTCCTTTGCTAGTTGGCGAGATAGATGTCGAGACCACGGAGGGGCTTTGTTGGTCGAGGATCGAGCTGTGGGCCGAGACTCTCCTTCCTCGCTTTGGGCTTGACAATTATCCGCTGTGGGGGAATCTTAGCGAATGAACACTGTCTTAGATCCTCGCCGGCCACCCTCGTCCAAGTCTTGATTTGACATTGGTGGTAAACTTTGCCTTTTTGGCTTTCGGGTTCCCACCCTCCGCCAAACCGAGTTGATTGCGCGGGTGCTTTGCACGTTGATGGGCTCTGGGCCCTGCCGCCTTAGCTCGTGCATTTTGGTCTCGACTTCCTATTTTTGTGCACAAGGCCTTTTGGTGCTCCCAATACGCGTATTCTTCTCGGCCTCTTCTTGAATCGTGGGCTTATTTGCTTTGCCGCGGTTCCTCCTCGTTGGCCCTGAAGACTCGACCTCTGGTCTGGGTCGTCTCTATTTTTGTTCGAGAGCCGCTTGTTCGGAGCGATCCTTCTTGTTCCCTCGGCCGACACCTCGGGTAGCGAGGCCGGAGTTCCCCCCTCGGCCCCTCACTGCATCAGGCGTTTCTGCATGTTCCTTTCCGGGCGGGTGGATGCAATGGGGTTACGCTTTTTTGAGGCTTGCTTTTTGGATTTTACCATCCTTTCGCCTGTGGACGCTGTGGCTAAGAAAAGTCGCTTTCCAAGAACGAACCAAACTGATCACCCAAAATGTGTGGTGATCTTGTCTTGTCGTCCACGTGTGAGCGAGGATGATGTGGCGGCTTCGGTTCGCCCTTTCGCTTGACCTCGCACAAGATAAACAATAAACACCGGTGCCTGTGGCCCGACTATAACCCTCCGCGCGAGAGTGAGGATTCCGGTAAAGAATTGGTAATAAATAGGCCGTGATAAATGTTTTGATAGGGAGCTGTGATAAGAGAGTTGTGATATCGCTGAAAATTACTTACCTTGTCCTAAATGTGCGTTCTCATATTTATACCTGAAGTTTATGGCGACGTGGCAGCTAGTAATTGGGGAGCATAAAGCGGCGGTTATTAAATGCGTTGAGGGTCTTCGTCAGGAATGAGTGAACTGTGCACTTGTCAGATAGTTGGTATTGGCGTGCATCGGTTTTCTCGGGCCTAGGGAAATGGTTTGTCAGGGTGGATGATTGATCTGAGGCCGAGGCCGAGTGGTTCTTGTGACGAACGCTATTTATTAGTTGCCGAGGCTGAGGATAATGGAGACTGATTTGGTGGCGGGGCCGAGGGTGCCCGTGGTCTTTTAGGCCAGTCGTGGTTGGCTCGTCATATGGCCAAGGGTAATGATGCCGAGGTTGAAGTGATTATTTTAGGGTGAGTGGTCATGTCCTCGCTACTGGTGGCTCTTCAGGTGGAGCCCCCTTTTTTTGTGCCGAGGGTCGGGTCCTTGGCGTGCCGAGGGTCAATCCCTCGGTTTAATCCTTTCAGTAATTAACCTTGTTGGTGGTTATTAATTAGGTTGGTTGGGGAAAAGGATGTAATAGGTTTTTAACTGAGGTATAGAAAAGAAGTGAGAATGAAGTGATGTGTAGAGCTATGTTTTTGGGGTGTGAATATCCCCACCCTTATATCGCTATTCTTTCAACCTACTCTAGTGAGGGTCCTACATATACACGAGTTTCAAAGTAAATTATATGTTATACCTAAAATTTATAAAAACTCCATCAATTTTCTTATCTGTGCGCCAGTCAAATAGTAATTATTTAGAAAAAGGGGGGTGGGGGTAATCTAAGTTATAAAACTGTTTAGCAAACTGACGGTCCGGATTGATTCAATGGCTGCAAGATCTAACGGTTGTGGTAAATTATGACTAACCCCCTTACAAATCCCCACCTCAATTTTGAGTCAAGTTCAAATTGTACCCCTCAATTACTGCTCGAAGCAATGTACCTCATCAACTATTTTTTCCCTCTTAAATTACACCTTATATTTAGGCACTGTCATTTCAATTGATAAAATTATACGATATACTGACAGCCCGGATTGATCCCAGCCGCAAGATCAAGTGACCATGTGTCAATTACAAATAACTGTCTTACAAATAGCCTCTCTGAATTATAGATTGGGTTTGAATTGCACCCCTCAACTACCACTTGAAATAATATATCTTATAACTTTAATATTTTTTTAAAATCACACCTTTTATTTAGATACTATCGCTTCAATTGACAGAATTATACGACATAGTTATAGCCGACCTAACCGTGTAGAATCAACACGACAACCGCGATTTGGACTTTTGGAGCTAAGTAAATATAAGAGGACGGTGGAGCCGGAGAGGAAGCACAAACAAGTCACAATTCACAAGTACAATAGTAACAATACTGTGGGCAATGGTGGGTTGCTCATTAGATTTGGTTAAGTCTCTCTCAAGTCTCAACCTCAATGTTCGAGTCTTCTCTTTTCTCTCATCACCAGATACCAGACACCAAACACCCAACACCCAACACCCTTTCTCCCCTTACAAGTTATTTAGCCCGTGCTATGCACGTGTATAATGTGGGATATATATATTTTTGTAATAATAATATAACTTTTAGACATTATAATTAAATTGTTAATCTCTTCTATTGTTATAATTTTTTTTATACTGTTACTAATATTAAACGATTTTTTAACCTAAATACTTTTAAAATTAATATAAGTTTCTAGCTAACGTGAGATACATATTTTGTATTAATAATAATAGTAATTTTTTTATCTAAAAACTTTTAAAATTAACATTTAACTTGATAATAATATTAGAAGTCATTTTGTTAAAAACTTTTAAAATCATAATTCATTTTTAAACAATGTGAGATACTTATTTTATATTTTTATTGGTAATAAAAGTTTAAGTCTTTTATCTAAAGACTTTAAAACAAACACCACATTCTAACCATGTGGTATACATATTTTCTATTAGTAATAATAGTAGTGGATAAAAGACTTTTTAAACAATATTCATTTCTAAACAATGTGGATACATATTTTCTATTGGTAATAACAAAAAAATGTATTTATCTAATGATTTTTATAACCAATACTCATTTCTAAGTAATATGAGATACATTTCTTTGTAACCAATGTGAGATACATCATCTAAATTTTTTTTAAACCAACATCACTTTATAACCAATGTGAAATATTTCTCTTCTATTGCTAATAATTGTAGACTTTTAAAATCAACATCACTCTTTAACCAATGTGTAATACATATCCTCATTTGGTAATAATAGAAGAAGTCTTTTATTTTAAAAATTTTATAACCAACATCTCTTCCTAAATAATGTGAGATACATCTCTTCTATTACATTGACGGTAAAAGTAAAATTCTTTTATCTAAAGACTTTTAAAACTAACATCATTTTTTAGTAAATGTAAGATATCTCTTCTATTAGTAATAATAGTAAAAGTTTTTTTTATCTAAAATTAAAATCAACATCACTTTCTAACCAATGTGAGATATACATATTTTATTGGTAATAATGGTAGAAGTCTTCTATTTAAAGACTTTAAAAACAAACATTATCTTCTACCAACTGTATGATACATTTATTCTATTGGTAATAATAGTATTTTTAAAACCAACATTAATTTATAGCCAATGTGTGATACATCTTTTCTATTGATAATAATAGTAGAATACTTTGTAACCAATGTGAAATACTTGCATCCATGTGGAAGTTTTAAAAACTTTTGGTTTTCAAGTGACTTTGAAAATCAATATCACATTCCAACCAATGTATGATGCATTTCTTCTGTTGATACTTAATAATAGAATTTTTAAAACCAACATCAATTTCTAACCAATGTGGGATACATCTCTTCTATTGTTGAAAAAATAATGTTTTTAGTGAAAGAAATTGTGCAACTTGAGGCACAAAATTCTTTACGTGTCATTTGTTTGTTGACAAAGGTAATTGCGCAAATTTGTTCTACTTGGTGAGAGCATCAAAATGATATATTTATTTGTCCAAATCAAGTTTTGGGTAAAAAGATATCAAGACTTAAAGTATAATACTTGTTAAAATAATTAGTGTTTTTAGTGAGAGAAATTATGCAACCTGAGGCACGAATTTCTTTACGTGTCATTTGTTTGTTGGCGAATGTAATTGCGCAAATGTATTCTACTCGGTTAGAGCATCGAAATCATATATTTATTTGTCCAAATCGAGTTTTGGATGAATAAGATATCAAGAGTTAAAGTATAATACTTATTAAAAATTAGTGTTTTTAGTGAAAGAAATTATGAAACTTGAGGCACAAATTTCTTTACGTGTCATTTGTTTGTTGACAAAAGTAAAAGTGCAAATGTGTTCTACTCGTCAAGAACATCGAAATGATATATTTATTTGTTCAAATCAAGTTTTGGATGAATAAAATATCAAAGCTTAAAGTATGATGTTAAAAGTGAGTCATTAGAAATAATATCTAACCTTGAAGAGTTTTATCCCACATTGGTTAGAAGTAATGTTAGTTGTAATTTTTTTTAAATATAAGTCTTCTACTATTGACAATAGAAGAAGTTATATATACTAATACTAATACTCATTACCATTACCATTATGATTATTATTATGTATTATATATTATTATTAGTTAATGGTTAGAAAACCAAAAGTATATATATATATATATATATTGCTAATAATATTAAGTATATATATATAATATATATATATATATTTATATATATATATAAATATATATATATATATTGCTAATAATATTAAGTCTTTTATATAATCTAAAATAATTAAAAATCAAGATCATTTTTTAACCAATGTGAGATATACATTTTCTATTGGTAATAATGGTAGAAGTTTTTTAGCAAAAAACTTTAAAAATCAACATCATTTTATAACAAATATATGATACATCTTTTCAATTAGTAATTAATAATAATATTTTTAATACAAACATCAATTTCTAACCAATGTGTGATACATCTCTTCTATTGGTAATAATAGTAGAATATTTTGTAACCATGTGAGATACATCTCTTGTAAAAGTGAAAGTCTTTAGTCTTTTAAAGACTTTAAAATCTAACATTTTCTTTTTAAACAATGTGTTATACATCTCTTTTATTGGTAATAATATAAAATAATTTTAACTTAACATCATTTTCTAGCCAATGTGAGATATACATCTTCTATTGGTAATAATTGTAAAAATATTTTATCATATATATAATTGGTGAGAAGCACTATGGTTGTGTCACCTCACCACCTTTGGATAAATCTTTATTCTAAAGCATCCATGTGGAAACTTTAAAAACTTTTGGTTTTCTAGTGACTTTGAAAATCAACATCACTTTCCAACCAATGTATGATGCATGATGCATTTCTTCTATTGGTACTTAATAATAGAATTTTTAAAACCAACATCAATTTCTAACCAATGTGGGATACATCTCTTCTATTGTTGAAAAATTAGTGTTTTTTGTGAAAGAAATTGTGTAACTTGAGGCACGAATTTCTTTACGTATCGTTTGTTTGTTAACGAAGGTAATTACGCAAATGTATTCTACTCAGTGAGAGCATCAAAATGATATATTTATTTGTCCAAATTGAGTTTTTGATAATAAGATATCAAGACTTAAAGTATAATACTTGTTAAAAAAATTAGTGTTTTTAGTGAGAGAAATTGTGCAACTTGAGGCACGAATTTCTTTACGTGTCATTTGTTTGTTGGTAAATGTAATTGTGCAAATGTGTTCTACTTGGCGAGAGCATCGAAATGATATATTTATTTGTCCAAATTGAGTTTTGAATGAATAAGATATCAAGAGTGAAAGTATAATACTTATTAAAAAATTAGTATTTTTAGTAAAAAAAATTGTGCAACTTGAGGCACAAATTTCTTTACGTGTCATTTGTTTGTTGACAAAAGTAATTGTGTAAATGTGTTCTACTCGGCAAGAACATCAAAATGATATATTTATTTGTCCAAATCAAGTTTTGGATGAATAAGATATCAAAGCTTAAAGTATGATGTTAAAAGTGAGTCATTAGAAGTAATATCTAACCATGAAGAGTTTATCCCACATTGGTTAGAAGTAATGTTAGTTGTAAAAGTTTTTAAATATAAGTCTTCTACTATTGACATTAGAAGAAGTTATATATACTAATACTAATACCCCTTATCATATTGATTGTTATTAGGTATTATTATTAGCTAATGGCTAGAAAACCAAAGGTTTTTAAAACTTCCACATGGATGATTTATAATGAAGATTTATCTAAAGGTGGTGAGGTGGCACAACCATAGTGCTCCTCACCAACTTTAAATATATATATATATATATATATATATATATATATATATATATATATATATATATAGATTTCCTTCCTTTCTTCTTCATCCACTTTTCTTCTTCCTTACATGATTGAGCCCATTTTGGACATGAGGTTTTTTATTATTTGACCATCCGTTCTAAAAAAATATCTTTGTTTGAACCCATATATAAATTAAGAAAAAATAATTTATTCTATTTCAAATGTCTTTCAAATACGGTAAAGATGACAACCAAAAAGGGTATTTTTGTTATTTATCAAGGTAAAAATATCTAACAAAAACAATTTAAACTGGGGTTACTAAAATAATAAAAAAAATTAATGGAAAAAAAATTAAAACATATTCTTAAAAATAGCTATGTAAAACAAAAATACAATAGTAAAATAAAAATATTTAATGGAACAAAAATAATAGTTACAAAGTCAATAAAACAAAAATAATTTAAACCGATGTTAGTAAAATTATAAAAATAATTTACAGAACAAAAGTTTAAAACAAATTCTTAAAAATAGTTATGTAAAACAAAAATATGTTAGTAAAATAAAAATATTTAATGGAACAAAAATAATAGTTACAGAGTCAATAAAACAAAACAATTTAAACAGAGGTTAGCAAAATAATAAAAATAATTTATGAAACAAAAGTTTTCCATAAAACTAATTCTTAAAAATAAAATAAAAAATAATAGTTACGAAGTCAATAGAACAAAAAATATAATGGAAGTTAGTAAAATCAAAATAATTTACGAAACAAAAATAATAGTTAACGGTAAAAATAATTTCGTTATTTTGATTTTAGCTTATTTTCTTATCAGAAATTCCTTTATTCAAAAAATACGAATATAATTTAATAAAAGTAATTATTCAAAAGGAAGAACTTATTTGAGTTTAGTTTCTATTTCCAAGGCGAAAAAAATTCAAGTTTGTTCGAACATTCATTCTACAGAGTTTTTGAATAGTATAAAGTGTTTGAGATTGTCAAGCCATGAATTGACACTTAAAATTGGTGTTCCAGTAATGTTATTGAAAAATATTGACCATGCTGCAGGGTTGTACAATGGAACAAGACTAATCATCATAAATCTTTTGGATCACATTGTTGAAACAATTTTTTTTGAAAGGAAACAATGTTAGAGAAAACTTTTTTATCCCATAATTGCCATTAACTTCGTCCGATGTAAAACTATCTTTCAAGTTCCAAAGAAGACAAGTTTCGTTACTGGTATCATATGCAATGATAATTAACAAGTGTCAAAGTCAATAATTACATGTAGGTCTCTCTTTGAAGAAATCAGTATCCATGAGCTATATATAGCACTTTCTAGAGTAACAAATTATTTTAATTTGAAGATATTGATATACGGTGAAGAAAAAAAACCTTTATTTGTTTATCTGTTGTTAACATGAGTGAAAGGAGTTTGTAAGGGCAAAATAGGCATGACCTATTTTGGTTTTGTTTTCACCTTTCTTGGTCAAAATATGATTTTTGATAAGTTTGTGTTAATTTAGGACTTAGTATATTTTATTAGATTTAGTTTAGTTAGTTTTGGTAGCATAATCTTTTTCTAGATTTCGGCTACATTATTTTTGGTAACAAAATCCTTTATTAGATTATGGTTCATCATCTTTGGTAACTAAATCTTAGCATAAATCCTAGTCAAACCAAGATTCTTGACCACTTTCATATTTGGTAATAAAATCCCATTAAATTGGTAAGTTGTTGATTTTTTCCTTAATAACTAATCCTTTTCCTTGTAGTAGACGAACTGTTTTTGGGTGTGTGTAGGAGACGCATAACTATATATTCAGGAGCAAGGATTCGTGGTTCTTACAGAGCTCCAGAAAGAGAACAAAACCATATAAGCCGTGGCGCTTAATCGAGGTGTTTACAATTTTTTCTGCGGCGGTTGTTTGATGTCAGCCAATGTTATAACATTGACAGTCACATTGAAAATTCTGAAACTGTTTTTGTCTTCCTGTTTTGTTTAAAGGAAGCTGATTTTGTTTCTTCCCACGTTTTGTTTAACCTGTTTATGTGGGGTTTTTGTTCTCCAAGACTCATTGTCTTGTGAGAATATTTTTTGTGTGATTTCACATAGTTTTTGTAAAACAATTCCTCGTTTTTAGTGAAATCTTTTTGGCCATGAGGCTAGATCTACAAGTATAAGCTTGTAGATTGTTTGGTACACTTTTGTGATTAATTTTGTGCTTTTGTATTAAGTCTTCCGTTGTTTTTGTTATTTTGTTGTTCATTGTGATTCCGATTGTAGCTACAATCACAGCTACATTGGAAATCACTTTGACCTCTCTTGAGAATCCGTGCTATCACGTTCTTTTAATTGGTATCAGGGCCTTCTCTTGACATCACTAAGAGTTGATTCTGGTTGTAGCCGTGATGGATTCTCAATATGAGAATGTTGTTCGTCCTCCTATTTTGACTAGTGCAAATTATTCTATTTGGAAAGTCAAGATGCGTATCTTCATCAAATCAATTGATGATAGAGCGTGGCTTGCTGTTCTAAATGGTTGGACTCCTCCCAAAACTACTGATGATGATGGTGATGTAAAGATCACCAAAGAAGCATATTGGTCTAATAATGATATAAACATTGCCTCTTTTACTTCAAAAGCCTTGTCTACTATTTACAAAGCTCTTGATGCTAACACCTTTAGGGTTATAGCCAACTATGAGTCTGCTAAAGATGTATGGGAGGCTCTTCAAACCTTGTGTGAAGGACCTTCCAGTGTCCGTGCTTCTAAATTAAGATTGCTTACCACTCAATTTGAAAACACAAGGATGAATGAAGATGAAGATATTATGTCTTACTATGCTAGATTACTTGATATATCTAACTCTGCTCTTGCTTTGGGTGATCCTATCACCAATGATCGTCTTGTTAGCAAGATGATGCGAACTTTGCCTGAAAAGTTTAATGTGAAAATTTGTGCTATTGAGGAAGCTCATGACATTGACAAAATTGGTTTTGAAAGACTTGCTGGAATTCTACAAAATTTTGAGTTAAACCTCAATGAGAAAATTAAGAACAAAGGCAAAGGTGCATCATCTTCTACTCCTTCTGATGATAGTATTGTTTTTCCTTCTGTTGTTGATATCTCTTCTGAATTTCTTGAATTGCATAAGGAGATTGAGGAATCTGATTTTGGTGAAGAGTCAATGGATTTTTTAACAACAAAGTTTAAAAATATTTTGAAAGCAAAGGGGCAAAACAGATCTCCATCTTCTATCACTAAAACAGTTTTCAAAACTGAGCCTAGCAGATTTCCTCCCAAAGAAAGCTCTTTTCAAACCCCTGAAAAATCTTTTACCAATCCTTTTGCTAAGCAGCCTACATCTAGAAGTAAAAATATTGATTCTATTCAATGTAGGGCTTGTCAAGGGTTTGGGCATTATGCTAATCAATGTGCTAATACTTTGAGAAAGAAGGGTTTGAATTTTTCTGCTACTTTGAGTGATAGTGATGATGAAGATCTAGGTGATCTCATCACTCTCACTGTTGTACACAACTCTCCATCTGATTTTGCAGGATTTTCGGCCAATGTGACTCCGAATGTAGCTATATCAGAAGCCACATTGGACAAAAGTTGGGAAGATCATTGTTGTTTTAACTCCTTTGTCACAGAAGACGATGGAGAACCTGAATTAGACCTGCTAGAAGGTTACAAAGAGCTGTACAAAGATTGGGAAAAGAGAGCTCATCAAGTTATAGTGCTTGGAAAGGCAAACGAACTGCTGAAAAAGGCTAATGAAGAACAAAAGGAGTGTCTTACAAGGTTGGAGAGTCTGTTGAGTAAGAAAGATGTGGAGATTAAAGATCTGAAAGAAAATCTCATCCTAGCCAATGAAACCATGGCTAAATGGAACTCAAGCCAACAAAAAATGGATGAGATGTTGAATTCTGATAATTCTGGTAAGTCTGGTATTGGATTCAGGCCCAAGATGTTTGTGAAAGAAGGTGAAGGTATGTCTACTGAACCAAAACATCCCACACAAAATTTTCAAAATCTAAACTTCTTTGAAAAACCCAAAACAAGAAAGAAGAATTTTGTGTGTCATTTTTGTCACAAGCCTGGTCATATACAGCCATTCTGCTTTCTTAAAAAGCCTGTATATGAAGAAGAAGTAAGGCATGCCTTTTTGGTTAAAAATCAGATGCAGCATCGAATGCAACATCCAATGAAGCAACATTGGAAGTCACATTCGAAGCAGCATCAGAACTCACGTTCACAGAAACAGCAACCAAAGGTTTATAAACAAATGTGGGTTCCTAAGGGTAGTAATGACAAAGGCAAGTCCAAATACTGTGAACCCTTTGATATATGCTCTGGTGCTAAGCCTTTCTATGAAGAATCTCCTCCAAAATATTCGAACCCAAAGATTCGAAACCTTTGAACTCGCACTGATCGGACATAACACGCATATTCGAAAGTTCACCAATGTGATTCACAATGTGTCACCCAATGTGATTCGAATGTAGCTACATCGGCGATCACATTGGGCGTAAACTTGGCGGTCGAAGCAGTCCCGAACATTCGAAATTCAGTCCAATTTGAATGATTGCAGCCATGACATTCCCAGCCGCATACAGAAAAACCATCCAATTTCTCAAGTGATAGGTAATATTCATGATGGCATATACACAAGGAGAAGAGGTAAGGTTGATTCTCAAAAATTTGCATGCTTATCAAAATATTTTTGAGAGAAGCCTTAAATCTTTTATGGATGCTCCAAATGATCAAAGATTATGTGCTACACATTGATGTGTTAACCTTGTTTTTTGATAACACCTATGCATTTTGCGTAGCACAAAAATCCAGTTTATCATTCTCGAACAAAACACATTGATATAAGACACCACTTTATTAGAGACTTGGTTGAATATGTAAATTGTTTGCATTGAACATGTTGGGACTGAAAATCATCTTGCTGATATATTTGCCAAGTGTCTTGTTTTTTTTTTTTGAGAGATTTTTCAATCTTTGGAAATCTCTTGTGTTTTGTGTGCCATATGATTTTACACTTAGTTAATTATTAAAAAAAAAATTAGGCATGCTTGCATTTTGTCTTTAGAAGGCACTCTAAATCATTGTTTCACATGTTTGTGCCTCTTGTGATTGCTTGGGAATTTCATTCAAAATCTGTTGTGATTTCATTGTTATGATTCTCTCTCTCTCCCAGTTCTTGAGTATGTTTAAAGTCCACAAAGGAAAGAGCTACCTTTTGAAATTTTTGGGATGCAGCAATTTGTCAAAGTACTATGGAGCTTAGGCTTTCATGGGTTGATCTTGAGAAAATTGACTCCCTTTAATTGAAAAAGTGTGAAAGCTACCTAACGGAAAAGAGCTACCTATGAACAAGGTTGTGGCACCTTTCTTTTGGGACTATGAATCCTCAGATTTCATAGGTTGATCAAATGCAAAATTGCTTCCCTTGGTAAATAGCGTGAAAGGTTCCAAGTGACATGTTTTTATAGCTTGAAATAAAAGTAGAGCTATATTTCTAGGGAAATAAAGTACCTATGGATTTTGTTGTGAAAAATTTACGATCTTGGGAGAGATATCTGGTTGAGAAAAACAAAACAAAAAAAAAAATGCAATATTGATCATAAAATCACAATTTTGGCAAATGCATCTCTCAATGCAGTTACATTAGGAACTACATCGCTTTGATCTGGTCTTTTATCACTTGTGTGTGATTGCATTTTATTTCTTTTGCCTAGCTTTTAGTCATCATGTTTTTAGGCATAAAATTCTAGGACATGCATTGTTGGTAAAGATATCAGCTTGGTGAAATTTTGTCCTAAAATAAACTGTGCAAATCAATTTCCAAAAATCTCCATGTTGAAAAATATTTAGTGGTTGTCTAATTTTTGTGTGGATCTAATAGGTTTTGAATCTGGATATGATGTGCTCAGTTATTGCTAATGGTGTGATCAAGTCTTGGTGAACACTTCATTGTGTTTTTCAAAATCTTTGATTTTTGAGAATTCTTAAAAGATTGTTTATCCCTCTTCCTTTTCCGGTCAAATAGGGGAAGAGAGATCAAGTGTTTCTGTGATGATGATGATTTTGCATGCATGTGAGTGATCATTGGTATGTTCTGATTTGTGTTTAGTAATGGTTTCTGATTTTATACCTTGCACAAATTCAGGGGGAGATGAGATTTTCTAACCTATGCATGTTAGATGGTTTGATTGATTTGTATAAACACTTGTCTTTTGATTTGACCAGAAAGGTTCAACAAAGGGGGAGATTGTAAGGGCAAAATAGACATGACCTATTTTGGTCTTGTTTTCACCTTTCTTGGTCAAAATATGATTTTTGATAAGTTTGTGTTGATTTAGGACTTAGTATATTTTATTAGATTTAGTTTAGTTATTTTTGGTAGCATAATCTTTTTCTAGATTTCGGCTACATTATTTTTGGTAACAAAATCTTTTATTAGATTATGGTTTATCATCTTTGGTAACTAAATCTTAGCATAAATCCTAGTCAAACCAAGATTTTTGACCACTTTCATATTTGGTAATAAAATCCCATTAAATTGGTAAGTTGTTGATTTTTTTCCTTAATAACTAATCCTTTTCCTTGTAGTAGACGGACTGTTTTTGGGTGTGTGTAGGAGACGCATAACTATATATTCAGGAGCAAGGATTCGTGGTTCTTACAGAGCTCCAGAAAGAGAACAAAAATCATAGAAGCTGTGAGCAGAATCGAGGTGTTTCTGAAGCAGTTTTCGGCCTCGAAGTGCAAGATTCGTCGATCTTTGTCAATGTTATAACATTGGCGCAATCATATTGAAAATTTTTTTTGTCTTCCTGTTTTGTTTAAAGGAAGCTGATTTTGTTTCTTCCCACGTTTTGTTTAACCTGTTTATGTGGGGTTTTTGTTCTCCAAGACTCATTGTCTTTTGAGAATATTTTTTGTGTGATTTCACATAGTATTTGTAAAACAATTCATCGTTTTTAGTGAAATCTTTTTGGCCATGAGGCTAGATCTACAAGTATAAGCTTGTAGATTGTTTGGTAAACTTTTGTGATTAATTTTGTGCTTTTGTATTAAGTCTTTCGCTGTTTTTGTTATTTTGTTGTTCATTGTGATTGCGATTGTAGCTACAATCACAGCTACATTGGAAATCACTTTGACCTCTCTTGAGAATCCGTACTATCACGTTCTTTCAGAGTTTGGTGGCTTAAACAAGATATCGAGTTTCAGTCTTTGTTTACTTAAAAATTTCTTGTAAGAGGTCTATGCTTCTAGTCCAAAATGACCCTTTTGTTTTGTCGTTTTTTACACACCAAAAAGAATACTTAAAACCTCAAAATCTAGTAAGTAATTCATGATGACAAAAACAACTGGTACACCTTCCGTATTAAAATAATCGTTTTTTTTATTCGACATACTGTTTATGAAAAAAGTCCAAATGAACTTTTAGTCATAATTAAAGTAGGTAAAAAAAATAAGGGTAAAATGATAAAAATATTTTCCTAAAAAAAGTTTTGAAATAGAACAATTATTTCAAAATGAACAGAAAATGAAAGGAAGACAATTCCATGAAAACTGAGGGAGTATGACTTTTTTTAAATGAAATTGTAAGTATTACTCTCTATTCCTAAATAATTATCATGTTTGACTATGTATATCATTTAAATAAAATTAATTGACGCCATTATAAATTATGATCTAATTCGTAGTTTCCTTTAAAATCCTTGGATATGTGGCTATAATTAAAGTAGAAGAAAAAATAAGAATAAAGTGGTAAAGTGTGTTTTCTTAAATATGATAATTTAGAAACAAAACAATTTTTTTTACAACAGACAAAAAAAAAAGCAGAATAATTATTTAGGAACGAAGAGAGTATTAACTTCTTAATTAAGAAAGGAAGAGCGCACCTATGAGATACATGGAAGATATGCACGACGGACACAGGTGGTGGAGTCTTTATCTCTTAGCACTGTTTGACTAAATAGTGTGTGTGTGTGTGTCTATTTTAGGTTGTGAGAGCTATGATAGTATGTGGAATCATGTCAATCCTTGCAACCATTTTCTTATGAAGGGTGAGTATATAAAAATATTCTCTAGTAAATTCTTCATTTTTTATACTGAATTTGTTGTTTCCCATTGAGTGAATTAAACCACATAAGTTTTGTGTTTCCTTTTTGTTAGTCCTAAATGACACAATATTAGGCTAGAAAAGGGAGGGAGTGGTTAAATAGCCTAGTTACCCTTTAAAACTTTTGAAAAAATTTCCTTCGAATGTATACATGCAACTATAGGTAGAGTTGTAGTAGTGGAAAGTACATAGGAAATAAATACTAAGTCTATTATTAAGGACTATCGGTGGACTTGTCAATACTCAAAGTGTTGAGCTAAAGGAAATCAAGATGCTGGAATAGATAAACGGTTCAAGTTATAGATAGCAGAAAGTAAAGTACTCATAGATTTTGAGATGGTTTGCACTTTAAATAGTGTTACGTCCACCATCAAAGCAGTCAACCTTTGATTTTAAATGTGCACTATGTTTTCCACTATGTTCTTTTACAGAAATCACTAATGGACTGTATACAAAAATATTTGACTAGTGTTTGGTGTGTGGAGTGATTATGTGACAGACAGAATAATCACTGTGATGTGGCAAAAGTGCACAGCTTGGGCCGTCCTTGAAATGGGTAGGATATCTGGGCTTGTGGGTACCTTCCCTGAGCCTGTTAAGATCACAAGAACACCTGAGTTGAAGTGCAAGGCAAGGCCTCGCGAAACCCCTCCGGCGTGAGAGTAAGTATCGAGTGATTGTCAAGAAGCAAATTGACAGAGTAACGAGGCTCAAGAAAGTGTATATACCTTGTTGATGATTATGGAGAGGTATATATAGGCCCTCAAGGTGATAGAATCCGTCTAGGATTCAGTTTCCATAACTGCCGAGATAATCAAGGAGGAAATCCCTTGATTCTAGGCGAACAGTGATTGGCCAGCGTTGACATAGGAGTTGATAAAGGCAAGTGTTACGCCTAAAGGAAACCTTTGACTTGCCTTAGGAAGCAAGCGCGTCCCGCTTGATGTGTGCTCGGCGAGCAAGTCTCGCCCGATTATTGCATTTGTATTGATCTCGAACTTGTCGATGAAGATCGGCCAGTCGGGCGAGGCAAGGCGGTGCTCGACTGTGTGCAGGCAAAGTAAGTCGATTTCTTTGTTACGCAAGTATGATTCCGGTCATGGCCTTCTGGCCGGACAGCAAGGCCTTTGCCCGCCAGTTTACGTGAAGGTCATCTTCGCCTGTGTTTGGCTCTCATATTGCTCGTTGAGCTGTGGGCCCCAGGGATATGGTGCTCGTGATTGGCACGTGGTGCTAACTCGTGCCTTGCTCGTGACCCGGTTTGGGCCGGGTATATCAGTGGCCCCTAGCTTCCTGTCTGGCGAGTATTTATGCTCGGAGCGGGGAGCGTATTCCTCTTTAATGTTCGCCCGGGCTTTAACACTTGTGAATTTTCAAGAAGGCCAAGAATTCGTCGAGGAAAGTTGAGGCGTATCAAGGAAGCCTCTTGCTAGAGGTGCGTCAGGCGCGTGGTTTGAGAAAGCGCGTGAGCCGCCAGAAATTGGAGAGATTGGACGGGGCACGTAACACGAAGGGTTGCATTTAATGCCCTGTCATGATGGGCCGCCTAAACCGAGCGCCGCTTCGGGCCCCGTGCTAGTTTCCCCCCAAAACCGTTCGCTGCCCCGCCTATAAAAGGCGCATTCGACTCCTTCTTCCCCTTTTACCGCCTTTGAAGATTTGCAATTTGCTAGAGAGAGAATTTCCTGCAGAACTTTCTTCTCCATTGTTGCCGTGCCTTTCTTAGGCGGAGCCTCTTCCCTGCTTCTGGTATCCATTCCCAGGTCAGTGCTTGCAGTATTCACGTCAGCTTCGATTATTTGAAGGCCTACCGCTCCAGAAAACAACAGTAAGCTCTCGCCCCCTTTCATTTGTGTTTGCTGGTCTTTCTGGTTTCTTTCTTTCCTTTCCTTATGATTTCACTAGGGTTTAAGAAAGGTAAGACCGCCTTAGGTAGAGATCGAGGAATAGAACCAGTGGCCTTGTTCGCTAGGCGCGGGCCCCTTTAGGGTTGATCTAGACTTAGGGTTTCTTTACTTTTCTTCATTAGTTGTCCCGAGAATGCTAATGGCCATCTTCCTCGATCTCTTTGTAGATGTCGACATGTCCGATAACGACCGAGGCCTTCGCTATGGTGGGAGGAATGACTCGCTTAGAAGTCTCCCTCAATTAGCGTTGGCCAAGCAGGGTGTCGATCGTGGCCGGCCAACAGTTCGAAGGCATGTCGCGAACCCCGTGGTAGACCTGATTGATTCTTCTAGCGAGGAGGATTCAGCGAGAGAGTGTGGGTGGCTTTCTTTGTCGAGCGGGGCCTCGAGCGAGCGGCAATTGCGGAGGATTCATTGGCGAGCAAGGGTTGAACAAATAGATTTGGCCGGAGAGGCCTCTGATGCCGACGAGGCGGACAATAACCGCCGCTTGCTCTGCTTTAAGAAAACCGGTCGCTTCCTCAAGTGGAGGCGGCCTCCGAAGAAGAAACAGTCGGCCACGATAGAGTCCCCATTGCCCGCTTCTTGACCAGAAGGGGTGGCCCTCAAGTAGTGGTTCCCGTTGAAGAGAGAATCGAAGAGGAGGCCGAAGAAGAGGAGGAGCCCGACTGGTACGTTAACGCGGATGAAAGCCGTTATGCCGCGCACTGGGCTACATTGGACACGGCGGATAAAGTGACCGCCTGGCTCACATCCCTTGGGATTGACTCAGCTTATTACCGGGCGAATAAGATGGACGTGCCCGTGAATATGAAACTTTCCCGTGAGCAAGGGAATGAAGTTATATTTTTTGCCGACTTTTTCCGAGTTGGACTGCGCCTCCCACTGGAGCCTTTCTTGGTTGACTTTTTGCTCGAGGCGAAAGCTGTTCCCTGTGACCTGATGTTGAACACCGTCCGAGCCATTCGCCACAAGCTGGCGCAGCAGTCGCTAGGATCCGAACCGACATGTATTTGCTCCTAAGTCGCTTGTTTTGCCCCGAGCACCGTGGGAGGATCGGAGTGAGAGCCAACTCTAATTTTTGAGGTCAAGCTCCAAGTTCCCTGAAGGTGGACTCTTGGGATAGGAGGGTCTTGTTCATAGAATCCCGAGTCGGCTGGCCGTTTATGCCCACTGCCTCTGACGAAGTCAAAATCCCCAAGGCTTCAAAACAGGACTTCAGCTCGGGAGAAACTGTCCGATTGCCACACCGAAGCCGCCGTGGGTGATAGAAGAGAATGAGAAGCGCTGCCGAATTCCTTCTCGATTGGAAGGAGTTGGTTTGTAATCCGCGCAACTTATGCCTGGCCGGTGTGATGAGGGCAGAGATCCCTGATGCAGAGCCCCCTCTGATCCATGTGCCCGAGAGACCCCATCCTTATTGGGGCGACTGCCACGGCAACATGTTTAAGCAGGAATGTGTTGAGTGCCAACGCTTGGGCTCCAAGTGAGACCGCCGCCTTACGAAGATCATGATGGTTTTTTAACGCAATTTTTTACTGTTTTTGCTTCTGCTTTAACTAGCTCGCATTGTTAAGTATTGACCCCATTTCTGCTCTCCTTGTTTCAGGGATGAAGAACGTGGCCTTGTTGAAGGCGAGGAAGTTACAGCCAATCACGGCAAATGACTTGAAGGTGAACGACCTCGGCTCGCCCAAAGTGCCTTCTGGCCCCCGGCCAAGAAAACACGGCTGGGCAAGGCCGCAAGCCCAGCCTAAGAAAGCACCTGCCCAAAGTCATCATCCCTCCACGCAAAGAGGTGGTACGAGCAGACCACGTGATTGTTGAGGATACCACCGGCAAACAGTGCCAACATCTCTGTGGTGCCTCCTCGCTAAAGATGCCAAGTGGGAAAGTGGAAAAGGAAGAAGAGCCTTTCCTCCTCCTTCGCCGGGAGGTTCGCCATCTGGCCGGAGTCCCGACCTCGCTCGCCTGCCTATCCGTCCGACTCCCGCTGGCTTGGGCCACACTGAGGCAGGCTGGGTTCAAGATGCCCTCCACTACCGTCGCCTGGCCGGTGAAAGAAATTCTCGGCGATGCCCCATTATTGGGAGGCATCGACCTTTATGCTCGTGGAAGCCCCGGCTTGGTAGGAAAGGTATAATTGAAAGGGCGCTACATGATGATCTTGCCCTGATAGAGACACGGCCGGCCACGCCCTAGTTGGGAACGTGGGACTATGCTGAGCGAGGTAAGGCTTTTGAATTGGTTTTGTCCCTTCTTTGCTTATCTCATGTGTCTGATTATCTTTCCTTTGTCCGCAGATCGCTTCTACCTGTACCAATATCTATGATAGGTACAACGAGGAGAAGACAGCTCGCAAGAAAGCAGAGGCTGACAGCCTGGCCAATGAGGGCCTTGCCAAAGAGAAGGTTGAGCAGTGGCTCGCCTGGCCGACGAGTCGAGGTCCGCATCGCGCGCCAAGAAGAAGGAAGCCGAATTGTTCGAGCGCACTGAAGTTGGTCGCCTGTAACGGTGACCTATTCGCCGCAAAGAAAGACTTGGTCGGCCAGTGAAGAAGAATCAAGCCGACTCGAAAAGGCTCAAACCGACCGCACGAGCAAAGGGACCGCCTCAGTAGTAGAGAGACGCGCCAAGATGCAAGCCGCCAAAGATGGGAGGCATGTGGAGGATCTCGCTCCAAAGATTGAAGGACGCCGAGCAACCGCCGTGGAAAACTATAAGAAATCCATAGCCTTCGAGGATGACTTTAAGTTGACCGCCGCTGACGAGGCCGCGAGCGATGCTATAGTGCCCTATTTTGCACATGGCGCCAATCATGTCCTTAGCGCCTAGCCGGGTCGGGGTAATCGACATGAAGACCATGGCCGAGTGGGTCAAGCTTCCGACGCCTACTACTCGAGGAGGCCCGCCAGCTCCATCATTTGGTCCCCTATACTCACGATTTAGCCGGAATCTCTTGGCAAAGGTCGACGAGGAAAATGGCCGCGAACCTTGGAATCCACCTACTCCCCCGGCCGAGAATGTGTGTTCTCTCGATCGATGCCTTGAGGCGAGAAAGCCGCCCAATTGGTCGCAGAGGAGGAGGCCCGTAAAGCCGAGCAAGAGGTCGCTCGAAAGGCCTTGAATTCCCAAGATATCGAGCAAGATCAAGCTTCAAAGATCAACTCTTCCTCCCCGAGCAAATGCCTCCGCCTCCGCAGCGATTCCTCCACCCCCTCCGCAGCGCATTCCTCCACCCTCCAGAGCCAAGACTTGACCAACTTTAGATTAGGTTTATTTTGCTCGGCTGCGCCCATATTTTTGGCTTTTTTCCCGTGACTCCCGATTTGACTGCAATGGAATTTACTTTTACTTGCCACATATTTCTTGCATTTGCTTTCGATTCATCTGCTTGCTTGATCAATAATCGTTTTCTCATTTGCATCCTTTTCCCGCCATTTGTTAATACAAGTAACGGTGTTTCTAGAAAACATATCGGGCATCACATGCATGATGTTAATAACAAGATCAAGGCTTATGGTAATGACAAGATTATCAAAGCATTCTTATTATTTAGATTGAGATGTTACCCGAACAACCGCCGAGCAAGATTGCTTGGGTCTAGCCAAGGCTTAGAGTGAGTGCGCTTCCGTAAGATCGCCGAGCGGCAAGGCCCAACTTCAATTGGCAACCAACAACCGGCAAGGCCTTTGCTCGACGTGGGTAGTTCGAGGCGGTTGTTGGTATATCTTCCTGTTTTAAGATATACTAAGTTGTTGCTCTGGCCACCGTAGGAACCCGAGGTAGTTAATCGCTATCTTGTAGGAACGACTCCTGAGCATGAGCCGAGCATCCTAGTATGTGAGCCCGGCATGGCCGCCTCCTCACCCACGAGGTCGAGTTCACGATACTAGGGATTTTAGAATTCGCTGACCGGCTCGCTCGTCTGGCGAAAGCGTAGTCTAGTCAAACAAATACAAATAATTGCGTATAACAGCTTCATTGATAACTTTAAAAATTTCGAACCTAAATGTGACAATAACTTGCCTTTTATTGATAAATGATTGATGACCCTCAACAGATCGAGGTCTTGCCCTTTTGTTTCCTCGACCTAGGGATAATACTTCTTGAGGTGATCTCGCATGCCAAGGACGCTCAAATCTTTTCCTTCCGTCCGGAGTGTGTAAGTGCCCTCCCTTATTATTCCGTGACTCTGAAAGGACCCTCCCAATTAGGAGAGAGCTTCCCCACTCGCCTCGATGACCGGTCACCTCAATTTTTCTCGAGCACTAAATCCCCAAAGAAGGCTCGCTCGAACTCTTTTATCATGGTGGGCTTTTGCCCTCTGCTTGTAGTTAACCATTCCGAGCCGTGCATCCAACCTCTTTTCTTCCAAAGAAGTCTAAGTCTATGGCCCTGCAAGTTGATTGTTTTGCTCGCTATAATGTGATACCTCGTAGCTTGGCAAAGCCATTTCCACCGGATCATAGCCTCCGACCCATAGGTGAGTGCGAATGGAGTTTCCTGCTGGTCCCCGAACAAGAGTTCTGACCGCCCACGAGCCGATTGTAATTTTTCTCGCCCACTTTCCTCGCCGCCTTCTAAATTCCGCTTAAGGGCGTGCAGTAACTTGTTTGTTTGCAGCTCGCTTGTCCGTTGCCTCGAGGGTAAGCAACGGACGATTGCTGCTTCACGCCAAAGCGAGCACATTCTCGCCGTGAACTTGTCCGAGAACCGAGTCCCATGGTCTGATATGATTGCTCGAGGGAGACCGACCGCACCATACCGGTCGTATACAAACTTGATGATATTCGCCTCCGAAATTTTGGCCAAGGGCTTTGCCTCAATCCACTTCGTGAAGTAATCTATGGTGACTACAACAGATTTGTATTTGTATTGTGCCGGAATGGGCCGATCGATCGATTCCCCACATGTCGAAGGGCCAGCCGCAACGATCGGGTTTGCATAATGGATGGAAGCCTTGGTATGTCCGCATATCTCCGGCATTTGTCACATTCGCGAGCATACTTTTCCCGCCCTTTCGAAGGGTAATCCAAGAGTATCCTCGCCGCAGACCCTTTCTCGCTAGAGCTCTTGTGCCCGGTGGCCGCCACATTCCCTCATGTACTTCATACAAAACACCCTGCTAGCTCTGGGGTACGCAACGAAGCATAGGTCCGACCCTAGATCGCAGTATAAGATTCCCCAACTACCGAGTACCGACAAAGCTTGGCTTCTGATCGTTGTGGCCTTAACCTTGTCTGGGCGTAACTCCTCGCCGATGTAATCTTTATAATCATCAATCCAACTTCGGCCGGCTCGATGTCCATAATTATAGGTCTATCGATGGCGGGAGTTTCCATATGCTCGATCATTACCGAGGGATTTAGCAAAGCAAGATTATCCTCGCCGATCTTGGATAAGTAGTCCGCTCAAGCATATTGTCTCCGCTCTGGCCAATCCCGATCATTTCCCGTAACTTGAAATTTTTCAAGATTTCCTTGACTACTCGCAAGATTTAACTGTGGGGTGGTGCACCATGTATTCCCCTCGACTTGGTTCACAACTAGCCGTGAGTCCGAGTACACCGTGATGCCTCTACACCCATGTTCTGCTAGCTCGAGCCCTCGCAATCATTGCTTCATACTGCCAACGTTGTTGGATGCGTGAAATTTGAACCGAGAGCTAACTCGAACTCGTGATTTCATCGGGAGCCACGAGAAGGATGCCCGCCTCCCTACTTTTACTCGCCGCCCCATCCACATAGAGATCCCAACAAGAGGCCGGGTCGTGGTTGTGGCAATTGCTTTTGCTCTGCTCGGCCGCTTGATCTCGTGCCTCGCTGGGTGAAGCTTGTTTCAACCAAGAAGTCGGCCAATGCTTGCGCTTTGATTGCTCGCCTCGGGCAAGTAGTCTATGTGGAACTCGTGAGCTCGACGACTGCTTGAGCACCGCCTCGATGTATCAGCTTGTGCAGACTTTGCGTAGTGGTGCATCCGTGTATACTATGATTATGTGTGCGTAAAAATAAGCCCTTAATTTTCGCGCCTATGACAAGCGAGTAGGCTAATTTTTCAACATTAAAATAACAACCCTCAACAGGACTGAGGGCCTTAGATACATAGTACACAGGTTTTTGTATATCTAACTCCTCCCTAACTAAAACAATGGCCACGGCCCGTGGTCGCTAGATACACAAATAAAGGCTCACCGGCATGTGGTCGCTGAGGAGAGGTGGTTTGCCAAGATATTCCCCGAGCCGCCGAGGGCCTTGGCACGCTCCGCATTCCACTCAAATCCCTTGTTGCCGCAACCTTGAAGAAAGGGAGGCACTTTTCACCGACCGAGAAATGAAGCGCCCTAAGGCAATGATTCTCGCCGCTTAGCTGGATGTGCTTGATGCAAGAGGGTCGTTCCATGTTGAGCAAGGCTTGAATCTTCTCCGGGTTGGCTTCTTTCCCGGCAATGGAACCAAACTGATGTGGCAAAATGCACAGCTTGGGCCGTCCTTGAGATGGGTAGGATATCTGGGCTTGTAATCGACCTCCTTGAGCCCGTTAAGATCACAAGAACACTGAGAAGAAGTGCAAGGCCTCGCGAAACCCCTCCTGCGTGAGAGTAAGTATCGAGTGTTTGTCAAGAAATAAATTGACAGAGTAACGAGGCTCAAGAAAGTGTGTGTACCTTGTTGATGATTATGGAGAGGTATTTATAGGCCCTCAAGGTGATTGAATCTGCCTAGGATTCGGCCCATAATCGCCGAGATAATCAAGGAGGAAATCCTTGATTCTAGGCGAAACAAAGCGGTTGACCGCGCTGACATAGGAGTTGATAAGGCAAGTGTTCTCGCCTAAACAGGAAACCTTTGACTTGCCTTAGAAGCAAGTCGTTAGCTGCCCCCTGCCAGGTGTGTGCTCGAGCGAGCAAGGCTCGCCTCGATTATTCTGCTTTGTATTGATCTCCGAACTTGTCAATCGAGGATCGGCCCTTGGTCGAGGCGGGCAGTGTGCCCGACTGTGTGAAATAAGTATGATTCCTTTGCTAAGCATGCATGAGTCCCGATCATGATCCTCGGGACAGCAAGACCCTTGCCCGCCTGTTTAGTGAGGGTTATGTTGCTCGGCCGAGTCTGTCTCATCTTACGGCCGTGGGCCCCGAGATATTATGTCCGTGACCAGCACGTGATGCTAATTCGTGCCTAGCTCGTGACCCGGTTTGGGCCGGGTGTATCACATCCTAATAAACCATGACTATGCAACTCATCTATTAAAGCAATGCATGTTATTAAAACATCAAAATACGGTGAACCGATATAAATAAAATATTACAAGTTACACATATCTTGTCGTGAAAAAAATTACATCGATCAACCTTATATAGCCAATGATGGCATTTCATCGGTAACAATAAAAGCTAGAGATAATCTTCTAACAAGTCCTGATTTTAACATCATAAAAACTTAAAAGAATAAGGTCAAAAATGAAAGGAAAAAAAAATCTGTAAAAGGTATGATTTTGCAACATAGCGAATCCGGATGCCAAATGCAACCATAAGCTCTCACACATAATTTTGAATCATCTCTAGCTATCAACTAAAAAATGAACACAAAAACAAATTAATAACAACCTAAAAATATTAATTCTAACAAAAAAAAAGTTGATATGTAATTTTATTTAGATGTACAGTACATATAATGATGGTCAGTAAAAAATATTATTTTTAAATGACAATAAAGAATATCAAACTTATGAAAAATGTATTATATGTATCATTCTTGATTTACCTTGTCATAACAATGATAGTGGAAAAAGACGACATTTAAAAAATAATAATAAATTAAATAAAGAAAACTTACTAAATTAGTTATGTAGTAAGTTAGTAATTAAGCCATTGAATGATCGTGTCAATAATTTCTCACAACTTGTGAGAATTGATGTTGATGGTAGTCTGTAGAAGGAGATGATGGAAGGAGGCAGTAGAATGTTAGATCATAATATGCTTTAGGGTTAGCGTTAATTTCTTTATATGCATGTAATTAGATTTTTATTGTATTTAATTATGATTGATAATTGGCGTCAACAAAAGGGTAATTTTGGAATAGTAAATGTGTATTAGAAACTCCTTAAAATGTCAAGGATAAATTTGTCTATTTAAACTAAATGTAGTGCATAAGCAAAAATCGTACTAGAAATAGCTTCTCCATAAATAAATAAAACTCGGTTCGTTTCGGTTCCAATACAAAAATCATGAACCGAACCAAACTGATCAATTTTTTTATTTTAGAAATCAAAACCAAACCACCTTAAACCAAAACTGAATCAAATCACCTAATTCGATTTGGTTTAATTCGGTTCGATGATTCGAACTTACACCTCTATCTAATATATGCCACCCTGTCTCTTCCCTCTTCCCTCTTCTCTCATCCGTGTTTTTCATTGTTTACATTTTACATATAAATCAAGGAACACAAGACAAAGCAGCTACATTTTGAGTCTACTACATCTACTTGGTTCTAGTAGAGGAAAATGCTTGGAAGACCGAAGAAGGGAAGATCCAAGATCATGTGGGCTTCTCCGCCCTTAATTAAGGAGCGTTTTCTTGATTTTGGACTTATCAAATATAAATTGAATATAAGTTGAACTAGAGAAAGCGTAAATGACTGGAGAAAGCATCTTAAAAACGTGTGAATATTTTGACATGCATATATTATGCATGTTTGTTGCAAACTGATTTAGAGCGAGTTTGAAAGTCAAGATACTTTTAAGAAATAAAATTGATATCCCAAAAATGCCCTTCCTAAGTTTAAAATAACCCACAATTAAATTTGAAAGACAATGTTAGAAATGACATTGAACCTGGTGCAACTCAAGCATGGGATAACACTTTATTTCTAATGGTGAATATATTTTCATTATAGTTTTTAAATGTGTAACGAATAAAATTATAAAAATGGTGTATTTAGAAATTCAAAAAACCTTATAACTTAATTTATATAAGGAGACTCTTTACGTGAATGCATTCCAAGTCTGAAGGAGTAACTAGTACTAACACAAACGAGTCCTTCTCTTGTTTAATGCATCATTAATGTATTAAGCTTAATGGGCATAGAGGTTAGTTTGAATTAGGCGTCGAGGTTTCTTATTTTTGGGAGTCAAAAAGTTAAAGATGAAAAAGAATGTCTGGTGAAATACTGAAATTCCACCAACCACGTGATTAATACATTTATTCTATTTGATGGATTGTAAAATACCTACTACTACTATGAATTGCGACCAAAACAGTCACGCCTCTCATTGTGTACCTAGAGACTAGAGGCTAGAGGCTAGAGAAAATAAGTACGGAATACTCCATTAGTTTCCGGTAAACAGTTTTTATTTGAAAATTAATTTTTTTAAAAAAAATGATATTTTTAATAACTCATTATTAATAGAATGACATTTTTATATATTAGTAATTGGGCTTGTGGTCCGATTATTTACTTCCGCTCACATGGACCGTAATTATATTATTAAAGGTTAATTAGTTTCCTAATCCAAATGGGTTCGAGATTGACTTAACTTAATCTACAAGAAATAAGATTTCTTGTACAATAATATAAACTAGATCTTCGTGCCCGTGCCTATGGCACAGTGCCAATATATATGATTCGTCAATTGAAATGACAATATCTAAATAAAAAGTGTGATTTTAAACTCGACTCATAGTTGAGAGGGGTTATTTGTAAGGAGTTATATGTAATTGACCCACCGTTAGATAGCCTCAGTCAATCAACTGAACTCTATTGTAAAATTATATATTAATGTAGAAGTGATGTTTTATAAGAGGTGATTGTTCAAGAAAAAAAATGGTAACTACTCATAATATTAATTGTAGTGAGTGACTTTGTAATTAGAAGTTAAAAGTAGACAACTATTCCCACACATATGAATGTGATGGTGAATCACAACCGTTAAATATTTGAAGATAATTTAATCTTAACATCTAAATAGTTTTAGTCAATTGCACATGTGTAAATATGAGCTCTATTGTATATTAGATAGGGAAACTAATTAAAAGGATAAAACCCTAAGTTGTATTACACACCTAAGAAGAATACGTCTTCTTTGGCCGCCCCTTCCCCTCTCTCTCTCTCTCTCTCATATTCTATCTTACAAAATATTCCCTTTAGCCTAACCATTAAGAGGTTTGGATTTACGATATGAATCAGAGGTTGATATTCATGCAATGTGATATCAATCCGACAAGAGAGACTTGCATGATTATTAATCATGACATACGAAAATCGTAACGCAAACAGAAAGTCTTTCGCTTCACTCAAGATTCAAGTTCGCACAAGGTAACTCAAGATTCCTTGTCGATAACGAACTTGTAGTTTATAACCTTCATTGTTATCAGAGCCTATATGGTTGATTGTTCGTTTCGTTATGTCATGTATTGTATGCTTTAGTTTTTTTGGTTTGTTTAAAGTTTTATCCGATAACGAACCATATGGGTTTTATTATTTCATGTTGAAAACGATTTTATTTTTGAGAAATTTTATATGTCTAAGTTCCTTATGACGAAGTGAACAACATACTAAATTTTCGTTGAAATCCGTTGGGTATTTTTCGAGATATAGCAAACCCTAGTTTTGTTGAAAATTGATTTTTCCAAAAATTTGCATGCTGTTTTGACTAGTTTATATTATGTGAAACTGTGGTTTTATAGTTTATAATTGTAGTACGTCATGAGGGCTTTCCATAGACATATTATATGTTTAATTTGGATTTAAAATAAACATTCTACGGCCTCGAGAAGTTGGCTCGCGGATCACGTTCGCAAAACCAAATATTCTGGGTTTGATTGAGGCGTCCCATGACCCCCACTCTTGGCCTCGAAGTAAGTGTCTTTTGTGGCACTCCTATGGGAACAACCAGTACACAACTGGAAAGTACTCGAAGAGACGAGTCCAACGCTACCGTCCGTGACCTCATCGGAGATCGGAAAGACAACGTATGTAGCCCACTCTCTGGCTGAGCGCGTGAAGTCGACCTCAACAGTCAACCAGTCAATAATTGACTAGTCACTTGTTGACTAGTCAGCTATTGACTGGTCAACAGTCAAACAGTTGATTGTTAACGTGGCTACCATGTTAGCAAGCATGACCCACAATGTTCTAACCTTGATGATGACGCCAACCCTGCCATGTCAACAGTGACATCAGCAGACACGTCAGCCCTAACGCGCAGGTGGCGCGTGTGAGCGTGTGGTGGCTTCTGGTGGTTATTTTTTGACACCTCCAATGCATCTAAACTAATTTGGGTCTTCTTAGTCCAATGGTGGCTTTTGTTTTGATCAATTCAGCCTGAAAGTATTTGTTTTTTATTTTTCAGTGTATAAAAACGTGTTTTTTGATTTATTAAAAATTCAAAAAATAACTTTCAGGGGTTGTTTTGTCATTCTGTGACTGTTTGGGACTGTTCAATAATTTTTTAAAATTCTTTGTGAATTTTAATATATTTTTTAGTCATTTTTTCGCATAATTAATTGTCGTTTTAGACTCTAAAATTACGATTGGGATTATACGAAACCCAATATTTTTATTTTCAGTAGTGAAAATAAAAATATTGGGTTTCGTATAATCCCAATCGTAAAATAATTTTGTATATGTTATGTGCTTTGATGGATTTATTATATCTTATTTCTTCTGTTTAAATTATCAATTTATAAATATTTTTACGTTGTGTATACTTTGGTTGTGATTACGAGCCTCACTAATTTTTCCTCCTTATGTATATGATGTGATTATATTTAGTAATTGATTTTTTGGAACGAAAGTGAATCTTTATATATATGCTTATATTTTGTTTTTTGCATCAAATTGTAGTGAAATGATTCTTAAAAATGTAATCGTTGACTTTAACAAGGATAAGAAATTGTGTTGCTTAAACTATAGTGTTTGGCAAAGTAAAATCGCGTGCTTGCTACACGAGTAAGAGGTTTTTGAGAACTTAAATAATGTAATGACTAAACCAGAGATGGATAATTCTACCATAGCTCAAAATCGCAAAGATGAGCTTGTGACCAAGTGTTATGATGCAAGTCGCACAATGAGTTGCAACTTGTGACATTGCTCTTGTTTCCCTTGAGGGTCCATGCAAGTCAATTGGGTAACATAAGAAACAAGTTAAAGGAATATAAGCTCAGTATCTACCATAATTAAGTAAGATCACTAAACGCTTTAGGGGCAAAAAAAATATGACTAAGTAAATGTGCTACAACTGTAGTATCTCTAAATCTCAACTCTCCGCAAGTTTGTGTTTTCTCTCATGTTTTATTAGTCGAATCTCTTCATGTGTGGATTGTAGACTCGGGCTCAACCAATCATGTGACGAGGGATCGAGGAGGATTTGTAAATTATTGAAAAGTTCCTGCAGGTACAAGAAAAATCTTTATGGGAAACAATTCGTCTATAGAAGTCAAAAGAGTTGACTCATACCAACTTCATTTACGGAATTGACGCACATTAACTCTTCATAAAGTTCTTTATGCACATGAAATTCGACATAATTTATTATCAGTAGTACAATTGCTAGGACATAGATATTCTTTTAATTTTGGTGATGATCAATTGGATATTTGTTTTGGTGATGAGATTTTGGGACATGGTTTTTTGTCAGATAATTTTTTTAAATTAGATTTGTTGGATTCTCATAATTCTTCTGTTAATTCTTTTTCTTATATGGTTTATGATGATTCTAATTTCGAGTTATAACATGCTAGACTTGGACATATAAGAAAAGATAGGATGACTAGATCGGCTAGAGAAGACCTATTGGGGTCTATCACCAAAATCAACCTACCCTTGTGTGAATCTTGCTTGGCAGGAAAAGCTTGCCGAAAGTCTTTTGGTAAGGTAAAAAGGGTCACACATCCAGTAGAGTTAGTACATTTAGATATTTACGGACCAATGAATGTAAAGGCATGTCATGGAGCTTCCTATTTTATTATTTTCATTGATTACTATACACGTTATCGTTATGTTAACTTATTTTTCACCGCAATGAATCTCTTAAATGTTTTGAGCGTTTTCTCGCAGAGGTTGAGAATCAGAAGGATAACAGCTTAAAAAATTTTAGAACTGACCGGGGCCGTGAATATTTATCTGATCAATTTAAAGAATTGTGTGAGAAAAAGAGAATATGCCGACAGTTGACAATTCCTAGAACTTCGCAACAAAATGGTGTTACAGAACAAAGGAATTGAACATTGTTGGAAATAATTAGGTCGATGATGGCACAGACCAACCTCCCAATTTCGTTTTGGGGGATGCGCTAATGACTGTTACCTACATACTTAATCGAATGTCTTCTAAATCAGTTCCCACAACCCCCTATGAACTGTGAAAAGGTGAAAAGCCTAAATTTGGGCATCTTCATCCTTGGGGTTGTGCAGTTTATGTCCATAGTACCTCCAATAAGTTTGAAAAACTAGGCCCTAGAGGAAATAAATGTATTTTCATAAGGTATTCAGATACCTCAAAGGGTTATGTTATGTACGGTGGAAAACCTGACATAGGAATGACTCAAATAGAGTCGCGCAATATTGATTTCTTTGAGAATGATTTCCCTCAGATAGGTGAAGTTAGATAAGACTTTGAACTTTTTGAGATGGAAAAAAAACATAAGATATCTTTTGGCGAAGGTGGGGAATTGTCTCAACCTAATCATACGCTACAACATGAGGTTGAGCCTATGGAAATCGCAAATGAGAGTCAAGGTGATCTTCATCCGAGTGGGAGTACGGATCCTAGTGGGAGTCTGATACTAGAGCGAAGAAATAAACGTGGAAACATACCTCGTCATCGAGTCACGATCGAAGAGAAATCTTTTCTAACTACTTCTTACAATTCTAGTGAGCCTATATCGTTCAAAGAAGCTCTTTCTTTACCTACAAATAATGAATGGATGACTACAATGGAAGATGAAATTTCCTCTATGAAAAAGAATCAGGTTTGAGAGTTAGTTGATCTTCCGCAAGGTCGTAAGACTATTGGAAACAAATGGGCTTTCAATGTCAAGCGAAAGGCAGATGAATCAATTGACAAATATAAGGCACGTCTTGTGGCAAAAGACTTTACCTAAAGAGAGGGTAGACTATGAGGAGACATTCTCCCCAGTGGTGAGATTTTCATCTGTTCACCTAATCCTAGCGATAGTAGCGCACATGGATTTAGAACTTTATCAGATAGATGTTAAAGATGTTTTTCTCATTTGAGAACTAGATGAAGAGATTTATATGACTCGACCAGAGGGTATTGAAGTCAAGGGACAAAAGCGCAAAGTGTGACGGCTCAAACGTTCAATCTATGGTCTCAAACAGTCATGTAGACAGTGGTATATTTGCTTTCATCGAGCGATAACCTCAATTGGCTTTGTGAGGATTGTGGAAGACCATTGTGTGTATGTTAAACGATCCAAGAAAAAATTCTTGATTCTGTCATTATATGTTGATGATATCCTACTAGCTGGGAATGATATAGAGATGATAACTGTCACTAAAAAGTGGTTGGCTGTGCTTTTCGATATGACATACTTGGGTGAAACAAGCTATGTGTTTTGAGTAAAAGTCATTAGGGATCGTTCGAAGAGATTTTTCAGTTGTCTCAAGAGACTACATAAAGAAATTCATTGAACGATATAGTATGACTAACTCAAAATCTGTTGTCACTCCAATGGAAAAAAGATGTGTCCTTAGTACAAACCAATGCCCTAAGAATGAAGAAGAGAATGTCTACGACTCCATATGCGAATGCGGTAGGAAGATTGATGTATGTTATGTTGTGTACTCGGTAGGGGTGTAAATCGGAACCACCAAACCACGGAACCGAACCAAACCAAACCATTCGGTTTTGGTCGAAGACGGTTCGGTTTCGGTTTCGAAAATTAGATAACCACGTGGTTGGTTCGGTTCGGTTCGGTTCACGGTTTTTGGTATCGAACCAAACCAACCTATATATTTTTATTTATTTATTATATAATATTTATTAACTATATTGAGCCTTTGATTTATATATATATATATATATACGCATACTCAACCAAACAAAATCTTGATTGTTGGAGAACTATTATTTCTTCCATTGTTTGTATTTATTTTAGAATTTGTATTGTTTTATTTATGATAATTTTTTGTTAGTAGGTTATTTTCTAATTTTGATGTTAATTCCAAATTAAAATCTTATTTTTATTGTTATTTTTAATATTGGTTAATTTCATTAAAAATAATTTATATAAACCACAAAACCGAACCAAACCAAACCAAACCAAACCGAGTTGTTTGGTTCGGTTCGGTTCCAAGTCTTACTCGGTTCAGTTTGAGATTTTTGAGACCACTATGAGGCGGTTCAGTTTGTGGTTTTGGCATAAACCGAACCACTTACACCCTTAGTACTCGGCCTGACCTATGCTTTGCAGTTGAGATGTTAAGTCGATTCCAAAGTAATCATGGACCTAAACACTGGATGGCAGTGAAAAGGGTTATGTGTTACTTGGTGGGACCACAAATTTAACCCTATATTACCAAGGTGGGGATTTGAGCTCGAAAGGTTTCACTGACGCGGATTGGGCTGAAGATGAAGATTAGATGGTTATAAATATACTTCGAGCTACACTTTCCTCCTTAGTGGTGGAGTTACCTCTTGGAGTAGCAAGTGATAGACTAGCACCGCCCTATCTATGATGGAGTCAGAGTACATTGCTTGCTCAGCTGCGATTCAAGAAGCTGTGTGGTTGAGGAATTTTCTTCAACATCTTGATGTTACGATGCATGTGGATCGTCCTGTAGTCATTGCTTGTGATAGTATGACAACTTTAGGTTACAATAAAGATCCTAAGTATCATGGGAAGACGAAACACATCAATATCAAGTATCATTTCACTAGAGACATGGTTGTAGAAAATAAAGTTGTTCTAGAATATATTTATACTAGAAGCATGTTGGCTGATATTATGACTAAACCTCTAGCTAGAGAGATCTTTCAGGATCATATGTTAGGTTTAGGGCTTCGTATGATTTGATATTTATCTTGAAAACACTTTTGTTGACATTGATTATTATTTTTATTATCGTTTGAATAAATTGCAGTTTCATTTTATTCCTTTCAGGATCATATGTTAGGTTTAGGGCTTCGTATGATTTGATATTTATCCTAAAAACACTTTTGTTGACATTGATTATTATTTTTATTACCGTTTGAATAAATTGCAGTTTCATTTTATTCCTTTTATATGTTAATTGGATGTTTTAATACGAAATTATGTAGCATAAATATTTTGATTAAAAAAATGTTGTGGATATTAAATTGGTCCTCTCACACGGATAATTCACCTTGTCGTTAGGTGGGCGAGCAAGTTGAGATAGTAAAATTCTTTGGCACCAATGAAGTGGGGTGCACAAATGATATTACATTTATCGTCTTGGCATACGACCAAGATGAGACCTTTTATGAAGGTCGACTTTATATCCCAAGAAAAAGTCCGAATGTAAGATCTTAAAAGAGACCCTAGAAGGGTGACTGCTTTTGAGTACTTTAGTTAGACACCAAAAGGGTGGCTAGACTAAGGTTCGTACGACGTTTGAGCATAATATGTCTATTTCGTGTGGGAGTTCCACCATAACATACACATCATACTGTATGTGACTATAATGCGACCTAAGAAAATGATTGAATGATCATTGGTATGAATTCTAGTTATCAAAAGGTCATGATTATACGCTATGTAACTTAAAACTATATTATGAACTTGGACGTTGATGATGCTACTTTGGCATGCCGACCAACGGGCTATGCACATACAGCCCTACAGAGCATTGCTGGAAAACAGTTAATCAAAAGTGATTGATATGAGTGTCTAAGGAAGATAGTATGATATACATTTCTATTTTTGTGTTTCAATGTCATGGCGATCATATTGAACATACGGTTCAAAAGATTGATCTTGACACACAAATATGTTGAGGTTTAAGCACTACTTTCGAGGGATTGAGGATGCTTAGATTGATATATATATATATATATATATATATACGGTCTAGGGTATAGACGAGTTTTGTTTTCTAACGAAGACGTTCTATGCTGGTCAGATGGTGATTTGGTATAGCGCTCCATCCTTTATCTTTCTCATCATGTCGCACATTTCACTTCCAGTATGAAAAGGTAGTGTTTAACGAGTTTTGATGATACGATACAGTAAGAGAGGTGAGCTCATGTGTGCGAGTGAGAGATCTTAGCAATTGGGCTCGTGGCCCGATTATTTACTTCCGCTCACATGAACCGTACTTATATTATTAAAGATTAATTAGTTTTCTAATTCGAAGAGGTTCGGGATTGATTTAACGTAACTTACAAGAAATAGGGTTTCTTGTACAATAATATAAATATGGAAACTAAAGAGATAAAACCCTAAGTTGTATTACACGCCTAAGAAGAATGCGTCTTCTTTGGCCGCCCCCTTTCTCTCTCTCTCATATTTTATCTCACAAAATACTCCCTCTAGCCTAACCATCGAGAGGTTTAGATTTACGGTGTGAACCAGAGGTTGACATTCGTTTTACGTTATATCAATCCGACAAAAGAGAGTTGCAGGATTATTGATTGTGACATACGAAGATCGTAGCTCAAGCAGAAAGTCTTCTGCTTCGCTCAAGGTTCATATTCGCACGAAGTAACTCATGATTCCTTGTAGATAACGAACTTGTAATATATAACCTTCATCTTTAATATTTGAAAATAGACTCTTTAAGTAAAAGATCTCAAAATAAAATAATGAAATATTTGCCCGAAGCGGAATGACTAACATTTTTGCTAAAGATTGCGTTATCATTTTACCTTACGAAGAAGATTGTTTATATCTACGAAAACAATATGGGAAGAAAATATAGCTTTGTGTAAGAGAATGCAATATCATTAAAAAAATATATAGTGAAAATAATATAAATATATTGAACCACCAAAGCTACACTTGTTTTCCTAAATCATATGTTAAGTAATTAATTCATCTAAAAACTTAAATTATTATAAAAATTATCAATAATATATATCATGTTTTATGTTTTTATATTTTAATTTAACGTCATAAATTCATATTTGCAAATGTAAGGTTTGATAGGCATTGTTAGCTCTTTGTTCGATGAGGCAAGTTTTTAAATAACTTTATCACTTACAATTTATAAGGTCTTAGCCTTTTTTGTTAAGTTTGGTTTGTTTATGCACGTAGTCCTTTTGGTTAGGTTTATACTTAATACATCACATGTATTTTGTTTAATGCAACACACGTGATTAAGGAAGTTACAATTTTGTCCTTACTTTTCATTACCAAAAAAGCAAGCTAACAAACAAAATGTATAATCATCCTTATGAGATAACTATCATAAACATTTTTGTTTCTTTCATAAGGGCAAAATAATAATTTTAGACCTCAATCATGTGTGATGTATTAAGTATTTAGCGCGCACACACACACACATCTTTTCCTCAACCTTTTACATGTGGTAAAGATTATGTGGTTTGAATAAATAAAAAATAAATAAAAAAAGAGAAAGGTGATAAATGAAAACGCAAAGGAAAGGATAAGAATTAGGAGCATTATCATAGTTGAGAGTTGAGAGACACTTATTGCATTAGCATTAGCATTATGAATTTATGAGGTGAAAACTCAAATGAAAGAATAAAAGAAGAAAGAAAATGGGAGATTGGTTACATAAACAAAAAAAAAAGTCAAATAATGGGATCGGTGGTTGGTATTTAACTATTTATCCATTCCCCACCGGCCACGACTACAAGTATGAAATATATATATATATAAAAAAACATAACTCAACAACTACACCATTGATGCTGACGCACTTCGTCCCCCCGAACCCGAATTCGAAAGAATTGAACGGTGGGTGGCCTTCCTCCTTCCATTTGAAAATTGGCAAAACTCAAACTCCACTACTTGTGTTGCCCACCGAAATCCATCTTCCATCATATCATTTTGTCACCATTCAATTATTGTCATACCAAAATCATATTGCTCTTATTACATTGCTATCACACAGCCATCATTATCATGATCATGTGTGGTTTAACTTTATGCACAGGCGAGGGGTGAGGTGTAAGCCAATATTGTTGGATGTCAAAAATTCTCCTTGTGAAAATCGAACTTGGTGGAGGTCTTGTGGGAGAAATCCAAAGCCAGTTGTTTTAACTCTTTCGTCAGTGCTGGTGCTCCACAGTAAAAAACCCCTGCCATTACCAATTACCAAATAACCAAACTTCAGATTTGTTTTTTTTTTTCCATCTTTTTTAAAAAACGTATACCTAATTCAATTAATTAATGCAATCTTTTAAGTGTTTGTATAACACATTTTCAAAAGTTGGTAATTAAATCATAAATGGCCTCCTTTCTTTCTTTCTTCTACTTCTCGTTTTTCTTAGGAAACAAATATAATTCCTTATGGGAGAGTTTTTTCATGATGACATCTCCTAACAACTCAAACTTGTCCAAAAGTTGATTAATAAAATGACCTTTCTCACTCCATCTAATTGATTTCCCATGCACGAGACAGTAGTAGCATATTAGAGAGGAAATTAAAGAATAAAGCTCAACACTCACCAACTCGACTGTCTGTGTGGTTAAGAGCAATACGCTTGTAGACGTTCCGCCAATTGGGCTTGGCAAAATGAGACTTGACTCGAGTGCCCGACACAACATCAACTCCATTCTTCGCATGGTTGATTGATTGAAGCATCGTAATGAGAGCCGACCGTGCATCCCCTTCTTCATAAACACTTGTACAGTAATTGTGCATCTCTATAACACCCTTATTGTCCAATCCAGCAACTTCATTCATCACCCCTTTAAACCAGTCAAATGACCCTTGCTCCCTTGTAACCCAATAGAAGTATGCCCTCGTTGTTTTGAAGTTATTTGCACTTACTGACCCTGATTTTCTCTTCGATTTTGATACTATAGGACTAGGAGAAGTTCCCAATGGACTCCCATCACTACTACCAGTTCCATTTTCCAAGGCATTCTCTTCTTCCTCCATGGCCTTCATGTTGTTCACAATGTCCTTCACAATGCTGATCATTGGCGTTGCTCCGATTCCTAGCCCCACCAGCAACACCACGTCATATTTCTTGTAATCTTGTGCTGGTGCTCCATATGGCCCGTCGATTAAAACTCTAGGGAAACTGCCAATCATTATCAGCAACAGTGTTAGCTTTTATTTTTCTTATTTTATTTCATAGTTTTCTTTTACGACTTCACTAGGTACTTGTATAAGTTTGCTTTATATAACAAAATAGAGAAAATTATCTTAACATTGCTATCAACCGATGCCTAAATTAATCATCGAATCTCTAGCTGTTCAAAGATGGCAGTATGACGCTTCGCAGTCTTATATTTGGCCCACATGGAGTCAGTAGTCAACTGAAGATTAAAGGTGTGAATTTGTTTGTTACATGTCCCAATCTATGATGTAAATTTGTTCCTGATGATATTGGAGATGCAGTGTGCTAGGGCATATGCTTCCACTAACTGGATCTGCAAGTCAATCCAAAGCATGATGAGTTTCACTGCTTACCAAGTGCGTGTGATATAAACAATACGCGTTGAAGGAGAGAGAAAGTCTGTCGGAGTTCTATAGGTGGGCAGTAGAAGATTTTCAAATGGGTTCTCTCGCCACCAAGAAACCACGACAAATATAAATACACCAATTATCCCTAACATATGTGTAAGATTTTGCAATGAGTATGTCTTGACTTCACGTTGGTAAGTTGAAGCAACTTTACTATAGTGGCACAAGTTGAAAAGTAAATTAGAAAAGGGTTGGATGTGTTTGCCGACTCATTTATTTCATGTGCTTGCACTTTGTCGTGTCTAGACATAGAGAAGGTATGAATTCACACGCATGCAGTATATGACTTACTTGGGGTTAGCTCCTTGCATATAGTCAGCTCTGAGGAGTCCACTTTTCCCATTAGGTGGTGGCTGACACACCTAACAAAGACCAATATAGGCACTTAGGCTTTGATGACAACATAATAGCTCCCAATAGTATAAAAGGATAAATTACTCTATGATTTCAGGAAGAAAATTACAGAAAAAGGAAGCGCACCTCTGAGAAAACAGTTTTGAGTTGTCGAGTCCAATCACCTAGAGTTCGGATATGAACACTAAGGTAGTCATCTCCAGGGGCAGAGGTAATGGAAAACGGGTGCCTGAGCACAATGTTAATAACCACAATTTAGTAAATTACCTCTACATTTTTATTTGCAGATACGGTTACCTTATTAAATTTAAAGTTGCAGTACTAAAAGTAATTTAAATGGACCACTTACCATTCAAATGGGGAAACAGCAGCACAATTTACAAACATGTATTGCCCACTCTTATATTTGAAGCCATGAGGCTTTGACATGTGAAGTGCCAATACGTTTCCAGGATAAACAGCGACCTTCAAATATCAACATAAACTCAGTTTAAATAAATTCTCTGGATAAAATGTAATATTACAATCTTTAATTTAATCAAACCTTACCTTTAGTATCTTAACAGCCTTGATGCTGGATCGGAATGCCCTTATCAATCGCTCACCCCCGTAAAGTGTGATTGGAACTGCCAAGTACATCCAGGTCTGCCATTACCAGATGATGGTGTAAGTGATCTTAAATATATCTATTGCCACACTGGAAATTTTTGAAAAGGAAACATATATGAAAGGAACTGACCGTTTTCTTGTACCATTCCTTGGTGAGGTAAAGTTTGATTCCGTGAATAATGAGACAAGCGTAAACAATGACGAAGAGGTGGTGGGAATACCAGAAGGCATTAAATCCAGTAAGCTTCTTCAGGGGTTTGGGTAAATTAAGTTTGCCTCGCCTCAACCATGGGCTTGCTAGGGTGAAGGCTATTGCCATCAGAACAACCATTACAATCCCGGTAACCCCTTCCCACCCCTTCACAAACCACCAGTAGTTTGAAGGTTGTTCCCCGAAATACTTTTCCATTGGTTCATATTTTTCCTCACTTGCATGAAGCAGGCGAGGAAAATCACATGATAAATGATAAATCGCATGTATCCCAACTCCAAACGCAATTCCCACTGCTATTACCTACAAGAAATATTACCACTAATTAGGAAATTTTCTTAATTAATAATTTAAAAAAAGGAAATATCATGCTTACGAAATGTGAAAACTTCATTACTCAAATTTATCAACAGAATCATTTCAGTCTTCTTCACCGAATAAAAGTAATTACTTTAATTATAAAACACGGAGAGCAACAATAGTGATTTAACTAATGCTTAACTAAACATCATGACGCTACATTCTGGCAGGATTAGCACATCGTCCCACTAACGATTAATAGGCTCTCTCAATGATTAATAACTTCAGGAAGGAGAGGGATAATAAACTCCGATAATATATATTAGAATCTATTCAATAATGTAAAAGAAAGTAAAAAATACAGAGAAAAAGGTGGAAAGATTGGAGTTGGACTCACTTTGTGGAAATTGAGATTGTCGTCAAATGGAACGGCTTTGCCTAATCTGGTCTTGTTTCTGAGCCATGTGATGGTATTCCTACAGACTGGTAGTAATATTAATGCCATGTTTAACTTAAGAGTCTCCGCTGCTCCTTTAGCCATACAAACACAATGACCCATTACTTCATATGCAGCTTTGTTTCTGTACTGGATATACTTCCAAGTAAATAATCCCGCCATGACTGAGATCCAAAGTACCAGCACCCAAGCTCTCTGCCAATTATCTTGTAAGAAGTACTTAAAATCTTGATACCATCTCCTCAACGGATTACTGTCATGCACAGTTTTAAGCTTTTGGCTTAGCATTTGGCTCAAGTTTCGGCTTTCTCCTCTTACAGCTTGTGTTGGGGCTTGTAATAAAAGCATCTCCAAACTTTCAATCTGGGTACGTCCAAATGATATATCAAGTATCAACCAACTAAGAATGAATTCGGGGTTTACTTTTCCGGACAAAAAAAAATGAAGATAATTATAATGACTTTTATATTACCATGATGTATCCGAGATTGTCGGGGTCTAACTCTTCCATAATCAGTGCTGCATATTCATCGGCTTGTTTCTGAATATTCGATAACTTATTGGCAGAAGCACTCAGGGTTATAATCTATTACAACGCACAAACACCATTAGCCAAATTATTCCAATCAACCAGCCACAAAATCCACCTATTCATGTGCGTTTTTCTTTAGTCAAATTATTTTTTAAACTATACATAAACAAACCCCTTACCTCTCTCACTTCGTCTTCCGTGATCCTACCATCTGCATCTTTATCAACCCTGCATTTAATTAATATTTAGCATTTTATGAGAATTTTGAAGCTGGTTTCATCCATCAAAAGTCTAAAACATATTTTGATGTATATGTTTCGGAGTAATTAAATTCAGTGATTTGTTAATTATTATCCTCACATGTCAAAGAAAGTCTGCAGCCTAGAATCGAAACCCTGATCAGCCATTTGATCCCAAAACTCCTTCAACTCTGCCTTATTGATGGCATCTCCGGTTATATTCCGCCGACGTGTTAGCGCATCAAACAACTCTCCGGCAAAGTCTTTAGACTCCTTATTCATCCCTGCCACACCATTAAGAAACATAGTTAAATAAAATATAAACTCTAACGATTACAGTTGGATGAAATTAGAAGGGAAAATGCTGAATTACCTATACATTCACCGAATAGGTTACGTGGCAACAACCCGTTAGTGGTGGCAGTAATGCCATCAAAGCGCTTCTCAACTGCGAGCCAGCCAGCGCCGCCGTCAGTCTTGCTAATAAACTTAAGCCCCTTAAGAGCATAGGTGGCAGCGGATTTCGTCCTGTCCAAACGACCGGGTGGCGGTCGTTTCGTGAAGGAAGTCAAGCGCTTGAGCTCCTGAGAAACCTGTTTGAACCGCGACGAAGCATTTCGAACGACAGAGGAGCCAAAGGAAGAGCGTTTCTCGAGGCCTCTAGCAAGCAAGGCTAGCTCGGGGTCTTCGACGTCACCGCCACCGGCTGTCTTAACGCTGTGGACGGCGACCGAGTCGTCGCGTACGTCGAGAGTAATTTCGACGTAAGCGTCATCGTTATTGTTGATGTTGTTACTAGTGCCGGTGCTATTAATGACGGTATCGGGAATATTGAACCTAGCACTTTTTCGAGCAGGTCGCTTGTTCAGTGGGCCGCTCAACGGACCACTGAAGGATGACCTGTCGCTGCCACCAACAACCTCATTGTCGGAGTGGTAGTGGGTGTGTTTTTCCGGCAACCCACCACCTAGTCTGGTGTCATCTGTGCCCATATTTTGCATTTGCATAGAATTTCTTGCTGCTGTGTTAATGAAATCTACTACGGGAAACAACTAGTTAGGTGCTGAGAGCCTGAGACAGGGGAATGGGAATGGGAAAATTAATGTTTAAAAATCAAAACATAGATAGAATGATAATGTTGAATGTGACGACAGGAGAAAAGATCAAATATAGGAGAAAGTATGTGGTGGGAATAGTTTTTTTCGTGGAGTTGTTAATTAATTGACGATTCGACGAGAGAGAAGAAGTTGAAAGAAAAGTAAAATAAGCTGAAGAAGAATGGAGATATAGGGGGAAGATACTTATATTGGATGATTTTGTGTTGCGTGAATCGTGATGCGTGGTTGGTGGGCAGTAAGTTTTTTATTTGTTTTGATGGGAGGTAAGAGTATTCTTCTAAGTTCTATCAATGGGTGTGCGCGACTGCGACTGCGACTGCCAAGGAGGGAGGTGACCAGGTGAGGTGAGCTTCTTCTTTTTCTTCCTATTCTTCCAATAGGTGAAGGTTAATTCAAAATTAACTCTGGTACACCTTTTTTTTACAGTGATCGTAGTGTATCTGTGTTGTACATGTAACATGGCAAAAATAAGGTATTGCTTATAGTTAGCCCGCCCCCTCAAATATCGCTACATTACATTCACCAACAAATATAAACGTATATATTTTTATAAAAATCTTAAAATATAAATATTATGAATTACATATTTTTTTATTATTATTATATATATATATATATATGTAAGATTTATATTTATGAAAAATCAACGTTTCATTCAAATAAATAAAATATAAAAATAATTTAAAAACGGATAAGGTAGTACTTCTTCCGTCCCAAAATAATCGTCCTAGTTGACTCGGTCCACAATTTAAGAAAAAAAATAATTGACTTGATTATTTATATTGTTTTAATATGTAGTTTTTTTTAAAACATGTGTATATAACTTAAAATTAAAATAAAGTAAAAAAATAAGAATAAAATAATAAAAATAATATTTTTTAAAATAAGTTTTAAATTAGATAATTATTTTAGAACCGAAAAAAAAAAAAAAAAAAGGACGGCAACTTATGGAAAGAGAAAAGCCTCACAGAAGAAGGTGAAAGAGGCAACCAAAAGAACAGAGCCAGAGGTGTTGGTTTGGACTTTTGCTAGCCTGCAGGAGATGTCACTTCAACACGTATTTCTAACATCAACAACATTGTTGTTTTTTCTTGGTATTCTAATGTGAACGTAACGAAACGAAGATAATTAACCGTAATGAGTAATAACGCGTACCTTCCCCTAATGCAATGTATAACTTTCCCTGCACACTGTACTATATACTCTTCTTTTTGTCTTGAATTTTATAGTTTTGAAAAATAGTATTCACCGTTAACTTGTCAATTAGTAATTGATTTTGTTTAAATAATTAATTTTGTTAATTTACTAATTGACAAGTTAACGGTGGATCTGACATTGGAATAGAAGATAGAATACACTTTTGGAATAGAGGATCCGGACTCTCCCTCCGTCCCTAAATTATCGTCCTCCTTTCCTTTTTCGTCCGTCCCAAAATAATTGTCCACTTTGAAACTTATCTTTTTAAAACATTATTTTTACCACTTTACCTTTACTTTTTCACTCTACTTTAATTATGGGCCACATATACATGGACATTAAAGAAAACTACACATTAAACCAATATAAATAATCAAGTCAATTACTTTTTCTTAAACTGTGCGCCAGGTCAAACCAGACGATTATTTATGGACGAAGGGAGTAATTTGTTATAAAGTAACCACAAATTAAAACAAAGAATGTAGGAGAGAAAGAAAGATTTATTCAGATTAGGATTCATCTGTATCCATTAACCTTACATTGTTCGGTATTAATAACCGAGTAATGGACGAAGATGTCTGCTAATATTATGTCTGTCAATGTTGACAAATTACCATTCTTACAATGCTAGCCTTTGCTAGCTAACATATGCTAGCCTACTAGCTAGCTATGTTCAATAATTCATAACACTCCTCCTTGAACATAGCACTGTAAGTTGGATGTGTGTATCTCGTTAAAAACCTTTAAGCCGAAAAATCCAGTAGGGAAAAAATCGGACATAAGGAAAAAAAAAGTATACAACTTAAATCTGAATTGTGTGCCTGGGTTGTCTCGTTAAAAACCTTTTCATGGAAAACCAGTGGGAAAAAACCATGATAAAGGGAAAAAGAGTACAGCCATAAGGGGAATGATGAATATCTTTGCATTACCTCAAACACTTCCAAAAGCAAGTGTATATTGGAAAAATTGTCATCTCTATCTTCTGGATTGTATAGTACAATTATAAGAATATTTGAAGCATATTCAACAGTAAACCTGAAGTTTACTGAAACATTTAAAGCTTGACATGATCGATTGGGGCATCTATGATCAATAATGATGCGGATAATTATTGAGAATTCTAGTGGTCATCCATTGAAAAACCAGAAGATTTTTCAATCTAATGAACTTCATTGTGATGCTTGTTCTCAAGGAAATTTGATAATTAGACCATCACCAACTAAAGTTGGATATGAATCACCATCGTTTTTAGAACAAATTCAAGATGATATATGTGGACTTATGTGGGTCCCAATGAGCACAATAATAAGCTAGAAGGGGGGGTTGAATAGCTTATTAACACTTTAAAACTTTTTAAAGTAAGTTCCTTGAAAGTTACTTGCAATCTATGAAAAGAATCAAGTAGCGGAAGACCTTCAAGAAATTGTTCCATTGTTCCGATAAGGACTACCTAGACCTTTACAGATTACTTAAGTAAGTCTCATTGAAATGGATGAAGTAAACAATGAAACCGAGCAGTTCAATAATTAAGCAGACGAAGGAAATAACACAAGTATTTTGGGATGGTTCACACTATAATGAGTGCTACGCCCACCACCAAGGCGATCAACCTTGGATTTAAATTGTGCACTATGTTTTCCACTTAGATCAATTACAAAGAATATCCCTAATGGATCGTGTACAAAATATTGACTTGTGTTTGTCTAGGGAATTAAATATCTGTAAATACAAGATATTTAATTTGCAATATAGTTAATGGAAGTAAACAACAAGAAGAATAAAACAATAAATGTTGAAGAGCAGCCTTCTTGTTGTTGATGAGGACTTCTAGATCGTTGAGGATCTATTGAATGCACCCTGAAAGACTTGGAGTTCGTAGATTCAGAGCAATTCTTTAAGTGTTCGATTGATTACTGCATGCTTGTCACTTTGATCCGTCTTCAATGGCGTATTTAAAGCAGTGCACTTCAAAAGATCCGTTGGAGAAGACGAAGACTTCAACACTCTTTTCATAAATGCATTAAATGCATGGGGTCACAAGAAATTTCGTTTTCACGATAACTAGAGCGGATAATCATTTCGAGATCTTCAAAAAGGTGGGCGATTTGGTGTCGATCGAGAGATGAAGCGTAAAATAGGGGACATGCTTTGCTTTATTCAGACGAAAAGTATTCCTGCTGAAAGTTGCTTTCGGCGGCTTGACATGTCGAAAAGACTTGGATTAATTCAAATATCAAATGAGAATAAGTTTGAATTAATCCACCTAGCTTTGATCCGGAGAGGACACGTAGAAGCGGATCAGCTGGACACGAGGTCTACCGATCTTAAGCTTTGAGCAGGTCTTCCGGTGAAGCAGAGAAGTGGTCTTCCGATGTTCCTGAAAAGGTCCTACAAAAACTATACAAGGCAAAGTTCTATACACAGTTGCCACGCTAATCGATACGTAGCCCGATTAGCCACTGAAGTATAAAACTAAAGTAATGTACTGATCAGATATAAATTTAACATAAGAATCAACAACTTATCCATCCACCAAGTGGACCATTCCAATACTTTATGATATTAATTGATGCTTCTAGCAAATGGTCGCACGTATGTCTATTATCAACTCGTAATACGACATTTGCCAAATTCTTTGCACAAATAATCAAACTGAGAACACAATTCCCAGATTATATGATCAAGAAAGTTAGACTTGATAATGCTGGTGAATTTACATCTCAAGCATTCAATAATTATTGTATGGCAATAGAGATTGATGTTGAACATCCAGTAGCTCATGTTCATACACAAAATGGTTTGGCTGAATCGTTGATCAAACGTATTCAACTTATTGCCAGACCATTAATGATGAGAACAAAGCTCCCTACTTCTGTATGGGGTCATGCTGTTTTACATGCAGCCGCACTGATTCGCTTCAGGCCAAGTGTACTCCCCAATACAATTGGTATTCGGGCGAGAGTCGAATCTATCACATCTAAGAGTTTTTGGTTGTACGGTATATGTACCAATTGCTCCACCACAACGCACAAAGATGAGACCACAAAGGAGATTGGGAGTATATGTTGGGTATGAATCCCCTTCTATAATAAAATATCTTGAACCAAAATCGGGTGACGTTTTTACGGCACGCTTTACCGATTGTCATTTTAATGAAGACAAGTTTCCACCTTTAGGTGAAGAGGAGAAACAAGTGGAAAGAAAGATCAAATGGTGCACAACATCGTTATTGCACCTTGACCCTCCCACAAAACAACGTGAACTGGAAGTTCCAAAGATCATACATTTACAAAATGTAGCAAATCAATTGCCAGATGCATTTATAGATACAAAGAGAGTGACAAAGTCACATGTAGCTGTTATAAATGCTCCTGCCCGAATTGAAATACCAAAAGGGCTACCAAATGATAAAATGGCAAATGAATCTAAGACACGCCTGAAGTGTGGACAACCCATTGGTTCGAAGGATAAAAATCCTCGCAAAAAGAAAGTGATTGAAAATCTCCAATCACATGAAAGTGTTTCAGAAGAAACACACGATCGTAAAATTGTTCCAGAAGAAACACACGATCATGAAAATCTAGTAAGCCCTGCATACAACGATAACCATGAGATTTCCATTAATTACATGTGTAATGGAAAAATATGGAACCGAGATGAAATGGAGAATATTTATGATATATTCTCTTATTCGGTATCCCAAGAAATTAATGATGGGACTGAAGATCCCGAACCAAAATATGTATCTGAATGTCAAAAGAGGCATGACAAGATCAAATTGATAGATGTCATGAAGGCTGAATTAAATTCGTTGAATAAATGAAAAGTATTTGGATCTATCGTTCTCACACCTGAAGCTGTTAAACTCATTGGATACAGATGGATTTGTGTTCGAAAGCGAAATGAGAAAAATGAGATTGTGAGATACAAGGCTCGCCTTGTTGCACAAGGTTTTTCCCAAAGGCCCGGGATTGATTATGAAGAAACGTATTCTCATGTAATAGATGCTATTACGTTCAGATATCTAATAAGCCTATCGGTTTTGAAAAATCTAGATATGCATTTCATGGATGTTGTAACGGCTTATTTATACGGGTCATTAGATGTCGATATTTATATGAGAATTCCTGATGGAATCAAGGTGCCTGAAGCACTGAGTTCAAAGCCTAAAGAATTATGTGCAATTAAACTACAGCGATCACTGTATGGATTAAAGCAATCCGGACGCATGTGGTATAATTGCTTAAGTGAGCATTTGTTGAACGATGGATATGTGAATGATCAATTATGTCCATGTGTCTTTATAAAGAATACGACAGTTAGATTTGCAATTATCACTGTCTATGTAGATGATCTGAATATAATTGGAACTCCCAATGAAATCCAAGAAGCAGTTGATAACCTAAAGGGAGAATTTGAAATGAAAGATCTTGGACAGACCAAATACTGTCTTGGTTTACAAATAGAACACTTGTATAGTGGAAAATTTGTACACCAATCAAGTTACACAAAAAGGGTTTTGAAGCGTTTTTATATGGATAAGGCAAACTCTCTCACTAGCCCCATGATTAATAGATCACTGAATGTTAAAAAAGATTCATTTCGTCCTTGTGAAGAGAATGAAGAGATACTTAGTCCTGAAGTATCATACTTAAGTGCTATTGGAGCCCTTATGTACCTTGCTAATTGTGCCAGACTAGATATAGCATTTGCTACAAATCTATTAGCAAGATATAGTTCATCTCCATCACGGAGACACTGGAATGGTATCAAACACATATTTCGTTATCTTCAAGGGATGATCGATTTGGGATTATTTTATCCCAAAGGATCAAAGGATGAAATAGTTGGTTTTGCAGATGCGGGTTATTTGTCTGATCCTCATAAGGCCAGATCACAGACCAGCTATGTCTTCACGATGGGTGGTACTGCAATTTCCTGTCGTTCTCAAAAGCAAACGCTAGTTGCTACATCGTCAAATCATGCTGAGATGATCGCACTTCATAAAGCCAGTCGAGAGTGTGTATGGCTTCGATCTATGACTCAGCATATTCAAAATGTCAGTGGACTACCTGTCAACAAAAACCTGACAGTATTATTTGAAGACAATGTCGCATGTGTCGCCGAAAGTAAAGAGGGATACATCAAAAGTGACAGGTCCAAACATATTCCCCCGAAACTCTTTTTATACACTCAAGAACTTGAAAAGAAGAAAGAGGTCAGCATCCAATATGTTCGATCAAGTGATAATGCTGCAGATTTATTTACGAAAACACTTCCCACTACAACCTTCAGAAAGCATGTTCACAATATTGGGATGCGAAATCTACGAGATTTACAAAGGTGATTTCTCTTGACCCTTGTCAGTTCAAGGGGGAGCATATATGGTTGTACTCTTTTTCCCTTTATCATGGTTTTTTTCCACTGGTTTTCCATGAAAAGGTTTTTAACGAGACAGCCCATGCACACAATTCAGATTTAAGTTGTGTAATTTTTTTTTTCCTTATGTTCGTCCTTTCAAATTCGAGCTTAGCGATGTTTGCCATTTGTGAAGAAAAAACTATAAAAATGAAACATATATATTAATAAAATTATCACATGAAAATTTTATTCATATGATAATCAGTACATGTTAAAACATATGTTGAAAGCTATTGTAACTGCTAACAGGACATACATGATACAAAGATAGGTAATAAAAATATGAAAATCGTTTAGAGGGTATTCAGCAACGAAAACCAATGCGGTGCACACAATAACAAGTATATGATAATAATCATCAACATTGGATGAAACATTTTGTAGAAGAAGATATAGTATTCAGAGTTTGTAAGGAGGTAGTAAAAATGTGAGTAATCTATTAAGATGTTGTTGTATATTTGGGGAAAAAATTGACCGTTTATGACTGTTAACTAGTCATTTATTACCGTTGGAGGAGAGAGATAAAATCAGTAAACTAGCCGTTAAATGAGAGGGGTAAAAATGTAAAAATTCTGATTTAATAGAATTGCATTTATATTATAAATAAATATAAATCTTATTAGGAGCAATAAATAAAATAACTCCGCATGAATAGTTTTTCAATCAACTTTATACAACTATTATATAACATACATATAAATTCACGCCACGCTCCTCAGCAAGTCTTTCTGTGGGTGTTTGAAAGTCAGTAATAAATATATATGTATATAAAGTTATTCATATATAAAATTGAAATATATGTATGTTTATAAATATTCAGTTTATAGCTTGGGGTTATTTCCGCACAAGCATCAACGAACATATATATTATGCGTTAAATAATAAATTATTATTTCGTCATCTCACCATATATTATCGACGGTGGCTCGGCCAACTTTTTCTTAATAATGGTGATATACGATATATATTGAAATAAATCAGAGACATAAAATAAAGAATATATCGGTAGAAAATTTTACCGTTTGTGATTGCTAACAATAGAACAATCGTGTTGATAACGTATTATAAAGTAACCACAAATTAGAACAAAGAGTGTATAAGAGAGAGAGAGAGAGAGAAAGAAAGATTTATTCAGAATAGGATTTGTCTGTATCCATTGACCTTACATTGTTCGGTATTTATAACCGAGCAATGGACGAAGATGTCTGTCAATGTTGACAAATTACCATTCTTACAATGCTAGCCTTTGCTAGCTAACCTATGCTAGCCTACTAGCTAGCTATGTTTGTTAAGAATGTAGGCCCAATCCTTGTTAGCTCATTTGGGCCCAATTACTTTGTTAGTAGGCTAGTAGCCCATTTGCATTAGTTTTTTTAGATATATATAGATGTAATAGTTCTTTTAGGAAATTCATTAATTCAATCAATTCAATAATAAACAATTTCTCTCTTTCTCTATTTTCTTTCTTTGGCCGTGTTTACTGCGATCTCTTCATCTCTTTCCCCTCCGGCCACCACCATCAATGGTGGTGGTCCGGCAGCCATCTTCAACCCTTCTCATTCAATTACCAAACTTGACATGGTATCAGAGCAAAGATCCATGAAAACACAATCTATCTTCCCAATTCAAAACGCTCACCCAGTCACCCCCAAACTAACAGTCTCGCGCCCCAGATCTTCAAATCATAGCCCTCTTGCAAACTCTTGAACAAGCCGCCAGAAAACACAACATTATCATTTTCGACCCCAAGAATGAAGCTCTCAATCGCGACCTCGACCCCGAATTCAAGCGATTTCTTCTCTCCATAGGCGTTCCAAGTCCAAGCGAAGTACTTGAACCTCTCTCTCCCCATCATTCTCTGCAGCAGGGAGAGATGTTGATTACGCTCGAGGTCGAGAGCAGCGACACCATCGTCAAGCCTCCAAGAAACTCGAATCCATGAAAACCGATCATCGGACCCCCGTCGAATCCAAGAAATCGAAGACCAAGAAAATGGATCGGGTCGAATCCAGCTTGAAAGAATCCAACCGCGACCTCTCCACGTTCAGATTCAAATCTGGCGGCGTCATCGCCGTTGTTCTCTTTGTCGTCTTCGGATTCTTGAACAGGATTTCACGGAATTAAAACAGAGGGAGCACCCGAGGTGGATCCCAGAACGAACCGGCTGAAGAAACACACTCCCCAAATTCAAGTTTTCAAAATTGTTCAAGATACCTCAAGTCTCCCAAGAACAGAAAAATCACAAACACACAAGAAATCGGACAGCCACCGCCTATGCTTTGACCAAACGGCCGGACAGAGAGAGCGCATTCCATTATTGCGGTCATAGCCATACGAAAGCCTAGTGGCCTTTCGACAAGTGTATAGGTAAAAGAAGCTGGGAATCGCCATGGCCTAGAAAAAATTCTATAATTGGGATTTGAGGCAAGAAGAAGTGATATGATGGCTTCAACTATACAGAATGAGATTGTGTATGGGTTACAGACTTACGGGAGCTGGCTATGTCCCCTAGGTTGCCAACGCAGCACCAACAGTCTCACATCCTTCACCAAACTAGATGGATCTTGGCACAACAACATTCAACAACATTCAGACCAAATACAAATTGGTTCAAGCCCAAGTGGCATTTCGGGCCCAAAGTGGCATTCAAGGCCCACAGTGGCACAGCAAATTGATTCAAGACCAGAGTGGCTATTCAGGCCCAAAGTGGCACATCAACAAATTCAGGCCCAAAGTGGCACATCAGCAAAATTTAGGCCCAAAGTGGCACATCAACAATACTCAGGCCCATAGTGGCACATCAACCCTAATCTGGCCCATAAAGGCCCATTTGCCGTAAATGCCCATATGCCGTATAGGCTCATTTGTTTGCACTTCTCCAACTCGATCATTTCACAATAGTTGCATGTTCGAGTTGAGGGGGCGTGTTAAGAATGTAGGCCCAATCCTTGTTAGCTCATTTGGGCCCAATTACTTTGTTAGTAGGCTAGTAGCCCATTTGCATTAGTTTTTTTAGATATATATAGATGTAATAGTTCTTTTAGGAAATTCATTAATTCAATCAATTCAATAATAAACAATTTCTCTCTTTCTCTATTTTCTTTCTTTGGCCGTGTTTACTGCGATCTCTTCATCTCTTTCCCCTCCGGCCACCACCATCAATGGTGGTGGTCCGGCAGCCATCTTCAACCCTTCTCATTCAATTACCAAACTTGACAATGTTCAATAATTCATAACATGATTATCAATTCTTACTCCCGTCCCTAAATTATCGTAGTTCTTTTCTTTTTTGTCTGTCTCAAAATAATTATCCAGTTTGAAACTTATATTTTTATAACATTAATTTTATCACTTTATCATAACTTTTTTCACTTTACTTTAATTATGGACCACATACACATAGGCTTTTAAAAAAACTACATATTAAATTAATATAAATAATCAAGTCAATTTTTTTTTTAATATGTGTGTTGGATCAACTAGGACAATAATTTAAAAACGTATGGAGTACTTGTTACGATAAATTGAGAGTGATATTAATAGACCTGCGAGTAGGGCTGGCAATTTTTACACATTCTCATTTGTTCGTTCAAACCATCTACTAAAATATGGGTATTAACACACTTAAAAGTTTAAATATGTATAAATGGACATGTTCATTTGATACCATAATAGGCTAAATGGACACCTAACTGGGCACGTCGCTAAGAAATTCTCGTTTTACTCAAAATCAAAATTCTCGCTTTACTCATCAAGTAAGAAATTAAACTGTAAAGAGAAAGATTGTATTACTTGTTGCATCTTCTTCTAGATTAGTTTGTGTTCTGTTTTGCTTCAAATTGTAGGTGGAAAATTTTATATGCCTTTAAAGTAGTCAACGGAAGACTTGATGCCCCATGACATGGATATGTTTGAGTTGTGAAAAACCCCGGTGCCTTTTCTATCTCTCTACTCTAGCCTCTAGGGTCATCTTTAAAAAAAATGTGTTGTTTGAATTATAGATATTTGCAACTTTTTTTACATATATTTTGTTTGTTTTTATTTAAGATAACGTTTAAAGTTAGCCTACTACGTCATTTTTAAGTAATTTTTTTTATATATATGTATGATTAGTTGTAATGTTTGAGTAATATTTTATAGAAGAAAACGATTTTTTTTATAATTTTTGTAGTTATTTGATAATTACATGTTAATGAATAAATAGGCACCCATACTCATTTAATGTCCGCTTATATATGTACATGTAATTAAATGGGTACTTAGGCTCCGTTTGTTTCAAGAAAAATCATTTCCAGAAAATAATTTCTGAAAAATGATTTCCGGAAAATCAAAGGATTTCATTTTCAGGTGTTTGGTAAATTTTTCGAAAATATGTCAGAAAACATTTACGGGTATTTGGTAAATACACGGAAAATGTTACGGAAAACAATATATAAATAAATACAAAAATAGAAAATAGAAAATGAACAATGTTTAGGATGTCTCTAGAAAATCAATAAGGACCATCTTTTTTTACTAAGGTCCATATTTTTTTAATCTCACAATTACAAATAATTTTTTTGATAATTGATGTGAAAAAAAAACGTTTTAAAATAGAAAATAGACAATATTTAGGATGTCCCTAGAAAATATTACGGAAAACTATATATGAATAAATACAAAAAAATATTATAATATTAATGCACATATTAAATATTAAATAGTGTTGAACTTTAAGTAATTTTTCTTTAGTAACCCTCAATTTATTATTAGTGGTGTCAAATCAATGTCTATCTTTTTTTAATCTCACAATTACAAATAAATATTTAATAATTAATATGAACAAAACGTTTTAAAATAGAAAATTGACAATGGTTAGGATGTCCCTAGAAAATATAGTTGACACTAATTTTAGAACGTAGTAAGCATTTATTAAAATTATAATTTATAAATAATGTGCACAAACTTTATTTATATTTATAAACAATTTATTTGTTGAGTGAAATATTGTGTGTGTAAGTAAATATGTGTAATTGTGAAAGGGGACAGAGGGTGCCCGAATATTTGGAAAATGACTTACGGAAAATGAATCCGTAAGTTATTTTCCGGAAAAGAAACCTTCATTTTCCGTTGGCTCGGAAAACATTTTACGTTGACTGCATTTTTCTAATATTACCAAACACCAGAAAATAAGAAAAACATTTTCCGGAAGTCATTTTCCGTCTTATTTACCCGTTTATTTGTGCTCACCGTCCATATAAATACACTCGTACATGTTCATTTATCACCTCTATATTTAAGTAATTGTTTCTTTGTCGTGTATTCTTAATTTCTTATATTTTAATTTTAAACTTTTATGCCACAATCAACTTGAAATAAGAAAAAGTCAATAAAAATATATAGTGGAGTAATAATTAAAGAAGGTTCTGAGAACCAATATGTTGGACTGCCATCATTAACGACAAAGAGTAACAGCCATTACGAAAAACCAACAATATTAAAACTTAAAAGTATGTTTCAAAACCACAAGTCAATTGCGACACATGCCAAATAAATTGTTCTAGACAATCATCCATCTCCAATAGTCAAAGCTCTCGAGGCGGGTTGGCTGACCCCAATCCAACCCGTGACTTACCAAAACCCGTCATTTAAGTGGGGTATGGTGAGCCAACCCGTTAAGATAACGGGCCAGTAAATTATCAACACAAACTAACTCATCATGGGTTATAGATTAGGCATGTCATCTTACCAAAATATTTCTTAGCTTATTTAAAGATCAACCGTTAATTATGAATTAGCAAAAGAAAGAGATTATTTTCACCACAATTTTTGTTTATCTATTATATCCTTAATTAGTATATCAAATAAGTACATGTTTAGACAAAATTACTGATATATCTAATATAGTCGGATACACGGGACTTGTCAATCTGGATATTTAGCTTTCAACTATATCTGAATCTTCGAAGGCCCAAATCTGTCAAGAAACGAACAAGTCAAGTGTATCCGACTATTTTAGATACATCAGTAATTTTGTGTAAATGTGTTCTACTAGGTGAGAGTATCAAAATGATATATTTATTTGTCCAAATCAAGTTTTGGATGAATAAGATATCAAGGCTTAAAGTATGGTATTAGAAGTGGGTCATTAGAGTAAAGTACTCACTCAATGTCAATCTAATAATATTATCCTACTTTGATTAAGAAATGATGTTGGTAGTAAAGGTCTTTTAATATAAGATTGACACTATTATTAATAATAGAAGAGATTAATAGTAAATTATTAATATCACAATATCATATTAACTATTACTCCCTCCGTCCCTAAATTATCGTCCTCCTTTTCTTTTTCGTCCGTCCCAAAATAATTGTCCACTTTGAAACTTACCTTTTTAGAACATCACTTTTACCACTTTACCCTTACTTTTTCACCCTACTTTAATTATGGGTCACATACACATGGGCTTTAAAAGAAACTACACATTAAACCAATATTAATAATTCAGTCAAATAGGTTTTCTTAAACGGTGCGCCGGGTCAACCAGGACAATAAATTAGGGACGGAGAGAGTATTAACTATTATTTTTTTTAATGGTTAAAAAAAGAAAAGTCTCAAGTCTAAGTGGTGTGGAGGCTTGAGAATTCAACAATATCAAAAGTTGGGTGAGGTAGCATAACCATAATGCGCATCACCAACTTTATATATTTTTTTTTTAATTTAAGAGCTATCTAGGATTAAAGGCGGAGGTTTGTTCATCCCACTCTCTTCATTTCCCTCTTTTCAACTATTTCCCTCGTCTTCTTGTGTGATATTTCAAGTTAGCATCTCAAAAGGGAACTGAGTGTGAAATGGTGAGGTTGAGAGGCTGAGTGAGAGTAAGGGAGAGAGCGTGGCGACAGTGATTAGTGAAGAGGGGTGCTCTGGTCGATGTCTAAGAGGGAGAGAGTGGCAGATTGACGGTGTTTCACGTTTTGCTGCATTTGAAATAGAGTACTACGCAAAACTTAAAAACCCTAATAGAAACCGTTTATCACAAGACTAATCAAATGACGGGTCAACCCGCACCCTGTGTGAGAACGACTCGTTTGACTACCTCCAAATGAGTTCATATTTTTCCAACCCAACTCACATAAATGTACAGTAAGATTGAAAAAACAAGGGAGACATTCGAGCCGGTCCCCTGTGGTGATATTATAACCGAAAAAGTCCCTTATATTTGATTTCAACCGGTAAAATATACTGTTTGGATAAATTGACAAAGATACCCTTAATGAACAACAAACGCGTGCACAAAGTCACTACCAAATTTGGGCATCAAAATGAAAACATTGGGCATCGCAATGCACAATTGAAGTCTGTCAAAATTTGGGCATTGAAATCCAAAAAGCCATTGCCCAATTTAGGGCATCGCAATGCACAATTGACATCTGTCAAAATGTGGGCATCGAAATTCAAAAAGTCACTGCCAAAATTTGGGCATCGCAATGAAAACACTGGGAATCTCAAAACACATTTGAAGTCTGTCTAAGTTTAGGCATTGCATTGTAAAAATCTTTTACCAAATTCGGACATCGCAATGAAAACACTGGGCATCACAAAACACATTTGAAGTATGTCCAATTTTAGGCATCGCATTATAAAATCCCTTAACAAATTTGGTCATTGCAATATAAAAATTAGGCATCAGAATGAATCTATTGAACACTGTCACCAAATATCAACATAGTTGGGCATCGTAATGGACAAAATTGGCGTTTGAATGAATAAATTAAACACTATCACCAAATATCAACAAATTTGGGTATCGAATTAGATAAAATTGGTGTCAGAATGAATAAATTGAACACTGTCCCCAAATTTGTGTGTAAAAATTGGGCATCGGAAAACTTCTGAAGTAAAAAAATATTGCTTAAACATCATTGTTTGGTATTAAAATGAAGACATCACAAGGGAAACATAACGTATGTAGTAGATCTCATCTAGAACTTCGATTTGATATGCGGTGGGTCCTATGGTTCATCCGGGATCAAAATTTATAGAGAAAATAGTCGAGAAAATGAAAAGAGGTTGCGATGGAAAAAAGAGATGGAGACGAAGCTAGATGGCGACAGATCTGATAAGAATAGGAGGGAGAAGAAGAGAGAGAGAGTGTGACAGAATGAAGAGAAAGAAATAGCAAGAGGAAGAATACGGAATAAGAAAAACGAAGTAGCATGAGGTTGCAGACAGTTTTGGAACAAATTTATATAAAAGCACTTTACCAGCTAAATAAAAAAAATTGACTGAAGAGGTTATAATTTTTCCAATAGGTAACGACCCGCAATTATTCAAAAAAAAACAAATGATTTTTTTTAATTGACATAAAAATTTACAATTAGATTTATAAGATATAATATCAAAACATTGATTCAATAGTAAAATCGTATCGTGTTATAATAGCGTAAAGTCTTTATACATTTTTCTACATATACCAATTAATTTTTTTTTTTTTTGTGATTGATATGATAATCAAATCACCATATTGTTATTATTGAATTGATTTTTAAAAGTAACATTGTTTTAAGTTCAATTAACTTTTATTGTTTTAGTAATGAAGTGTCACATATATTTTGGAAGATACATGCTTTTATGATGTCAATTTTTTTATAATGGAACATGAATGAGTCATAAGCATAATTGACAAAATATATTTATTAAGAAAAATTTAAAATAGAAAAAGAAAAACTACCTGGTTTGTTGATGTATTGAGAACTATAAAATAATTCAAAATTGAAAAATATATTGTATTACTAATCTTCAAATAACGAGTAATTAATTAAGTAGTAGCTTAGTTCAGATTGTATAGGAGTATTAATTTAAAGTGATAATTAATAATGTAGTGGATAATTAAAAAATGAATTAAAAATAATTTCCCCCAAAATAGAAATATAATGTACTGATATGCACTTGGTTACCTTTTATATCTCAATCTGTACTCATATTATTACAAAACTAGTTTTACACTCGTACGTTAAACGCACGACATATATCTTTTTCAATCAAATTATACATAAGTAGCACGAAGTGAAAAAATAAATTAGAAGAATAAATTAAAGAGAACTATTATATATATATATATATATATATATATATATACACATATATGTATATGTATGTATGTATGTGTATATATATATATATATTGTAAAACTAATATCATGATTAAAAACTTTAACGATAATAAATACAATAAACAAATAATTGTAACGTAAAAATTGTGAGTTTGATGTACATGAACAAATTATTATAACGCAGTGATTAAGAAAAAGTAAAATTATTAACAGAGAATACAATAAATAAATAAAATCTTTTATAAATTTTAGAATATTTTTTAAATACAACATTTGGCATTAAATATGTGTAATTACTACTATCACTATGTTTAAATATGTACAATTACTGCTACTATCACTATTACATAACAAAATGCACGTAATCTATATTGATCAATAATAATATATTTTTTTTTATCTTTTAGTTAGTGTGTTTTAAAAATTAAACACATAATTAAAATGTAAGGATAAAAATATAAATGAATTTAATTATTGCTTATTACATGAATAAAAAATTCATATATATTTTAAAATACGTCTTTGAATGAATATATATTTGCTAAATAATAAAAATTGCACAACAAATTCAATTGATGATAAACCAAAGAAAAGCGACTCAAATTACATACTTCCTAGAGTCATCCCTCCCCCGAAATGACCAAAATGTCCCAGACTCAAAAACCATTTTATTAATAGACTATAGTGTCACCCAAATGAGGAGACACTGATAATATGTGTATTTAATTATTACAACTATATTTACAAATATTTAAGCTCAATTCAATAAACAATAAAATAGACATTTAGACTATGATTTCTCTCGATTTATTGTACCTCTTACAGATTATGATAAACTCGGCTACTCCCACATATACGTAATCACACCCCTCTACAGTTATTGTATATGTTCCAAAAACAATTAGACTACGATTTACTTACACATATTCATTATCGCTTTTTTACAATGCCAATGAGCGAAAATGGAATCTGATAATGATGATATTGTCACCTCTCACCAGGACCATGTTGATCTTTAAAAATCCAATCATCTAGCATGTCATAATTGATGCTACTACTTTTATCAGTGAAATTACTTGGTTATAGGCAACAATGGTTGTCACAGAGTATTTATATTCAATGAGGAAGCACATTTATGACTGAATAAATAATGTTTATTGAGTATCAAATTAGACGTGCATGGCAAACTTTAATGATCCATAGTTGTTCATCAAATAATATTACACTATATACATGTTCTTTAACTCCTATGGATATAATTTCTCTTGATTAATCTCTCAAGTAAATTAATATCAATACTTGTATATGTGTTTATATATAAATATAATCATTATTTTGTAAGTAGTTACAGTGGTTATCTTGCAATCTTGAGATAAGCAAATTACATTTATCATTATATATATCTTTCAATTTTTGGCAAGTGCATTTTGAAGTGATTTTGTTATATTTGGATGTGCTTATCACATTTGTTATTATATATATAGGAAATGTAACAAAACAAAATGTTTCAATTTCCAATATCCTGTTAATTAAATATTTAGTATAAAAACTAAGAAAAATGTAATAAAATAAAGTATTTCAACTTCCAATATATATATATGTATGTATATACAAATTACCAAAAGTTTCTAAAAGTCATTTTTTTTCTTTCAATTCTCTCGATGCATTATGGACCACCATGTCAACCAATGGTGCGTTGAGGAAAATTGAAGGAAAAAGTTATGAAGAGGAACCAAATCCATTTTGCATCGCTTCGATTTTGTTGCAGTAAATAATTTATCTTTTCTAAGGCGTTTTCGTTAGTTATTTTACTTGTTAGAAGGAACATGTTTTTTATGTTTTTTATGTACTTAATTTAAGAGTTTGAGTTTGAAAACAAAATATAATTTGATGGTTGTTTGGATGCATTGATTTTGAATTCAAAAAATATTCAAATTCTATATAATTTAAATAACTTAGAATTTGCTTTTGAAATTATAATTGTTTTATTGTTTAAATAATGTGTAAAATTCAATTGTAATTATACCTAATACTTAAAGTAAGAATTCAATAATAAATCAAGTATCTAGTTTAGTTTAGTGGTATATGATTGTTAGTTATTATAAATTGTTAGTGAGATATATCCGATTCATTATAATCGGTTAATTAGGGATGTATCTATGTATATTTAGTAGGAGCAAGGATGGTGGTCATCAAGTCATTCGATATCGTGCCATAGATCCATTGGAGGACTATGGCATCAAGGCGAGACCAAAGTTCAGCCTCTTCCTTAGTCGGAGCTTTCACTTTGGCGGTAACATCCGTGCCAGCAGACGATTCAGGCTCTGCAGGTGGAGGAGGGATTATATGCTCAATGACCAGAAATGCACGACAGTGAATGCGAAAGAGTTCCGCCCACGAGGAGTATTGCCCATTCTCCATCTCAAGAACAACGGGTATGAAGTTCTTAATGTTTGTGACAGTGAGTGCTGGGTGGAACTTGTATTTGTCAGCCATGGAAGGAATACAAAGATCACAGAGAAAGAGAGAGAGAGAGAAGAGGTCTCAAGGATCGACCACGTCTGATACCATGAAGGCAAATTAATTCCTCATCTTTCTCAATAATATTCAACGTGATATATACAAAGTCTAAGCAAACTACTAGCCTATAATTTAGGATCTAAATTGACTAGTCTATAAATATTCACCTACTAAATATATATAGATACATCCCTAATTAACCGATTCTAATGAATCGGATATATCTCACTAACATAAATGACAAGAGTTTAAACCTTGCTAATAATAATAATAAAAGTATAAAAAAAGTACATTTTTAAAAATAAATAGCATATAGTGGTGGTGGTTGACGGTGGTGACCGGAGCGATGGCGGCGATGATGGTGGTTGGAGGAGGCGACGGAGGTGGCCGGAGGTGTTGGTGGCGGCGGGAGGTGGCACAAGTCATGGTGGTTGAAAGTTGTTGTAGTGGTGGTAAAAAGAAGGTGAGATGTTAATAATTGATCAAAATTTCAAATTTAAATTATTATGATTTAAGATGAAATTAGTTTTATGGAATTAAGTGATTTAGAATTCTAACACAATTTTAATTCCAAATTTTAGTTATATTCCCAAACAATTGAATTGGTTTTAGAGACCTGTAAGTCCAGTTGGCAACAAACAAGGTTAGAGGGGGGTGAATAGTCTTTTTTAAAACTTGAGGGTTGACTTGTAAATTTTTTAAGTTGGCAGCGGAAAATTGAATCTTGTCAGTCAGCTGATATTGGTCAGCTGGCTGAAGCTTTTAAAATAACTTAGACTGATAAAAGTTGGTCAGCTGGCTGACATAACAGTTTTCAAAGAGTTTAGTTTTTAAGGTAGATCATTGTATATAAAGAAGAAACTGAAAAACAATTTTCCAGAACAACTAAACAAACAATTATGTTAGAACTGACTGACACTTAATTAGTTGAAAAACTTTTTAAGTGTTAGGTCAGTTTGCAAGAGTAGATAATAACTGACAAATCAATTGAAGTGGTTCACAGTAAAACTGCTACGTCCACTACCAAGTTGGTCAGATTTGGATTTTTTAAGTACACTAATTTTATTAAAAATCTAGTTGACCTCTAATGGATCAGTGTACAACAAAAGACCAGTGTTTATGGAGAATGATCGAGTAACAATCAAACTCGTGAGATAAACTGACTGATTTCAAAATTTATATAAAATGGATGACTCAGTGTTTGCCTAAACAATAACTAGAAATAAATATTCAAGGGGGATTATCTAACTAAAGTTTTAAGAAGACTAAGGCACAGAGAGAATTCTTTAAGGTTAGAACGCTTCAGACTTTTATATCTACAAAAATGCTTCCAGTGGGTATTTATAGATGAACTTCAAGAGTAACCTGTTAGGAACACATTTGAATTTGAAAATGTGTTTGGCAGAGCATACGTCTCTTCACAAGATCACAAGGATCTTGTTGGGAAGATTATCTAACAGAATATCTACCAAAAGTACAAAATGAGAAAGCGTCAGTATAGTAGATGTTCAAGTAAATGAGGAAAACTAGCTGACACTTAAAAAAACGTTATGGTCAGTTTAACAGGTAACTGACAAAGAATTTTAGGCTGACCAAAATAACTTAAAGCTTTCGACTGACAACAAGTGGAATGATTTTAAGCAAATTTAATTCAATGCAAAATTCAACAAGACCTCAATTCCAATTCCAAGCTATGGAATGAGGTATCCAAACACACCCAGAGAGTTGTTCAAAAATATACTCCCTCTGTTCCGGGTAAAGACTCTATTATTTCATTTTTGGATGTTTCACTTAAAGAATACACTTTAAAAAACCAAGGTATATAAATATCATTTTATTACTAATGAGCTATTAAAAATATCATTTTCTTAAAACATTTTACTGTCAAAGAGGGACTCCTTATCTGAAACAAAAATAATAATTAATATGAGGTGGTCAATTGGGGAAGTGTGCCACAATTTATATCACTTTCATGAACATGTCTAAACGCATCCCTTATTCACATCTTCTACATTTAGAATTACTTAACAAGTTTTAATTATAAAGATCAATTCAAATAGTAGTTTAGAAGAAAAAAAACTCAATTACCTCTTGTTCGAGTTATTGTTATTCAAAAACTTCAAATTTATCATTCATCCATAAATATAACTAGTGTTTGTATCCGTACATAAAACATATGGTATATATGTTTTTCAACTAAATTATATATACAAAATTAAAAAAAAAAAATTAAGGGACGCTGCTTAACTAAAAATATATAACAATAAGATTAGTCATTATAGATTTTGAAAATTAATCATTTTCTACAACATAATTTTATATATGATTATTCAATTGAAAAAAAAAACAAACACCAAAATGATCATTTAGTCACATTATAATTTTGACATGAATCAAATAATTCAAAAGACTTTAACATTACTACATTCATCCCAAAAGAAAAGTATGACGATAATTTAAAAACGGATGAAAATTTCATTTCAATAATTTTTGAATAGACACAAAGGGAACGATGAATAATAATTTTGGGTCGGAAGAAGTATATATTTACTGATTAAATATCATCTAATAGAAAAAGGTAATAATATGTATAGTTGGCTCCCCAAAGAAGTCATTAAATACCATGTTAATTACGTCCTCCCTCCGTTCTGAGTAAAAAGTTATTGTTTGAAAGTCAAACTTTTGAAAAAAAATGACACTTTTAGTAATCCACTAGTAATAAAATGAATAATTGCGGGCCGGTTCTTTATTTAGAAATTATAATTTCTCTGGTGCGTTATTTTTTATCCAACTGCATAAGTCCCCCTTTTTTTCTTCTAAAATGCCCCTCCTTCTCCTATTGATGGATATCAATCACCGGAGTTAACACGAATTCAAAGAAAATAGATCTAAAAATATAGGACTTAACATTTTAATTAGTTCCGTTTTAATTTTTTTTTTCATAGAACTGGATAATTTGAGCTTGTCAATTTTAGAGTTGGAATTTTCCTAAATTCTATATTGACAAATTATTTCGATTTTGTTAATTTATTTTTACATCCTCTAATTTTTCAGACCTGCTTACTTAAAGCACATATGTAGATCCGAAATTTTTGGATATGTAATATATGAGAAGTACATAACTTAATTTTTAAGAAAATAACATTATAAATATAGATTATAACTTTATAGATGGATTTAATTTATTTTTTAAAAGATCTGGGTAAACACCGAGTCAAGGTATTTTAACGGGGAAGAAGGAATTTTTTTTTGAAGTAAAATGCCAAAGCTAAGCTATATATGTTGGGCAAAAGAATACAATATATATTCCTCATGTACAATACAATAGGACTTTTTGAAATTTGAATAATGCTCACAAGCATGATTGACACAAGTATCAAGGAATATAAAAAGACATTTTATATGGATTAATGTGAAGTGTAATGATACATTTAATTTTGGCCAAAATACGAAAATAACCCTGAAGTTTCCACCAAATCCAAAAATGGTACCCAACCTAAGGTTTGTGCCATATGCATACCTGACATTACAAATTGTCTCATATTGCACCCTAGCCCTAACAGGCGTTAGAAGACTAACAGAAAGTTAGCATCATGTGCATCTCACATGCAGGGGTAATTTCGTCATCTCACATGAAGTAGCTAGCAACCGCCCATCATTAGTAAGAGTAAAACAGGCAATCCTCGAATCATGAGCCGTTATAAACTTGGTCCTCTTTGTTGCATAATGCTCCACCATAATCTGCCCCTTCTGCAACCCCAGACACACCAACACCATGGACCCCGAAACATGAGATACCTCACAGAGCCCCTTAGGATTTGCAATCGTCTCAATTTGATGCAACAATTTCAAGTCAGCGAAATTATATACGAATATCTTTTGCAACAGAATGACGACAATTCGGTCTCGTCTGAGGCGAACGAATTTGACTTTGAGGCATCGAAAGGAGAGCTCACCGATGCATCGATTCGGTGGTCGTCCCAAATCATAACCTTATTTAACTGTGCATCGAGGCTCGGGACCGCCCCCAACTACGGCTAGAATGTTGCAAAATAAAAGCATCTGGACGACTCAAATACCGCCGCTAGAATCGAAGTCACGACGGAAAATCTCGCGGAAGGGGTCGCAGTTGAAGATACGGAAACCGCGGTCGGTGCCGGCGGCGAAGCAACCGAAATCCTGATTGAAAGAGAGGTGGAGGAGGGTAGGGAGGACTGAAGAGGAAGGAGAGCGAGTGGTAGGGTCGGGGGGCTCAGCGGAATTAAGTATTGAGCAAGTAGATGAGGTTTCGTCGAATGAGAGATCGAAGGGAGGGGGGGTCGTCGAAAGAGGGGTGTAATCGAGAGGGGGAATCGGTAAAATTAGTAGGGGAGTCGAGGGCACCGGAGGGAGAGGAGTGGTCGTCATCGTCTTGGGCCATGGAGGAGTTGGAATTAGGGTTTGGGGTTGGATTATCGGACCACGACGGAGAAGGAGGAGGAGGTGTAGAGGCAGGGACAGTGGTTGTTGTCATGGATTTCTTTGGAATAAGGTTTTATCAATATTGGGACGAAAACGGAACGACTGACTCGTTCTAACATGTGCCCCAGAATTTTATCCCGTGGCATTACCAGCACCCCAGAATTTTTTGATGAAAATAACGAAATTACCCCTGCATGTGAGATGCACATGCTAACTTTCTGTTAGTTTTCTAACGCCCGTTAGGGCTAGGGTGCAATATAGGACAATTTGTAATGTCAAGTATGCGTATGACACAAACCTTAGGTTGGGTACCGTTTTGGAATTTGGTGGAAACTTCAGGGTTATTTTCGTATTTTGGACTTTAATTTTTTTCCAGATAACATGTAAAGTTGTACTTATATTAATAAATGGAGAACCTTCTATTTTTAGAAAGAAAGTTTTGACGAAATATATCATTTTATAGATGCATCTGTCTTTATATATATATATATATATATATATATATATATATATATATATATATATATATATATATATATATATAATACAATAGAGCTCAGTCTCATAAAGAGCGGCTGAGATCGCTTAATTGACTTTATATCAAACGGCTGACGTTGTATATTTATGTTTATATCAGACGGCTGAGGTTACGTATTTATAACTGTATCTAACGGTTGAGATCCATTCAACCGTTGAGATCCATTCACGACTCCTCCTCAGAGTCCCCCTCTCACTCTCCCGGTACAACTCCAACTCTCTTTCCTTTCCCCGAGTGTTTCTCCGGCGTTCTTCCAATTGAAATGGGTTTCTCCTCCTTTTCTCCGAGTCTCATAAAGGCGGCTTCTCCCTCTCTCTTCATCTCCAAAATCAACCGGCCCCAGCGAGACCACCCCTTCGTTCATCCATCTTCGCCCTTCTTCCCCGGCGAATCTCACCATCTGCCCCTTTACCAAATCCACCGTTTACCAAACCCACTGCCCTCCCCTCCCGACCTTCGCCCCGCCGCGAATCTCAAAGAAAGGAAATCGGTAAGTTTCTCATTCCGATTAATCGTTGGGTTTCCGTCTTTTGGGTCGGTACATTGCTTTTTTCCGTATTTGTATAGTTTTAATTTCCACAGTATTTGGATTTCAGGCTGCAAGCCGTCGTTGGGTTTCCTTCGCCTTCTCTAACAGCTGTAGCTTCTCCCCGAATTTACAGAGAGCTGCTCGATTCTCCTTAGTCTCTGTAATTTATTTTTCCTCTTTTTTATAGTTTAATCAAAAGGGTATTTGTATAGTTTGATCAAAAGGGTATTTCTGTATAGTTTGATGGATTGTGTTAATTTGGATTTCAGGCTACAAGATTATTTGGGACAACAATATTTGAAGCTTCTTGTCTTTGGCTACTTCCAGGTAAGTCTTGGGTATTCGTTTGTCGTTTTGTTATGTGTTATTGGATTTCCGATTGTTATGTGCTGTTGGAGGGACTGACATGGGGCGGCGACCAGCTGAGGACGACGTGGATGGATAGAGGGAGAATAGCCATATTAGTGTTTTGGTGGAAAGCACGTGCTTGAGAGAGTCAGTGGATTGAAATTGTAAGTTTCTCTTTCTTTTGTCATCTGGGTCTCCCGCCTTGAAATTGTAAGTTTCTCTTGCTTCTATTCATGTAGACATTTTTGTTGATTGACTTTGCTATCTGTTCTTCTTTGATTATTTCCCATTTCTACTCTCTTAATTTCTTAATTTCTGTCACATAAGTGTTCTTAGCTTCAAAGAATTGGCTTAAATGGAGAGGGGCAATTAAAATTGGAAAAGAAATACTAATCAATTTTTGTGAAATACTAATCAGTTGGTGTATCTCTGGAATTCGTGGTTTTTGTGTTAGTGGACAATGACACCCATATTAGTGTTTCTTCAGGTTTGAACAGCTGACGGAACTGAAGTCAACATTGATGAGATTCGATTGGCTTCCGACGTTTCTGATCGGTACCTGCCTTCTCTCCATGCCATGACCTCTTAGCGCTCAAATTCAAGGTTTGCATCTATTTCTTCTTTTAAGTTTACCGGCCGTCTTCAACAGATCTGTTTTGTCTTATTAATTAAACCGGATTTTCTGTCCAATATGATTGCGACTTTATTGTTGTCGATTGGATAATTAACGAATTTTTTTAATTTTGATTTTAATTTCGATGAGGAAAGCGGTAATTTGGAATTGATGGTGGGCATGTTTTGTATATGTTATCGAGTTTTGGTATTGGGTCTGCATGTGTGTGTGTGTTTGTGGGTGCTAGCATGTTTGTGTGATTTGGCTAAGTTCAGTCGGATTGGATAATTAACGAAATTTTTTTAATTGGGAATATAAAACAGATCTGTTTTGCATTTCACAGAAGCTCTTTGGTTTCTGGGTTTTTTGTTTTTGAAGCTCTTCAGTTAAACCAGATCTGCTTATTAATTAAACCAGATTTTCTGTCCAATATGATTGCGACTGTATTGTTGTCTGATTGGATAATTAACGAAATTTTTTAATTGGGAATTTTGATTTTAATTTCGATGAGGGAAGCGGGAATTGGAATTGATGGTGGGCATGTTTTGTATATGTTATCGAGTTTTGGTACTGGGTCTGCATGTGTGTGTGTGTTTGTGGGTGCTAGCATGTTTGTGTGATTTGGCTAAGTTCAGTCGGATTCGTATCTCTATTTACAGGATTTCCCGGTTGTATTATTCAAGTTTTAGTAGTTTTGTGATTTAAAAGAGAAATATTTAATTTTTTGGGTGGATTTGTGTTTGGTCAAGTAATTTCGAGATTTGGGGAATTTTTGTACTCTTTTGGGAATTTCTCTCTCCTACATAAGAGAAAGGCTTGAATTTTATTTGTTAATGGGGCCATTGGGAAGTGGAAGAGAAAAAAAGGAAGAGAAAGGCTTGAATTTTATTTGTTAATGGGGCCATTGGGAGGTGGAAGAGAAAAAAAAAAGTGTGCTGTGTGTGAGGGTGTACGGCAGAGAGAAGAAGAGGGAGTCAAGGAGGGGGTTAATGCAGGTGGGTATGTGTGTATAGAGGAATTGAGTATTTGGGTTCTGACTTCTGGTGTATTTGTTGGGTGTGTGTGTGTTATAATGGAGTATTTGGGTTTGTCGATTGGGGGGGGGTGTGCGCTTAGAATGTTATTGACGGGAGAGAAAGGCTTGAATTTTATTTGTTAATGGGGCCATTGGGAAGTGGAAGAGAAAAAAAAAGTGTGCTGTGTGTGAGAGTGTACGGCAGCAGAGAGAAGAGGAGTCAAGGAGGGTTTAATGCATGTGGGTATGTGTGTATAGAGGTAATGCAAGATCAATTTTTGGCTTTCATTTCCGTACGACTTATCTCTCATTGACATAGCTTGATCAATTCATTTGGAGGCAAACCCTTGATAGTGGGAAGGAATGGGTGATCCGATTGGGGTCAGTGGCATGTTTGTCATTGGCGGCAAAGATGGAGGAACGTTATGTACCAGCATTGTCCCCATATAAAATGGATGATTGTAATTTTGAAGGCAAAGTAACTAAAAGAATGGAACTTATGGTTTTGGATACATTGGGATGGGAAATGGGGTCAGTTACTCCGTTCGCTTATCTCCGCTATTTTATCTCTAAGTTTTGTGTTGGCTCAGACTTGAAGAATTGAATTTCAGGGCTATGGAACTCATTTTGGCTATAGTTGAAGAGATTAATTTGGTGGAGCATAGACCATCTGTGGTTGCTGCATCAGTAGTCTTGGCAGCTTATAATGGCAACTTGACAAGAAACGAATTGGAGTCCAAGATTAGTGAAATCCCATCACGGGGGTGTCTAGAAAGAGAGCATATACATTCATGTTATAAACTACTGCAGGAAATTGAAATGAAGAAAAGCAACACTCCGGTTCCCCGAAATTTATTGCAAAATCGGTCTACTTCTTCGGAAGTTTTGGGGAATTCATCAATCAAGAGACAACTTACATTTAATGAATGTGATGAAAATTGTCCAATACATAAAATTCGTCGCCAATAAAAGTGAAATCTGTGCCTGTCAAAGAAGGTTGCTTGGAATTTTTTTATAGAATGATGTTATCTTTCTTAGCTGATGATTGATAGTTACTGTGATAATAGTAATCCGCTAAAAAAAGTTTTGTTAAAAAAAAAAAACAATGTAATTATCATGATTCTTTCCCATAATATGGCTTAAAAGTATATCTAGATTGAGATTTTCATCTAATTAAGTCAAATGGAAATTCAATAAATAGATCTTGCAATATTCAGCGAATCAACTTCTCTATTTGTTCAGATTTGGAACACCATCTAATTTTAGTTTTTACTCCACTTTATTAGTGTACTTTTTTTTTGTGCATAACACTTATATATCGTAATTTTAAAAAATAAACTCTTTAAATAAAATTAAGAAAAAAATACTCAACTTTAGGCAATTACTCATCAAAATATGTTATGATAATAATTAATTTAATTAAGCAATAATTGTAGGGGATAAGTAAAACTTAGTACTGGTATTGGATATAAATTTTAAATAAAATCAATTCATTTTCCTTATTCTATTTATTGAGTAAAAAAAACTCTTTATAAAAAAAATGCAAGGAGAATATTATAAAGCAATTCGTATAAGGTTTTTCACCGGATAAAAAGAATATAGTATGATTCGTGATAAATATTTTATCTGTTTTTTAGCTGCCAATGTGTCTCAGTTTATTATTAATTTCCTGGATATTTGATAAATTAAGCATCCCAGACATCATATAGCATCATCTAGGGATACTTTAAATTTTTATTCCAGTATGGATGATCATATTGTTTTAATTGGTTACCGAGAGGTCTTTATTTTTAATTTTTTATTTTAGACTCTTTTTAAAACATGATTAAATCATATATCGATTTATTTAAATATTTACACCCTCCAATACTGACATTCTCTCCTGCTCGCGCCGTGCCATAGGCACGGGCACAAAGACTAGTATATATATATATATAAACATTATAATCTTAAATGAGAGGGAGTACTATTTTTCTTTCTTTTTTTCATCTCTCCTTTTTTCGTGTGTGTAGGAATGTCCAAACTGTGGTACGTGAAGTACCTCCTCTGATATACAACTACAACAATCCTTTGAAGATACAAAAATTATACACTTTATTCTAAAATTATTGTAATATTTTTATTGTTCGATTATTCAAAAAATTATATTCTTTGTAACTTACATTTTAAGAATAACACTTCTATCACCTATTCTTATTTTTTCTTTCTATTTTAATTATGATTACATATTTTAAAAGAATTAATTACACATTATACCAAATTTTATAATCAAATCAATTGCATTTTTTAATCCTTCCCCGGTCAAACTAAATATCAATTTTTGCATGGTAGAAAATGAAAATATCATCCCCAATTACTATTCATTCCGTGTCAAGCAAATAATTAATGTTTGAAATTTAAATTTTTTAAAAAAATGATACTTTTAATAACAAATTAATATTTCAAAATAATATAATATTTACATATCTTAATTTTTAAAAATAAATCTTTTAAATAAAACTCTTCGTTCATTATTCATGATAGAGTATAAGTTTGTGCTCGTACTATACCAGTTGAGCACGTGGCCTGGTCAATGGTCATCCTAGTACAATAATTTCAACCGAAAAGTTACTCGATCCGTTTTAAAAGTAGTATTATCTTGATTTGACTTTTTCAAAATTGTAAAAGATGATTCCATAATACTTCAGGACAATGATTTAAGAATGGTGAGATTATTTCTCTTGCTTTAAATTGAGTGTTCATTTATAAATAAATAATAATAACTATGTCCTAGTGTCTATTTTTGTTAGTGATCATGAAAAATAGACATTAATTTAAGAACGAGGGAATATACGCTAATTACTACTTCCTTCGTTTCATACAAATTATTCATTATTTTATTTGATAATGTTTCAATTACAGAGTCTATTTTATTAAATTATAGTTAAAACTCCATAATTGTTTTACTTTTCCCTCTACACATAACTATAAACATTTTGGTTATGCTTAAACATTAGTTTAAGTATGATCAACTTTGTTATATCCTCAATTATTAACTTTTCAAATATACTCTTATTCAACTGAATTGAGTTAGGTTCAATTTGACAAGTTTTGAAATTCAAGTATGAGTTGCTTAACGCGGTGTTACAAATTTAGTTAAGATTCATGAAAATAGAAAAGAAGACGTACGGTACATATTTCTATCAACCGAAAGTAGAAAAGAAGAATACGAGACTATACGAGTAATGTATTACTTGGACAAACAGCCTTCTTTTTCCGGGAAACTACGGTCGTCTACTGACTACTGTACATGGCCGTTTTGAGCTTTAAGTCGTATGCATGTTTACACGTTTGTTGGTGTTCAACTGTTGACTTTAAATCTGTGTCAATTGCGCCCTTCTCTCCTATTTGGATCTCTGCTGTGCTGGGAGTCTGGGACTTGCTCCAATTGGGCTGGGTTCTGCTCCCCCGCTGGACTTTGCCAGGGACTTCCAATACGGGCTCCAATTATGACCGGATAGCCAAACATGATTAGCTCCCTTTTTTTAAAAAAGGATTGAAATTCTGGCCGGGATTTTCAACAACTTTAGAGGACAATATTTTTTCAAACGCCCTAAACGTCGCATCCTAAAAATACTAAATGTCACACTTACTTAAAATCTAAATTACCAAATTGCCATTTTGTAAAAAAATTACATTTATTTCTTATCCTTCCCCACATTTCCATGAATTTCAATAATGGATACTCTCACTATCAAATTTTACTCTCCAATAATCCCAACAACAATGTGAATCCAGATAATGCGAATTCGGACAACAATGCTCATATAAATTCTTATTTTATGGTATGTTCCACAATTTAATTTTTTTTTTAATTTTTGTGTGATTTTATAGGCTAGATACAGAGTTGAAACTCAAACTACCGAAATTTGCTTAAAGTCGCCAGCCCCTAGGGACTTAAGCTCAACAAAGCCATTAAACCCTGACAACTTATACTCATTGAAGCTGTCAGACTCTGGCGACTTAACCTCATTTAAAGAGTCTGGCGACTTACATAGATGTAAGTCTAAAGAGTCTGACGACTTACATAAATGCAAGTCTAAAGAGTCTAACAATTTACATAGATGCAAGTTTAAAGATCTGGCAGCTTACATTAATGTAAGTCTAAAGGGTCTGACGACTTACATATATGCAAGTCTAAAAGGTCTAGCGACTTACATATATGCAAGTCTAAAAAGTTTGGCGACTTGATGAATTTTCAAAACTCTAGGCTAGTCGCCAGGGTCTATGGAGTTAAAATCAATTAGTTTACTAGGGTTTTCGACTTGCATGAATGCAAGTCTAAAAAGTCTGGGGACTTATATCGATAAAAGTCTAAAGAGTCTGGCGACTTATATCGATGCAAGTCTAAAGAGTCTGGTGACTTACATTGATGCAAGTCTATAAAGAGTTTGGGGACTTACATTGATGCAAGTCAAAAAAGTCTGGCGACTTACATCAATGCAAGTCTAAAGAGTTTGGCGTCTTACATTGATGCAAGTTTAAAGGGTCTAACGGCTTACTTTAATGAAAGTCTAAAGAGTCTGATGACTTACATATATGCAAAAAGTCTTTCGGCTTGCAAGGAGTTAAGCCTAAGTTCCCTAATGACTTAACCTAAGAAATCGTGGTCGCTTGTTGCCAACCTGAGGCAAAATCGACGTCACTTGTTGTCGGCCTGGAGAGAAATCAGGTAGAGTGAGAAAATTTGTTTAAGAGGGGGATGTTTGGTTAAATGATGAAAAAGTAGTGGGTTATTTTGTTTTAAGGTGAAGGAAGATATAATTGTAATATGATCATTTAAAATTGTGAGACATTTAGTAAATAGGGTGCGACGTTTAGTGTCTCCCTATTTTTTAAACCGTTACAATGCACTTTTTATGCATCGTATTACACAAATGTATGCATCATCCCTTATCAATCAATACATCACCTTATCAATGATGCATCAAAAGTACACTAAAGCAGTTTAAAAAAATATATAACGGGGTCTAAAGTTGTTGAAAATTCACCAAAGTGTACCGATCTACAATTTTTCTTAAATAAGTTCTAATCTCATTTGAGAAATAGTAATTCGCCCTCCTCCATCTCTTTTAATTATAAAAAAAAAAAAAAAAACTAGTTTTATACCCGTGCGTTAAACGCACGGACAAAAGTTTTTTTTTATTTAATAATATTCAAGTAAAACGATTAAATAAATATCATTATTGAAAATTTAATATAACATTTTACGTTGATTTGAGTCAGTTTTTTATTATTATTCCTCACTCTTACATTAAAGATAAGATTCATATATTCCCTTCTAACTTATTATATAAACAAAAATATTAATTAAGAAAGTCAATTACATTTTGTGTAAAGTACTAATCATAAGTTGCAATGTATTAAATATCATTATTTTTTATGATATAATTATTGTTATATTTTTAAGTTATGAAAAATCAAACGTTTGACCAAAATATGAGGTATTATTTATTTAGTAAAAAAATAATATCATAAATTAGAAAAAAAGATAAAACATGAATAACTTTGAATCTACTTAATAATAAAAATTAAAAGATGTAACAAACATAACAAAAAATTACATTGAGTAAGCGAGAGAGATCTATTTAAACGTTTTTTCTTGTTCGAAATGGCAGTAAGATTTGAACATTCTTCATAATTTGTTGAATCAACAATGAGTGAGATACTTAAACTTATGAAAGGTGAGTAGGTATAGAAATTGCTCTTCCATGTATCGTGTACTTGTGTAGTAGCTGAAAAAAAATATGTAACGTTTTAAAAATATATAAAATAAAATATTTAATAAAATTTACGTTAAAATAGCATAATATATATATATATATATCGTCTCATTCGTGATATCCAATAAATGAATAACTAAAGTAGGATGTGAAACATTTTGATTAAAACCTCTAATATTATATTACTGAGAAGCAACATTTTCTGCAACACAATTTATATAAGATTATTAAATTAAAGAAATGAACACCAAAAAATCATCCAAACATACTATTATTTTCAATTCGCTGACTAAATAATTCAAAAGACTTTAATACACCTCATTCAAAAGACTTCAACAAAATTATTGATGAAGAATATTTTTTTCTTATGACCATTTCTAAAATGAGAAATGAACTGCTTGGCCCGATAGGCCCAAAACTGAGGTGCGTGCTTGGCACATTTTCTTCAGTCATGAGTGAAGCACGTGCAATCCAAAGTCCAACTCGAAATCATGCAACGGGCACCGGTCATACTTTGATCAGTTAGGATCGAGAGCCCAACATTTATCCCTCAGAATCTAGGGGCTAAATATCAAGTTGGCAAGTGTATAGCGAGCTGCGAGCTGGATGCAACGAACTGGGGGCTAAACACCCAGCGAACAAGGGATCAGCGAGCAGGCTTACCATTTTTGGTTATGTAAATAACGGTCATCATGAACGTGGGCAGCTACCTCCAGAAAACTCACTTCAGCATTCATGACGAGGCCGTTGTGCTGGACGTGGCAGTTAATATGCCCGCCATATACGCTGACATTTAATGGGGAGTCATTCAGTCTCCCGTGAAAGCTATAAAACCCCCTCAAAACAAAGGAGGGATGTACGTGATTTTTTACTAGGGCTAAACTCTGTCAATTTGCTTACTCAATCGAGTGTTTGCTAATTCTCACGCCGGAGAGAATTTGCAGGGTAAGCCCCTGCCTAGTTCACCGTTTGAGTTTGTTTTTCAGGATTGGGCCTTACCTCACTGAATCGATCGTATGCTTGTCTCAAGGTTTCCTTGGGATCTTTCTTGAAGGAGTCAAACTGCTGGATGAATGAATACTTTCTGTTGTCTCTTGTGTCTTGGTCTCCTTCCAAGTATTCTACAAGAGCTTCTCACATCTCTTTTGCAGTGGTACACCGGATCACTTGTCGGTAAGTGCTGGTGTCTAGAGAGCTAGTTATGATGTTGATTGCTTTGCTGTCTAGCTCTACTAGTTTTCTGTCGTCCTCTGTTCATTCTGATTCTTCTTTGGGTACTTCGGCAGGATTTCCAGTGATGGATGCTAGAAGGTTGGCCTTCATTGGTACATGTCTTCCTTCTTGTATGCACTTCCATAAACTGTTGTCAATAGAATTCATAAAACGCATTACTTTATCCTTCCAAACATCGAAATGGCCTTCGTCCAATATTGGGACGTGATTCGCATTTGATGTAGGCAGCATGTAGTGTGTTTGTGCCATTTGATCGAGTCTCTCAAGAGTTTAATCTCGAAAAAATAGTTTTCAAAGAGTTAGGCTCTGATACCAATTGTTAATCCCAAATGGCACAATAATAAGCTAGAAGGGGGGTTGAATAGCTTATTATACACTTAAAAACTTTTCGAATATTTTCCTAAAACAAGCATTTTTTTTTTTTGGAAAACAGGACGACACCTGCTAGATTTTATTAAAATAAGAAAAGGTACAAACTTAAGGGGGACAACCAGCCTAACCCGAAAAAGGGGGGACAAAGGAGCCTTACCTAAAAAAGGAAATACAAATCAAATAAGAAGAGAAAAAAATCAAAGCTAATGAACAAGTCTAATATACGGAGTCTCATTCTTATCCAAGATAACAGAGCCACGGATACAAGGAGGGAGCTCACAAAGAGCACCAAAATGAGAAGTCATAGAATCACAGCCCAGATTGGCGAGAAGATCCGTAACACTATTAGCTTGACAGAAGCAGTGACTGAAGTTGAAATCCATATCCTTATGAATATCCAAAACCTGCCGAATAATAGACCAACAAGGCCAAGGGATTTTGTGACCCAAAGTAATAGAGTCAACAAGAACTTTAGAATCCATTTCAATGAAAGCTCCCCGAAATCTAGCATCACGAAGCCAGCAAACGCCCTTGAGTAACGCTTTTGCCTCAGCAACAGTGTTAGAAACAACACCAAAGAAAGAGGAAAAAGCAAAAATAATGTCTCCCCTACTATTACGAACAATGCCACCCCCACCACTAGGGCCAGGATTCCCACGAGAAGCTCCATCAACATTAAGTTTGACAGAAGAAGAAGGTTTAATCCAATGAATCAGCTGAATTTTACGATGTAAATTAACTGAATTCTGATGCGTAGAGCGGGCAGCAAGAATAGTCGCCAAATCAGACTGAATGGAAGCAATAAGACGAGAGGGGGATTTACCATTGCCATCATACTTAAGGCAGTTTCTATTCGTCCAAATGTGCCATAGAATCAAAGAAGGAATAAGAATATGGGGAAGAGAAACTTTGGAATGAAACCACCGACCCAAACAGCATTGTTGAAGGGATAAAGCACAATGTTTAATCTCATATTCAGAACTGAACCAAGACCAAATATGATAAGCAGTCGGGCTATGAAGAAAAACATGATGAAAGGTCTCAGTGCTACCTGAATTACATCTTTGGCATTTAGAAACAATGTAGAAACCTTTATTAATAAGGGCTTCATTAATCGGCAGCCTGTGGCGAAATAAACGCCAGATGAAGACACTGATCTGCCTAGGAACTGCACGGTGCCAATAGAATTTGGTAGAAAACAGGATCTGAGATGAAGATCTGAGCATCTTCCAAGCTGAAGAAATTGAAAACCGACCGCTCGTAGAGAGAATCCAGCAAGGAGAATCATCATGATCAGAAATGTAAGGGGCCTGATCAGTGATGCGTTGTAAATCGGGACTGTGAAGAGCAGAAGCAACAGCAGGCAGTAATTGAGAGGAATTATCAAAAAGATCCTTGACAACAGCCACGGAAATACTAGAAGGTTTAGATATAGGGCCACCATCAAGCCAATTATCAAACCATGGAGAGCAAAGGCCACGACCCACTAACCATTTGAGATGGGACTCAACAAAAGGCCGAATATCCAACATACGACACCAAATATTAGAACCCTTAGAAGTGGCTTGAGTCAGATAAGAGCGAGAACAATATTTGGCTTTAAAAACCCGAGACCACAAAGAATCGTGAGTCCTAAAACGCCACTAGATGTTAGCAGAAAAAGCACGGGTAATATCATGTAAAGAACGAATACCCACTCCACCTTCAGAAACCGGATTACATCACTAAGACCAGGAGATCCAGTGGGATTTATTCTTTCCTTCCAAATGCCCCCAAAAGAAATTTGAGAAAATTCTGTTAATAGTGTGGATGACAGATTTGAGGGGATCCAAGACAGCTAATAAATAGGTAGCGATAGAAACCAACACATGGTTTATAAGAGTAATCCTACCATCAATGGAAAGAAAATTCCCAGTTCAAGAATCAATACGAGACCGAAGCTTCAAAATTAAAGGATCAAAGTACTTCTTCAATTTACGCCCACAGAATAAAGGGCATCCAAGATAAACCAAAGGGAAATCCTTTTTGACATAGCCCAAGGAAGAAGTAATGCGATTTATATGATGAGGGGGAATTTTAGCAGAGACAGTAAAGTTGTTCTTGTTCACATTAATGCGTTGGCCCGAACATGTTCATAACAAGACAAAAGATGCTTGTGTTTAGAGATAGAAGAAGAGCTTCCATTGCAAAAGATGATGATATCATCAGCAAAGGCTAAGTGGGAAACAATAGGACACCCACTAGCAAAAGAGAAAGCCACATGCTGATGAGCTAAATGAAGCGCATTAAGGCCGCGACTTAAAACCTCAGCTGTAATAATAAAAAGAGCAGGAGATAAAGGGTCCCCTTGCCGAAGGCCCCTCGAAGAATTGAAGAAGCCAGAGGGAGAGCCATTAACCAGAACAGAGAACCAATTGTCTGAAATCAATCGCTAGATCATGTCAATATAGCCTTCGCAAAAGCCAAATTGACGCAACACTTTGATAAGGAAGAACCAACTTATTCTGTCAAAAGCCTTTGCCATATCCAGCTTCAAAATCATATTGGAACCAGTAGTTTTCTTCCCCAAATGAGTCATAAGTTCTTGAGCTAGAAGAATATTGTCTTGAATAAGACGTCCCTTTCACAAAGCCACTTGAACTGTCTTCCTTACAAGACTTCCGCTACTTCAATCTCCTTAATAGATTGCAAGTGCTTGTTTTAGGTAGAATAGATGATCCAATGGTTAACCTAAAACAAGCACTTGCAATCTATTAAAGAGATTGAAGTAGCGAAAGTCTTGTAAGGAAGACAGTTCAAGTCTGCCGATTAAGGACTACCGGTAGACTTGACTGAATACTCAAGTCTGGTGTTAAAGAGATAAGTAAAGGAAATAAGAAACAGTTCAAAGGGATGATAAACAGTGAAAGAAGAACACAAGTATTTGAGATGGTTCACACTGTAAAGAGTGCTACATCCACCACCAAGGCAGTCAACCTTGGATTTAAAATGTGCACTATGTTTTCCACTAGTTCTATTACAAAGAATATATCCAATTGATTGTGTACAAATATTTGACTTGTGTTTGGGGGTTGGGAATTGAATATTTGAATAAACAAGATACTCAATTAGTGCAGAAGAATAGTTTAGGGGAACAACAATAAGAAGCTTAAGATAAATGTTGAAGCAGATCTTCTTGTTGTTGTTTTGGACTTCTTGATCAGTTTAAGATCTCTTGAATGCACTGAGTATAAAGACTTTGAGTTGTTGTAGAATTTCAGAGCATTTCAGGACGGTCAGTTCGGTCTTTTTCTTCAGTCTCTAATGGCAGTATTTATAGCTGGAGCATTCTTGAGATCCGTTGGAGAAGACGAAGTGTAACAGCTTTATTAGGTTGAATGCATTAAATGCATGGAGCTGTCTTGTAAATTTCGTCCTCGCTGATACAGAGCAGAGAGTGGTGCAGAGTTGCTTGCAGGAGTTGGTAGCCGAACAATCAGAATTTCAGACCTGCAATAGTTGGTACAGACTGTAAGTGTCAGTCTGTTCACCTGCTCTGTTACTGTTCAGTAGGAGAAAGTCTTCCTGCTTTCCGAAAAGTTGTTTCAAGCGTGTCTGAAAGGTTAGGGGATGTTCTCTATTCAAATTTAAACTGATAAGGACAAATTTGAATTAATCCACTAAGTCTTTGGAGATTGGACACGTCATGCTTGAACATGTGCAGACAAGGTCTACCGCTGGATACTGATGAAGGTCTTCCGGTGAAGCATTGCTGAAGTCTTCCGCTGAACCTGTGAAGCCTGAAAAAACAAACTATTCTATGGCGAGGTTTTATACATAGTTGTCACGCTAATTGATACGCAGCCCAATTAGCCACTAATGTATAAAACTAATGTAATGTATGCGCAGATGTAAATCAAAATACAACTGAGAAACAACAGTCTATTTGCTAGTACAAGAATAAGGGAGTTACTTACCTCGGCCATACACATCCCTATCTCGCCAATGAGGACCGAGCTGAATGTTCGGTACTCCTCTTCTGAATGCCAGTATGGAAGAGCCTCTTCACTATGCCTAGCCTAACAGTGGCAGCTTGCCCACCCCGTCTGTTGGTGTTGATATTGGCTAGGTCGGGCACATTGGCTACCTCAGCAATTATTTTGGCTGCAAGTTCCTGGGTTTCTGGCATTTGAAAGTTATCCCTCTGCCATGAGGGCGAATGAGAGCTCGACGTTTCAACCAGATCGCCTTTTTCCATCCGCGATCTGGTTCTTTTGTCGATTGGAAGTTCGGGGGCAGGCCGCTTTGTTGTTGCTTCAGTGGCAGGGACGGTCGAATTGGAAGCGGCAGGAATGGTAGTGGAAGGAGCAGCAGTGGGGACATGAGTGATAGCCCGACTTGGCTCGTTGTGTCCTCGGCTCGTCCCTCGTCCCGTGTTTGCAGCAGGGACGGTGGGAAGACGGGCAGGCTCCAAGGTGGCCATGTGGGTATTCCTCCTCGTAGCACCCCTCTTCATAGCTTGAAGGAATCTGTTGGAGTCTTCTAGTTGCCTCATATCTGCAAAAGAAGTTATAAAGAATTTTTGAAAATTTGGGGTTGAATTAAGATGCAAGGGAAAGCTAGATGGAAAAATTAATATGCAAACCATTCAGTGAGAAAAGAGGGGTGCAGTTGATCCTAGCTTGCTCGCAATCTGGACACTCACTAGGGAATCTCCCTCAGTGGCAATTTCCCCAGTAAGGGTGGGGTACCACAGCATCAATGGTTACCCTAGGCTCTACTCCTTCTACCGGCCAATTAAGTATACCAGCCAGACGAAGCAGGGGAAGGTCAGATGTAAGGGCCACCCAGTCTTGGCCACTTTTGCCTTCCTTGACACCGAGCAGCTTCCTAAAGGTTTTGGCTAGCTGGGGTTCTTCTACTCGAAATGCATTTCTGTCATACTTGGCAATCTCTAAATCTTATAGGTATGAAGCAAAAGACCATCCGACCCGAGATTCGATGAGCAATGCCTTCCCATCCCAGGTGTCAACCTTGTTGGGGTCGTCAGTAAGGAGTTTGAAGTAGTTGGGGTTGGACCAGCCAGTAATACGACCACTCTTTTTGTCTAAGGAAAATAAAAAGAATTTTTTGAATAAGGCCATGTTGGGCTCAAAACCGAGTAGCCGGCAGGCGACGATATAGGCAACCAGAAATCTTACAGTTGTAAGGGTCAGATCGCACGGAAGGGCATTATTTAAGTTTAGGAATTCAGAAAAAAAGGGATCTAAGGGAAATCTAAGGCCGACGAGGAAAAAATCAAAGTAGAAGACCATGCGATCTCCTTGAAAATTATGTCCATCTTTCTCGATATCCAGGTCGAAGGCTTTGACACGGTAGTTTTTGGGGTCCATACCCAGCGAGTAGAACCAGGCAGATACATCATCCTCGCAAGTCAAGTCATCCCACTTAAATTGGGCGGGAGCATTGGCCACGATCTGCTTGCCCTTGAAAATCTCGAGTCTTTCCTTGTTGGATCGCGGGATGCTCGTGCTAGGAAGCTTATTTTCAGATCGATCATCTTCTTCAAAGTTTATTTGCTTGTTCTCGGTTGGTTTATCTTCTAGTCCGGACGGGGGTCCTAAAGTTTCTTCTATGAAGGTCGTTGGCTCTCGAAGGTTTAACGGGGCTTCTTCCAGCTCGGTCTCTTCGGAGCTAGAGGATTCAGTCTCAAGGCTTTCATCACTTTCAGTTGAGGCTCCGTGGTCATAGCTGCATCCTTCGACCTCAGAGGAATTTTCATCGTCGGAAGACATCCTACAGGAATCGAGGAATACATGTTAAATCCTGCTCGGGTAGGCAAGTAAGAGTAGACAAGCAAAAACCCATGGCAAGGGTTTATTCTAAGACCAATGAACAAGGCACTAGTCAGGTATTCCTCGATTCCCCCCTGTGGGATTGGATAAATTTGCGAAACGCCCAGACCCGTAATGTTCTAAGGTTGGTGCCGTTCGTTGAGAATAGAAAATTCAAGATGAATAGAGAGGAAGTGGGTATCAGACACCCTAGTTTACGATAGATTGACTTTCAGATCGTAACATAACTCATCATGTACCCGGTCGGCATCATCGAACCCTGACTTGGGGTTCTAGCAGCGAAAACAAAGATATAAATTATAGCAGGACTAGCAGTAAGGAGCGAAGAATACCTGTTGACGTTGAGGAATTGAGTTGGAGAAGATCTTGAGAGTCCTATTTGCGCGGCTGAATGCAGAGAAGAGAAGGGGTTCCGGCTCTGATTTTACACAAATTTGGGAAAGTTCAAAATGAAGATGAACTTCTGTTTTTATACAAGGGGAAACCGTCGTTCGGGGGCCGTTTCGAGAATTCATGCCATCATTATGGCACGGAAGCCAAGGCGTTGCATTAAATGATGCATTGGAGTATGAGCCCGCGTGATGGTGCAAGACGGCTAATGGCGGCCCGTCCTTTCAGGGTTAAAATTCTTTGGGCTGGCACCCACTTATAGCATTTGGCTAAAGACAACCCATGGTAAATCCACAAAATGATTCATCTTATAAACGATCAGACTTGAAAAGTTTAGGATACTTCTCCTCGCTCCGAGCATAGATACTCGCCAGACAAGGAGCAGGGGGCTATTGAACTGTCTGGCCCGATAGGCCCAAAACTGAGGCACGTGCTTGGCACATTTTCTTCAATCATGACCGAAACACGTGCAATCCAAAGTCCAACTCAAAATCATGAAGCGGGCACAGGCTAGACTTTGATAAGTTAGGATCGAGAGCCCAACATTTATCCCTCAGAATCTGGGGGCTAAATATCAAGTTGGCAAGTGTATAGTGAGCTGTGAGCTGGATGCAACGAGCTGGGGGCTAAACACCCAGCGAGCAAGGGAACAGTGAGCAGGTTTACCATTTTTGGTCATGTAAATAACGGTCATCATGAACGTGGGCAGTTACCTCTAGAAAACTCGCTTCAGCATTCATGACGAGGCCGTTGTGCAGGACGTGGCAGTTAATATGCCCACCATATACGCTGACATTTAAAGGGGAGTCATTCAGTCTCCCGTGAAGGCTATAAAAACCCCTCAAAACAAAGGAGGGGGGTACGTGATTTTTTACTAAGACTAAACTCTGTCAATTTGCTTACTCAATCGAGTGTTTGCTAATTCTCACGCCGGAGAGCATTTGCAGGGTAAGCCCCTGCCTAGTTCACCGTTTGAGTTTGTTTTTCAGGATTGGGCCTTGAAGAGTTTGGATAGAATTGAAAGCCAGATATCCGAATTATTAAGCCCAATGTGTCCTTGGATTATTTTGGACGCATCAAGAAATAAAAAAAAAACAATTGAAAACAACTAAAATGCCTACTATTTATAAAGCTACAACAGTAAAATCTCTACTTCACCCTTAAGTCTCATGCCAAGTAAGTTGTCCATTTAAACCTATTATATATAAGCAATACATCACCTCAAAACCTATTATGCTCGTACGATGCGAGGTTCGAATAATATTTTTGTTCATTAAAACTATTTATAATAAGATTATATAACTATTTTAGTACTCCATCAGTTTTCAAATTATCGTCTTCTTTGACCCGTCACACCATTTAAGAAAAAAATAATTGACTGTATTATAATTTTTTTGTCCATGTTAGTTCATTTAAGGCCCTTAAACATGTGCCCATAATTAAAATATGTAGAAAATATAAGAGTAAATTGGTAAAAGTGATTTTTTAAAAGAGAAAGTTTTGAAAAATGACAATAATTTTAGAGCGGACGAAAAATGAAAGGAAGATTTTAATTTGAAAACTGAGGGAGTAATAGTTAATAATTGAAGATATCCATATACAATAATGTATATGAAAAATACAAATTTCATACTAATTAAAGTGTCTCAACTTCCAATGTATAACTGAAAAGTCACATTTGAGTTTCATTTATGATAAGTAATTTAAGCGAGATAAATCAATGTTGTCAATATATATATATAATCTAGGAAAAACACCATTAGGCCAGGTACAGCAAAGCTTCCCAAATTGGGGAGCTTAAGCTCTTTTTTTTTGTCATTTTATTACAAAAATGTCATTAAGCTCCTCAATAAAAATACTCTTACAACAATGCACAAACTTCAACACTTTTACATATCTCATCCTCTTTATCTCCATTAATTAAATATTTTTATAGAAAAATGGTTAGAAACTTTAAAAAATCATTTTTTTTTTCTGATATCCAAATGAAATAAACCAAGTCTCTATTTATAGGTAAAAATTTAAACTTTAATTCATAAAATAAAACTAAAAAAATAATAATTTTTATAGCCTAAAATTGGTTAAAAACAAAAATTGAGGAAAAGTAAAGTTAGTCCACCTGGAGTGCAAAGGGAAGAGCAGCACCAGGTGGGTGCAGAATTCATGCAAGGGTTGTCGAAGGAAATTTTCCAAAACGGTTGTGTTTTGGTCACTTTTGTCATAAAGCAACATCGTTTTGGACGAAAAAAATTTCTTAAGCGGAGGAGCTTAAAAGCTCCTGAAATGCCTTTTGCTAAATTAGGCAACCGTTTGGCTCCCTTGTTATTTTGCAAGAATCTGATAAGCACCCCTTAAGAACCTTTGTTGTATGTAGTCTTACAGTATAATTATATTGGACCCACATATAGTTATGCTTTTGAGTCTCTTCATCTCAAATAATCCCGCTTTTAGTGAGTCAAATTATTTAGTAGTAGCTCTATATTGGCACTAAAGTTGTATATATTTGTGTGCGTGTTGAGTGAGCGTGTTAGAGAGAAAAATAAATTAAAACCCTATTAGAAGCTAAACAAAAAGGGGAAAACTCGAAATGAAATTTAAAATGGCTAAATCGTCAATGAACAACAATAAAACTTGGAAGGGGTATTTTTGTCTTTGCCTTGGTATTGAAGTAAAAACGTTCGAAGGTAGGTTCTGTTTGGATTCACAATTTATTTCGTGATTCTAGTTTTTTCCATGGCCACGTAACGATTTGATCAAAAAATAAAAAAAGAGATTTTTTTTGTAAAACCCATAAAAGAGAAAGTTGTAAGTCCAGTTGGCAACGAAATAAGGTTAGAGGGGGTGAATAACCTTTTTAAATACTTTAAGGGTTATATTTGATCACGCCAAATTGTGGTGTGACTATATTTGGAAGTCCACGTGGAAGGACAAAGTTGGTGGATGTCTATTATGGAAAGGCAAAACACACCTCCGGGCCACTGTACTTTCTAAAAACTTGCAATTAGGCCACTGAGACTTCAAAATTTTCGGGATGGCCACTGTACCACACTTATCTTGCACGTTAACCCCTTTTTTGGATGGACGTTAAGTTTGGATGTTAAATTATGTTAAATGTCTATTTTGCCCTCGTCTTCATCATCATCGTGACAAAGAAACCCAGATCTGGGTTTTAAAACTGGGTTTACAAACTGCACAATTTGGCATCTAGCTGGACTCCATTCTTTCTGAATCTACGCAAACCTCACTAGATGGAGTTTCTCTACTGCATTGAAGAAACAAAAACATCTGAAACCGCCATTGCTGAACTTGGAAATTTCAGTTTCGAAACTCTCCGCCTGCAATCGAAAATTAAACAGCAGTGGAACTTGAGAAAAGGGGGAACTTGAGAATAGATGTAAGAAGCCGGCATGAACCATCACTGGTTCCTTGCTCCACTCTTCCCCCTTCCTATCCAATCCCGAGAAAATCCCCTCTGTCAATTCCACCAAATTTCCCCAAACGGTAAATTATAGAATTTTGAACTCAGCAAAACAATCCACATTAGAAATTCTCATCTCCCAGTCTCCGGCCCACTTTCTAAAAGGAGGCAAGAATTTAGAATTCCAATGGAAGCCGAAGCTTCATTGTAAGTTAATTCTTAATTTCTACATAGAATTTTGAATCGATCCTCCTCCATTCATGACTTTTATATTATATATATATATAAGTAAGTAACTACCCAACCCAGCTTAGCTATATATGAGTACTGTTGCAGGTTTGAGAGTAGTGAGATGTTGGCAACGTTTTTGACGTCGACGCCGCTTCTGGTGGAGTCATGGAAGCTTTGCGGGGAATCAAACGCGGCGGGGACGGGGACGGGGAGTGTGAGTTTCGTAACGGAGGAGATAGGAGGTGTGAGATACGTGGCGTTCTCGGTTGGAGGATTGGACCCAGTTTGGGGAAATTTGGTGGAATTGACAGAGGGGATTTTCTCGGGATTGGATAGGAAGGGGGAAGAGTGGAGCAAGGAACCAGTGATGAAAGTAAATTAGGTTAATTGTGCAGTTTGTAAACCCAGATCTGAATTTTAAAACTCAGATCTGGGTTTCTTTGTCACGATGATGATGAAGACGAGGGCAAAATACACATTTAACATAATTTAACGTCCAAACTTAACGTCCATCCAAAAAAGGGGTTAACGTGCAAGATAAGTCTGGTACAGTGGCCATCCCGAAAATTTTGAAGTCTCAGGGCCTAATTGCAAGTTTTTAGAAAGTACAGTGGCCCGGAGGTGTGTTTTGCCTTATGGAAACAAGGTTAGGATATCTGGCTTGTCTGTTGTTGAACGCGCTGGTTCTCGTGGTTACTTGAGTCCATGGCCTGAACTGCAAAGAGGAGCACCGTTAGGGGAGCTGGGAGGTTATCCTAGCTTAAGCCCTCCGACGTGAGAGTCAGTAGGGGAATAACAAAGATGAAACACAGGCGTTCCCTGAGATCACCGTGCTTGAGTGTTAAGTGTAAAGTGTAGAGTAAGGGTTTTGAGTGAATAGTGCCTTACCTTGTGAAGGTGACCAAGTTCTCTATTTATAATCTCCTCAAAGCTTGTCTTCCAAGCCAAAGCTGGATACCACAATTGGTGTTCAACCCTATTGGTCGGCTGAGTTGGCCAGCTCTCATTGGTCTATGCCTTTGTCAGATGCGTTCAGTGTATCAAGGAGGAAGTCAGTGGTAAATGGTACAGTTTGCACAGAGCACGTTGACATTTTCCCAATCAGGCGAAGCCACCTGGCATATTTCGTACTATGGTGACGTCTCCTTGCTTGACCTGGACAGACCATGGTGCCGACCATGGGGACTCATGGTCGCATGGTCGTTTATGCTCGAGCCTTCTGAACACTTTCATGGTCGACCTTGATCATGGTCGGATTGGTCTTGGTCGGCTTGTCCGAACAGATGGTTGTCCTCGGTCCAGTTTAAGTCATACTAGCTGCCACGTGTCATCCACGTGGGAGACGCCAGGTCGGGTCCCTTCAAAAGATGCAACAGAAAATATAATTTTTCAGCAGCTAATTAAAAATTAGCAGGTAGCAGCTACTTAACTTAGAACAGTTTGATTTGGTTTTCTTTTGATCACTTAAGTATAAAAACTGAATTGAAAACCAATATATAAGATCAATTATATAAATAACTAAAGACTGTAACTGTTGAACACTTAAGTAGATAGATGTTGTTTAAGTGTTGTAAACAGTGAAAACAGCAGGTAGACAGAACACGATATTTGAAGTGGTTCACAGTGTTAAAACTGCTACGTCCACTATCAAGTTGGTCAAACTTGGATTTTGAAGTACACCAAGATTATATATATGCTAAGTGATCACTAACGGATTAGTGTACAACAAAAATCAGTGTTTGAGAAGTTTGATCTAGCAAGAATCAAACTCGTGCAACAATTTGTTATCATTTAAGGATTTGAAAGTATAAAGGAACAGAGAATCAATGATTGCTCAAAAGAGAAATTCGAAAGGAATAACTAAGAAGGAAGCTGTTTAGTAATGTTTTGGAGAAGAAGCTCGTCAAATAAATATTTGAAATTCTTGGTTTAAATGAGAGTTTCGACTAGTTTGTCTCTTTTGAGTGTTGTGGACAAAAGTTGATTTATGAAAGCTTGAGCACTTGATATTGCAAAGGTGGTCTTCTTCAATCCTTGCTTAAAACGATTTATAGAGATATCCAGAATTGTAGCCGTTTGATAGAGCGAGGTTGAATCTTGAATTTCTTGATGAAATGATGTTCTATTGAATGCTTATAAATTCTAGAAGACTGTAAGAGATAAAGAACATTTCCTAGCATGAAATATTAAAGATAATAATTAGCTAGATATGTGTATACAAAGAACATTTATATCATGCATGAAAGTTTTCTATTGATATGACATGTAAATAATTCTTTTGTTTGAAAAAGTTTACCAAAATAATATTTTATACTAAGCACATGAATGTCATATTTTTTTCAAATGACTACATTGTTTTCAGTAGGTAGAAATTGAGAGTATAAGCAGGTGCTGACATAGTGTATCAGCAACTGTTAGCTGCTGATGACTTATACTTTAGGCATATAGAATGAAACTAGAATGTATGCTGCTAAGCAAAGTCAAAAGGGCATATGTTGTATAAATAACAGAGGATATCTTATTTGTTAAATATTTTAGCAGATAGATTTAGACTTGTTACAAAGTCTAAGTTTAAAACCGATTTAAGGATTTTGGAAACGTATTTATACTAGTTGGTTTTAACTTAATGGTTTTAAGTAAATTTAACGTATGTGAGTTTCTACAAAAGTGAACCATGAAAAAACAACACAAACCAATAAATATAAAAAGGGCAAATCGCAGCATTGGTCCCTCGTTTATAGGTTGGTAACAATAATAGTCCCTTAATAATTTTATTTTTGTCTATTTTGGGTCCTACGAATATTAAATTTTCACAACTACAGGTATTTTGATGGATGCCGTTAAAAAATTACTGTTAAGTTGCTATGTTCTTCACACGTGCTTTAAATAAGAGCTAAAATGAAAATTTTCCAAACCCAACCTATATCACAATTTTCAATCGAGTCCCTAGAATTTCAAAAAAAGACCAAATGTACAAATATTCAAATGTACAAATATGTTTCAATTTATGCTACCTTCATCCCAAAATAAATTATATTTTAAAATACAAAAATTATCCAAAAAATGATATTATAAAATTTCAAAAAAAGAATGTTCATATTTTGTCAAAATTGCGCTTAACAATTACTAATTTACTATCTAACTAAAAATGTGCTATTCAAACTTTGAAAAATAAGTAGGATGACTTAAAGAGAGATGTTAAGAGGAAAAAAAAACTCAATCTGTTCCAACCAAAGAGTCCCATTTGAAAAATCTAATTATTAAGGGATATATTAATGCCATTAAAGTTAGTCACAATTACAACAATAGTTAAGCACAAACAATGTACTTACAACACAAGTGGATGGTAAAAGTGAAATGTTATAGAAATTGTAAATATAATTTTTGAAAGTGGACATTTAGAGTGAAACATCTCAAAATAATATAGTGAACAATTTGACTGAAATGAAGAGAGTAATAACCATGCAACACATCAACAATAAATTACACTTGAATAATTATAAACTATTTTTTTATAATTTTTTAAATATGTGTGTAAATTTCTAAAACATGAAAAAAAAAATTGGGATGAAGGTGTTGTGACAAAAATACAACTTGGGCCGTCCGTGTGATGGGTAGGATATCTGGGCTTGATCTGTTTTCTTAAACTTGATTAAGATCACGAAAACACCTTAGTGGAGGTGAAAGGCTTGGCCTCACGAAACCACTCCGGCATGAAAGTAAGTATCGTGTAAGAACCAAGAAGTCAAGAGAGAATTTGACAAAGGTTCGAGGTACAAGAAAGAGTGTGTACCTTGTTTGTGGTTTATGGAGGGGTATTTATGGGCCCCCAATGTCATTGAATCCGTCTAGGATTCACTGCCTTAGTTATCTTGTAGGATTAGGGAGAATCCCTAGATTTTAGGCGTGATAGGCGGCTGGCCGCAAGATTGTAGGAACAGATTAGGCAAGTGACCTACACGGGTATGGAAACCTTTGACCTGTCTTAGAGAACAAGTTTATGCGGTTTCCTGCTCGATACTTGCCTAAGCGAGCAAGGCTCTTCCCAGCCATATGACGCAAATTTGGGGGACAAATATAGATCCCGAGCTTGGCCCCTGGTCGGGCAGGCAAGGCCCGTGCTCGGCCATATTTGGATGAGATGTCTCTGGTTCTTTGCCTGATGTAAGTGTAGTCCCTGGGCATGGCCCCTAGTCGGGCAGGCAAGGCATGTGCTCGGCCAGATTTAGATAGGAGTTGTATTGTTCATAGCTCGATACCTTGCTAGCTCTGCCCGCTAGGCCTGGTAGGTCCCATACTGACTGATCCCGTGGTTGGCACGTGATGGTCGCTCGTGCTTTGCTCGTGACCGGGTTTGGGTCGGGCACATTAGTGGCCCCTAGCTCTTTGTCTGGCGAGTAGTCATGCTCGGAGCAGGGAGCGTTTATGCTCGATGATATTGCTCTTGTGTCGGATCCAACACTTGTGAATTTTTGAGAAAATTGCAAAGGGTTTGGAGGACAAGTTTGTTGAAAATTTTGGAACCTCGGTGCAATATAGCTGGAACGTGCTGAGGAAGTTTGCCGCTGAGAGTGCAGTAGGGCGAGTAGGCGTGAGGGTGCGTGAGCCATCAAAAGGCAGCGTGACTTGATAGGGCGTGGTTTTCGAAGCGGCACATTTAATGCGTATGTGCTAAGGGTGACGTCAGCCGTCCCTTCGAATGTCGCTTCGACGTCCATTTTTTCCCCAAAACCTAAATACCCGGCCTATAAAAGGGGAGCCCCCCCTCCCTTCCTCCTCTTTTACGGTTTTTGAGTTTTCTAGAGAAAGGATTTTCGAGCTTTCTTTGCGTTCTTGCTGCCATTGCCTTACGTTTCTCTGATTCCGGTATCCCCATTCCCAGATTCTGACAGGCCTTTGCTTTTCAAGTCCAAGATCCATCTTCATCTTCGGTTTCACAGGTACATTTTTCCAGAATTTGCGAATAAATCCTTCCTACGATATTCGATAGTAAGTTGCTCACCTTTATTTTCTGGTATGTTCTTTATTTTTTCTAGGTTTGATAAAGGTTTTTGGGCTCTTCTCCTCCATCTTCATGTATTTTTGGACAAGATCCTTAAGATTAGAATCGGCCCTCAGATAGAGATCGAGGAAAATACCAAGTGGTTTTGCTCGCTAGGCGGGCATGTCCCCTTGGTGTACCAAGACTTAGGAATTTTCCGTCTTGCTTTGCCGGCTACGCGGGTAGAATTTTGACTTTATTTCTTTGGTCTCTTTTGTAGATATGTCTGATGTTTCGGAAAACGATCAGGAAGCTTTCAGCTACGGCGGGCAAAACGGTCCACTAATTAAGCAGTGAGAAGACTCCCTCTATATATTACGTGTGAGAAGAGGGGGATGAGTCCACGGCCGGAGAGGCCATTCCTGGGCACGTGGCTGCCCCAATAATTTACTTCATCGACTCCTCCAGTAGGCACGGACCCTCTGGTGAGAAGAGCGTTGAGGGAGGAGGATGCGCTAATGGGCAAGGCCCCGAGCAGCAGGCCGACAAGGCCGAAGGAATGGCCATGGAGGTGCGGCCCGAGCAAGGAGAGGTGGCTGGAGGTGCCTCCGAATCAGATGAAGTAGATGACATGCCCCTTGCCCGCCCCATGAAGAAAACTGGCCGCTCCCAAGTGGAGGTCACATTTGAAGAGGCTGCAGAAGAAGATGATGATGAGTCTGACTGGTATATAAATGCCGATGAAAGTCGGTATGCCGCTCACTGGGCTCCGTTGGACACGGCGGATAAGGTGACTGCTTGGCTCACGTCCCTTGGTATCGATTCCACTTACTATAGGGCGAGCAAGATGGACGTGCCCATCGGTGTGGAGTTGTCCCGCGAGCAAGGGAATGAGCTCCTCTTTTTTGCCAATTTCTTCCGAGTCAGGTTACGCCTTTCGTTGGAGCCTTTCTTGGTGGACTTCCTGCTCGAGACCAAGGTCGTGCCTTGTGATTTGATGTTGAATAATGTTCGGACAATCACGGCCTTCACGGTGGCTTGTCGTTTACTAGGTTTTGAGTCGGACATGTACCTATTCCGTAACTCTTTATCTTTGCCCCGAGCACAGGTGGGCGGATTGGAGTTAGGTCTAACTCCAATTTTTTGAGACTTTTGACCGATGTCCCTGGGAAGGTTGAGGCTTGGGACATAAGGGTCCTCTTCATTGAGTCCCAGGTTGGATGGTCATTTGCGCCCACAACACCCGATGAAATAAAAATTCCCAAGGTCTCCAAGCAAGACTTTAGCTTGGGCAAGATTGCTCGCCTGTCAGCGTTGAAGGTTGCCGTTGGGGTTATTGAGGAAAATGAAAAGTGGGTCGGTCAGAGATTCTTGCTCGATTGGAAAGAGCTCGCATGTAACCTTTGAAGTCTGCGTCTGACCGCTGTGATTCGAGCAGAAGTGCCTGGGGTGGAGCCCCTCTTAATCCATGAGCCTGAGAGAACCTACCATCCCTTCTGAGGTGACTGCCACGGGCAAATGTTTAAGCACGAATGCGTGGAATGCCAGCGGCTGGGTCCTGGTGCGAACTGTCGGCCAACTTATGAGGATAAGAACGGTTGCTTGCCACTTGCTAACATTTCCAGTTTCTCTGTCTTGTTCAAACTTTATTTTTTTCAACTGAGTTGATCGTGTCTTGTTTTATTTCAGGAATGAAGAGCTTGGCCTTGTTGAAAAACAAGAAGAAGTAGGTCGACCAGCGGGTCGTCGACTTGAAGGTTAACGATCCCTTGGCCTTGCCCAAGGTCCCTTTCTGTCCGCTGGCCAAGAAGACCCCGGCTCCGGGCAGAGCTTCAAGCACGGTTAAAAAGGTGGTCACTCCCAAAGCCCCTGCTCGTGGGAAAATAGAGCCAGCTAAGGCCACCGTTGCTAAGGTCGTTGAAGTCCCTGCTTCCAAGGACGCCAAGGTAGCGGGAAAAAGAAAAAGGAATTCCCCTCCTCTTCCGGCTTGAGCTGTGCGCACACGTGGCTCGGGCTCTGAGCCCGTCTTTACCACTCCCCTAACTCACAGCGGGGCCGCTACCTGAAAGCAGCCGCGTTTTAAGATGTCTTCCACCACCAGCGCTGCCCGGGCGCTCGTGAAGGAAATTTCTGGTGATGCATCGATGCTAGGGGGCATCGAAGGAGTTATTCAGCGGGCTATGCATGATGGCCTAACCCAAGATCGGGAAACTGCGGCCACGTCCTGGTCGGAAACGTTAGTCTCTGCTTGAGCGAGGTAAGAAAACACGTAGCCTTTCGATTTACCTTTGTCCGAATTAGTGTTAATCTTCTTAGATTTTGCTCGCAGATTGCCTCTACCTGCACCAACATGTATGACCGTTATACTGAGGAGAAGGCGGCTCACAAGAAAGCAGTGGCTGATAATGCCACCTGGGACAGCCTCCTGAAGCAGAAGCTCGACTAAGTTTCCTCTCTGTCCAAGCAACTGAAGGAAAAAAAAAGAAGAGGCTGCCAAGCAGAAAGAAGCCGAGTTGGTAGAGTGCAATCTTCTGTTGATCGCCCAGAACAGCGCGCTGGTCGCTAAAAAGACAAAGTGGTGAGGCAGCTAAAAAAAAGCTGACCGCGGTGGAGATGGTGACCAAACAAAGGGAGCAGCTGCAAGTTGAGCGGGATGCTCTTAAAATGCAGGCGGTCAAGGATACCAAAACAGTGACCGACCTGATGAAGAGGCTATCTGAGGCGAGGGAGACGGCGGTGCAGGATTTCAAGAGCTCTTCGGCTTTTGAGGATGCCGTGGATGAGGCCATCGTGCCCTATTTCGCACACGGCACTAATCAAATCCTGAGGATGCTGACCGACCATGGCGGGGTGAGCATGCAGATGATGGCAGAATGGGCGGTGCTCAACCCATATGCTGACGCTGCTGGCCAGTTTCATGACTTGGTTCCTTACACCAAGGAGGAACTGGAAACCCTTGCCAAGGGAGACGCTGAGGCTGGGCGCGAGCCCTGGATCCCACCAACTCCCTTGGACATGAACGTCTACTCGCTTGTCCAGGCCTTAGAGTCTGAAGACCAAACGTTGAAGGAGGGTTAGCAAATGTTAGCGGAAGCCGCTGCCAAGACTGCAGAGGAAAAGGTTGCCCGGAAAGAGCTGAACGCTCACTATGAAATGCAATATCGGGCTAGCTCTAATAGTCTTCCTCCCCCCCCCCACCCGGACCAAGCTTAGATTAGGGATACATTTCTGTTCGGCCTGCGCGCCACTATTTTTTGATTCCCAACTGTAATACTTCCTACTTTGAAATGGAAAAAATATATTTTTGCTCGATCATTGTTGTTTTTACTTGTATTTTTCCTGCATCTGATTAGTAATCAGCAATATGCCTATTTGTAAACACAAATGTAGGGCGAACATAATTTGATCGACCATAGTTGATAGTGCAAATAGTGACTTAAAAATAATAGGCTAAGTTTAGCTGATGTATTACTTTAAGGTTTTAGTGTCCGAGAAAGCGTTCTTACCCGGACTGAGTGTTTGGTTATGGCCAAGGCTTAGAGCGGGCATGGCCCCTATCGCCCTAGAGCGAGCATCCTGAAGACTGCCTAGCGGGTATAGCCCAACTTTGAGCGGCGACCATCTAACCGGGCTTGGCGTTGCCCCACGTTTGTACGTCGAAGCTGTTGCTAGTTGATCGATGTTTTATTTAATCTTTTTCCTTGCAAGTGGACAAGACTATTATAGAATAGACTCGAAAGCAATGGTCGAACCCACAGAGACAAGTGATCACGAACAGTGCGATTATTAATAGCAAATTATTAACCTAAGGGGGGGGTTTTATTGTTTAATTCTACTCTAAACTACTAGTGATAGATGTTTAACTAATTAGACAGTAATAACAGATATGAAGATCTTATGGTGAGTGGAAATCTAGGATTCTGGGTCTCACTTATATCTCCTTTATGTTCAATTCATAATAATGTCATTCAATGTCTTGGGTTCGTTCACTAAAAATAGATATAGTCTGTTGAACAATTGGTTCAGCCTCCATCCCTGCAAAATTCATCCATTCTATATCCTAAGCACAGAACCTGTCAATCTAGTCGTCACCTAGATTTATGATCTATCTGTCACCTAGATCATGTAAGAACCTGGTCCTAACTTATCACTCTCGTGCATCGATAGGTCCAATTTATTGTGTTGGTGAGCCAGTGTACGACATATGCACTCGGTCATGCAGTTATCCGCACCTCTAAGCCTTTATTATTTGCGATTACATTCATTTGTTCAAAGCAATATAATATAGGGGTTGATAAACAACACAATCAACAAGCATTGAATAGACATATATATAAGAATCAAAACATAAATTCGATACAAGTTACCTCCCACCTCCTAGATTATGGATGATTTAGTTCATCATAGACAATGAACAACACATGGAGATGATTGGATACATGATTTGATCTTCAATACTTGAAATTACAGGATCTAACTATGTTATACAATCTAAAACTACCTAAAATCTATGAAAAGAGAGCTTCCAGCCGTCCTCTCTATGCTTTGGCTCGGCCCCTGGCTTCTATATATACTCGGGAGTTGTGATTGGATCGAATGACTGTGTGAAAATCCGAATAGGTCGCATTCTGCCTACCTTGCGGTCGCAAGGTGCTGGGTACCTTGCGTCCGCAAGGTCTCCAGTGTGGGTGGCTTTTGATTTCTTTGATTGCTGGCTTCGAGGACCCGTACTGCCTACCTTGCGGTCGCAAGGTCTGAGGCACCTTGCGTCCGCAAGGTGTCCAGAATTGACAATCTTCATTCTTTCTTGATTTCATCCTTTTTGGCCCTTCTTGAAATTTGCACTTAAAACCGGAGTTTCCGTATTTTCACAAATAAGAAACTTACAAAACTCACCGAAAACATATATTATTTTCAAAAGCCTCGTGAAATAGCATAATTTAAGTCATAGAAGTATATAAAATCGACGTATAAAATACATCGATCAAATACCCCCAAACTTGAACTTTGCTCGTCCACGAGTAAACAAATAAACTTATAAATACAAAAGCATATAAATAACAAAAATTAAAATCTTTTTGTGAGGGTGACACTATTTACACTCCTCTATAAACCCACAAACTCAAGGAGACTCTTTCGAGTGACTCGACTATGCAGATAAATACAAAAACAAATAAATACAAAAGCAAATAAAATTTGAACTAAACATAAAACATAAAATCTTTTTGGCTTCATCTCAAGTCATAGGTGTATGGCATGCACGTAATCTCAGTTTGGTGCTCACCACATATATGAAGCTTAGTCATATAAAACCAACTAGTCTTTTCTTAAGACTGCTACTACTTTTAATTTCTCCGTGTGTGTGTGATCACCAGTCTTAAAGAATATCTTAACTAAAACAGTTTTATTAAGCTAAACACCACATTCATATGAAAATCACAGTTTAATAGAAAATCATGCATTAAGAAGTATGAGATCTACCATCCAAACCCGGTCAGTTACAGACAGAAAGGTCCCAAGGATTTAAAAGACTTATACATCCATCCCATGCACTTCTATGTATGTCATACAATGCTCTCCTATCCCAATGACTTGTAATAGCTAAGATTATGCTAACACAGTGAGCTTTAGGGTGAATAAAAATGAATAAGAAGTGTGTGATCAATTTCATGTTACTCACTTGACAATAAAAACAACATAAGCATTGGCAAGAAGATCATTAGGTCTTTATAAGCTTGTAATGTAAGGCCAAGGTGTTGGGGGATTTGATGGAAAGGGATTGGAATTCAAAGTGAGAGAGTAAGACTACCCTTTATCCCTCATACTTCCAAGCAAAAGGAAGTTTTCCCTATTTAGGCTAGGACCTGCAAAGACCACAAGTGGAGGGGTGCTTTCTGTAACTTTTAAGTTTTCTTCTTTCCCCCCCCCCCAAACTTGTTTTGGGCAATAAATCTTCTAAAAATATCACATCATTCTAATCAGTAGAATTTTTCTAACATATTTTCTCTTGAAAGCTATGCTTCCATTTGAATCTTTGTTTACACTCTTCTTCTTCCGTTTCATTTTTCGTCGACACATGATTTTTTTTTTTTTTTTTTCGACGACGGAAAGAAGAAGTCTTCTGAAAAATGGCCTAACTGAAAAGAAGTGGTCCTCTTAGAATCAATTTCCCACCCACATCCTACTCTCTCAAAGGGTAGGCTAAAAGTGTATAGGCTTTTAGGGTTAAGTTAATGTGGGTAATAGAAACGATGGCGAATGGGGTTTCAATAGTGTGCTTAGCACACTCCATTCTTTTATAATAGGCTCAATGGGGACACTAGGGATATATTTAGTATAGGTCAGGGAATATTTAGGCTCTAACGATCCAAAGATGGCCTAAGTCATTTCTTAATGCCAAATGCTCACATAGTATTTAAAGCAAGTAAGACAACACAAAATATCATATCAACTATGGGAATTGGGGTTGAGTGTTTAGCATCACTGGATTTCACATAAGCATTCGCTAAGACAGATGGTAGGGACAATTGAGACTAACATGCAGACACGGTTCGAAAGTGTGCTTGAGATATATAAATGAGAAAAATCCAAGGGATCTAACTATCATGCAATTGACCCTAAGTTACAATTTAATGCAACAATTATGTTCGAATGGCTATGCATCATATTCTTGTGCATATCTTGTTGAAGTGAACTAGGTGTTATAAACTTTATAAAACTATTCTAATCAATCCATAGTTATGACTGGTGTGAGTGCATGAAGAATTTGGAGAAAAGTAAAAGTTTCGCAAAATTAAGTAAATTCCAGAGGGATCTACAGACTAACTATGCGGTTCATTGCACTAATCTCCTCATTGACTACGACTAGCATTACCACACCTAAACTCGAGGATGAATATTTTGAATTAATTAATTTTTTTTTATAAATATATATTTTTTAAGAAATTTGGAAATTTGGAGGTGATGACGATGACACAATTGATGATGGGTCCCCATAAGAGGAACCCACGAGTATCCAAAATGAGTGTATTCTGGTCAAGGCAACACCTCCGAAAATAAGAAAAAATAAAAACAAGAAAAATAGGGTGAAGAGTTAAATGGTCATCGAGAAAAGAAATTTTCTTTCACCCTAAAAACATAGCCCAACTCCATTCCTCGTTAGGCTAGGACCTGCTAAGACTAAAAGTTTTAAATCCCCCCCCCAAACTTAATTTCTATTTTGTCCTCAAAATAGAGGAACATATGAGAGGATTGATGGGGTAGGACAAATATCAAAAGGACGTAGCGGTCCACCTAACGAACGAGGATGTAACTTGGGCCTCGACTCACGGTGAGTCGGGCGGAAATAACGAACGAGGACGAAACTCGGGGATCGTGCCAGGAGGGAGTCCATACAAGTTGGACAGATTCTGTCCCACAGTGTTGGCCCAACCGAAAAATTCAGTCTGGTCAGCACGCATTTGGGCCAACTGCTGGCTCATCATATCATTTAGGAGGACAGTTTCCTCCAGCCTGTTGGAGATCTCCACGAGTGGGTCCTCCTCTTCCTCTTCGGGTTCCTCCTCTTGAGGAACCCTCACTCTCGGCTGCTGGTGATGTTCAAACAAAATGGCCCTAGTAATGACCAGCCTTCACCTCTCCGCGTGTTTGGGCATTCTCACGCCCGCCCTACACAAATCAAGAATCAAATGCGGAACGCGAACCCCGCATTCGCCCTACCTCTAATAAGGGTCTTGATTTGGCCGTTGATCAAACGGCCAACATCAATGGACCCACCACCATAATGGTGTAGGTCAAGATAGCCCTCTCCCAATTCACCGTGTTTTGGTGACTTGAGGGCATGAGACGTCCGCAAACAAATTTATACACGGGCTTGGCCGTGTCTTGGAGGAAGGACTCTCTCATGGTGCGTGGTCCATGTGGTGGGTTACGGCTATAGGACCACTCCACACCAGGGAGAGCAATGGCAGCATTGACTACCTCGACAGGGATACGGGGGTGGAGGTGTGTGCTATAATTATCGGCACCAACCGCAAAGTTGGAGGTGCCGAAATAGGTGTTAATGCTTTGGGCCGAAAAATCAACTACAGTGCCCCTAACATAAATAGTGTCTTGCACACTTCATCCATGCTAATGTCACCATTAGCATAGAATTCTGACAATAGGGACTACATCCCTGGCGGAGAATCTAACAAAAGCCCCCATCTACGAGCCATCGATTGGGACGGATACCAAAGTCTTCAGCCTTGAATCCCCTTTCGGGCACCAAGGACTTGGAGAGCTTGTTCGTGTACCCTCTCGATGCCTCGAGGACACGAATCGGGTTATGTCAAAATTATGCTCTTCCTCCTGAGCGGGGCCGGAGGATGAAGCACCGGAATTTCTACGCCTACGGAACATTTTTGTTTGAAATAAAATTTAAAAACTAAAAAGTTTAACAATTAAAATTGGTTTTAAAATTTTAAAATTAAAATTTATTCTAAGGCATGCAAAATTTTATCTACGTTAAAAATTTTCTAGCACCCTAGCATGCAAATATTTTACGTATGAAATTAAAGAGGGTGTTAGGGTTACTTGTTTGCAGCCTTAATTGAGTGAATGCAGCCGGAGTGGAGTCTGATCTTCAACGGCAATTGAGGTTATTCTTCCTTCTTCTCCTTCAAAAGCTTCAACTTGCAATGGAGTGTAATGGCGGATGGGGGAGATGGAAGATGAAGAGTTTTGAGGAGGGAGGAGAGAGATCTTGAAGATAGTGCCGGAATTATGGAAGATCTTGCCGGAATTTGAAGAGGTTGGGCTGCTGCTGCTACTGCTTGAGAGAGAAGAGAAGTTTCTGTGTGAAATCTGGAAGAAAACCCGCACAGCACAATTTATATAAAGGGACCTTATGGCCGCAGTTCGCCACACCTTGCGTCCGCAAGGTCGGCAGTCAAACCGGTTCTGTTTCTGTACATTCCCCATGACTGACAGTACGTAGATTCATGAGATTCGCATTTACTGGGGACCTTGCGGTCGCAAGGTCCTCCATACCTTGCGTCCGCAAGGTGGACAGAGTCTTCCATCTTGTTTTCTTTCCTATCTTTTCAACAGTTTGCAGTTTAGCCCTTCTGTTAACTTCCGTTATGTCTTGAATATTTCCTGTATAAAAACTAAACAATATTTCTAAACTAAAAATTATTAGTAACATATAAATACAACACTAAGATGTTTTTCTCCCCCAAACTTGAATTTTTGACATATTTAATTTAGAAATTAAATGTCCAAAAATAAAATTTAACGGAGAAAAGCATAATTAAACTAACTAAATAACAAATAACTTTCAACATAGTGGGTTGCCTCCCACTTAGCGCCTTTGTTTAACGTCTTTGGCTCGACCAAACTGCAAGCCTAATCTCTGGGTGGTTCATTGTCAGCCAAACGGATTAACTCAATTGTTCGTTCAACTGACATTGGCTCAAAATATGGCTTGAGTCGGTGTCCATTCACTTTAAACACTTCATTATTTTTGGGGTTTTGTATATCAACACCTATGAGGATAAATTGCATAATTCTAAAGGGACCGCACCATTTGGATTTTAACTTTCCCGGGAATAACCTTAACCTAGAGTTAAACAAGAATACTTTCATACCTGGATGAAGCATTTTGTTGGCTAATCCCATGTCATGATACTTTTTGGTCTTTTCTTTATATGTCTTTGCATTCTCATACGAATTTAGCCTATGCTCTTCTAACTCATTTAACTGGAACAATCTTTCTTCTCCGGCCAATGTTAAATCTAAATTTAATTCTTTAATTGCCCAATAGGCTTTGTGCTCAATTTCAACTGGTAAATGGCAAGCTTTGCCATATACCATTCTATATGGACTCATTCCTATGGGTGTCTTAAAAGCAGTTCGGTATGCCCATAAAGCATCCTTGAGTTTAGATTCCCAATCTTTACGATTAGGCCTAACAGTCTTTTCTAATACTGCTTTTATCTGCCTATTGCTTACTTCTACTTGTCCGGATGTTTGTGGATGATAAGGTGTAGCTAACTTGTGAGTTACACCGTGCTTTCTAAGAACATTATTTAACAACTTATTGGTAAAATGAGTTCCCTGGTCACTTATTATGGCCTTAGGGACTCCATATCTAGCAAATAAATCTTCTACAAACTTGACTACTGTTTTTCCATCATTAGTCTTGGTTGCTACCGCTTCTATCCATTTAGAGACATAATCAATCGCTACTAGAATATACTCACAATTATTGGACACGTGGAAGGGACCCATAAAATCAATACCCCAAACGCCAAAAATTTCAACTACTAAATTAACATGTAAGGGCATCTCGCTTTCTTTCCTATACCACCTGTTCTTTGGCATTTGTCACATGTTCTCAAAACAGCTTCACAATCTCTAAAAACAAGAGGCCAATACGCACTGATTGCAAAATTTTTCGAGCAGCTTTTATTACCACTAAATGACCTCCACAAGAATATCCATGGCAAAATTCCATGATACCTTGTTGGTCTTTTTTCTCGAATACATCTTCTTATAAAGAATCGAACAAATTTTGTATAAATGAGGAGCTTCCCAAAAATAATTTTAGTTTCCGCCTAAAAATTTCTTCTTTCGTAATGATCAAAATCCGATTAATGATATCGACACATAGTAGTTGACAAAATCAAGATACCAAGGGTCGAATCTTTAATGGCTAAGAGTTGTTCATCAGAAAATTGTCATTTATGGGGACAGATCATCAAGAAATTGACGCTCAAGCAAGGGTGAAAATTCTAACCTAGACAAATGGTCGGCTACAACATTCTCGTTCCCTTTTTATCCTTGATAGTTATGTCAAATTCTTGTAACAATAACATCCATCTAATTAATCTTGGTTTAGCATCCTTCTTACTTAACGATATTTCAATGCGTAATGATCGAAAAGATTATCACCTTTGATCCTAGCGTATATGATCTAAATTTTTCTAAAGCATATACTATCGCTAAAAATTCCTTTTCAAGTAGTGGTATAATTCAATTGAGCATCATTTAGAGTTCTACTAGCATAATGGATCACATGAGGCTTTCTATCTACCCTTTGTCCTAACACGGCTCCAATCGCAAAATCTGATGCATCACACATGATTTCAAAAGGAAGTGACCAATCGTGGCCGGATAAAATTGGGGCAAGAGTTAACTTTTCTTTTAATAAATTAAAAGCTTCTAAACATTCTTTATCAAAAATAAATTATGTATCTTTTGCTAGCAAATTACATAGAGGTTTACGATTTTGGAAAAATCTTTTATAAATCTTCGTAAAAACCAAAGATGGCCTAGAAAACTTCGAACTCCTTTAACCGAAGTGGGAGGGGTAGTTGTGAAATAACTTCGATTTTAGCTTTGTCAACTTCAATGCCTTTATTTGAAACAACATGCCCTAAGACAATTCCATGTTTTACCATGAAGTGACTTTTCTCCCAACTTAAAGTTAAATTAGTTTCGCAAAGATCTTTTAGGACGATGTAAGGTTTTCTAAACAATGATCAAAAGAATTTCCAAAACCGAAAAATCGTCCATGAAAACTTCTACGCATCTTTCAACTAAATCGAAAATATAGATATCATGCATCTTTGAAAAGTAGCCGGTGCATTACACAACCCAAAAGGCATTCTCCTAAAAGCAAAAGTACCAAAGGGACATGTAAAAGTTGTTTTCTCTTGGTCTTCGGTGCAACAGTGGATCCGATTATATCCGTAAAAACCATCAAGAAAGCAATAATATTCATGACCGGCTAATCTTTCAAGAATTTGGTCAATAAATGGCAAAGGAAAGTGGTCTTTCCTAGTTGCCGCATTTAATTTACGCAAATCGATACACATTCTATAACCGCTATAGTCCTTGTAGGGACTAATTCATCTTTCTCATTTTTAACAAAAGAATTCCTCGACTTTTTAGGAACTACTTGGACAGACTAACCCATTTACTATCCGATATAGGGTAAATTATACCCGCATCTAAAAGCTTAAGAACTTCTTTCCTAATGCCTTCTTCCATGTGTGGGTTAAGTCTTCTTTGTCTTTCTCTTGAAGGTTTACTACCTTCTTCTAAATGTATTTTATGCATGCACATAGAGGGACTAATTCCTTTTAAGTCGCCTAAAGACCATCCTAAAGCTCTCTATGTGTCCATAAAACTTTTAACAAACTTGCTTCTTGTTTTTCCGTTAAGTCGGCCGCTATAATAACAGTAAAGTGTTACCTTCCCTAAAAATGCATATTTTAAGTGGGATGGTAATGGCTTTAATTTTTCGACTTTGGGAGAATTAATGGAAGGCATAAATTCGTAATTTTCTACTTTAATAGTTTCTTTTATTTTAGCCTCATTATTCTCTTTCTTGCTTTTCTTCCTCAATATCTTCTATCTCAATTTCTTCAAAGAGAGATTTCAGAATCTCTACTTCATCATCTTTAATTTCATAACTTTCTTCTACTACTTTCTCAAACTTATCAGAATTATTTTCTGATTCTATTTTTATTTCTTTTTCTTCTATCTTTTACTAGCTTCTAACTTTTCTTTCTCTAATCTTTCCTCTTCTTCAATTTCTCTTTTAATTTCCTCAATGTCAATTTTTATGGGAGGGATAGGGCTATCATCGTAGACAATAAATCTATCTCTCTCATAATCTTCCTCTTCTTCAAAAGTTTCGTTGATAATTTTTCAATCTCATCTATTGAAAAAGCACTTATGTCACTAGGTCTATTCATAGCATCAAACACGTAAATTTCAACTGCTTTCACCTAGGACCGACATTGTGAGTTTACCATTTTTCACATTAATCATTGTATTGGCAGTTGCCATAAATGGTCTGCCTAACAATATTGGGACTTCATTATTGGTGCATATCTTCCTTTCCATCTCTAGAACCACAAAGTCAATCGGTATGATTAATTTATCAACCCGAACTAGGATATCTTCCACTATACCCAAAGGATATTTAACTGAGCGATCAGCTAATTGTAATTGCATAGTAGTGGGTTTTAGTTCTCCTAAACCTAATTGTTTATAGACCGCGAAAGGCATCAAATTTATACTTGCTCCTAAATCTAGCATTGCTTTCATCTTTTAGAGCTTCCCAAGGAGACTTGGATATTAAAGCTACTGGGTCTTTCAACTTAGGTGGTAATTCGGTTGTAAAACGTAACCGACGCTTTAAACAACAATCTTTTCATTGTTTTCAAACTTGTGTTTCTTAGAGTGAAGATCTTTGAAAAACTTTGCATAAGCTGGAATATTTTTAATAACATTAAGCAAAGGTAAATTAACATTTACTTTGGATAACATATTATAAATTTCCGAAAACTGTTTGTCCATTCGGTTTTTCATAAGTCTTCTTGAAACGGAATTGAGGAACATAGGTGGTGGAGCCACATAAGGTTCCTCTTCTTCTTGATCTAACTCTTTTCAACTTCAATTGTATTATCTTTATTTTGAATTTCTTTTCTTTTTCTTGTTCCTTATTTGGAACATCTACTTCTACTTCTTTTTCTTTTTCTACCTCTTGATTACTTAAATCATTATTTTCTTTATTACTATCACTATCTTTTTCGATTTCTTTTTCAATTACTTTCTCAGAATTTTCTACTGTAGCAGGCACATTAAAAGAAGGATCAAGATCACTTACCTCTTCACCTATCACCTTACCGCTCAAGCAAGACGGTGATTGACTTGGCTTGCTCGCTTGACTAGGAACTTCCCTTCTTCTCTTTTATCTTGCTCCGAACTTTCAATGTGTTTCTTTAGATTTTCAATTTCTTCAAGCATGTACTTCATCAAAGCTGCTTGACCTTTACTAGCTACTTCTTGCTTGGGAACTTCTTCAATTCTCAACTGATTTTGATTTGGCAACTGTGGAGGTTGTGGTGGTTGAGGTTGGAATTGTTGAGGTTGCAAAGGCTTATTTCCTCCCCAAGAAAAGTTAGGATGATTCCTCCAACCAGATTATATGTATTTGAATAGGATCATTCCTTGGCCTTTGAGGGTACATATTCATAGCATTAGCCTGCTCGTAATACATAGCACTTGACGGACAAAAATTAGTAGCATGAGAATATAATCCACATAAAACACATGCTTCTTGAATTTGCCAATTTTCAAATTGAGCTTGTGTATTCAAATTATCTTGCAATTGATATAGGCTCCTATTTTTACCTCTAGCACTTTTCTCGTTGGGAATTAATACTTAGCATCTCAAATAATTCTTCTAGTGCTTCCGGTGTCATTCTATTAATAGAACCACCACTGCACTATCAACCATAGTTTGTAAGCCCGGCGAAAGACCATGATAAAATTGAAGCACTAACACATGTTGAGCCAAATTATGATGAGGACACATAATAAGCGTATTTTTAAATCTATCCCATGACTCATGGAATGTTTCACCTGGTTCATTTTGGAATGACATGATTTGTTTTCTATACTCTGTAAGAGATGCATGTTTGTAAAATTTGCTCATAAACAAATCATATAATTGTGCCCAAGTATAAACACTATTTGGTGTTAGGTTCATAAACCATCTCTTTGCCAATTCTTTTAATGCACTGGGAAAATATTTCATTTTAATTTGATCTTCAGTCAACCCTCCTAAAGGAAAAGTACTCATCATGTATTCATATTCTCTTAAGAAACTGACAGGATCTTCATGGGGCATCCCATGAAAAGATGGTATGGCATTAAAATAATGTCCTTTAACTCAAAATTCCTAACAAAGATCCGGCAAGACTAGACATGATGTCACAACATTTAATGAAGGTCTACTAAAGTCATTAATAGTTCTTTGATTTACCACTACTTCCATATTTCTTCTTGCGTGCTCTTCTTGTCTTTGATTCCTATTGACCTGGGTCAACTAGGTTTTCGTGATTACGATTATTGTTATTTTCTTCCATTGTAGAATCAACCAGAGGATCCTCTTGATTCAAGTGGTCTTGATTATCAGGCTCAAAAGCTAGATTTTCAAAATATCTTTGGTATCTTTTAACAATATTTATATCTTGATCTAAGTCTACCAATTTAGGATTTAAAGATCTACGACCTTGCATAAAAATAAATTAAAGCAATTTAAAAACAACTAACTATTAAGATAAAATAAAATAAAATCTTTTTGTATTTTTATTTTTATGAAAACTGAAAATTAAACTAAAAACTAAATAAAATTAAAAACTACGCTACCAACAAACTAACTACGTGAACTAGCTTGTCCCCAAGAACGGCGCCAAAAACTTGATCGATGTTTTATTTAATCTTTTTCCTTGCAAGTGGACAAGACTATTATAGAATAGACTCGGAAGCAAGGGTCGAACCCACAGAGACAAGTGATCACGAACAATGCAATTATTAATAACAAATTATTAACCTAAGGGGGTTTTTATGTTTAATTCTACTCTAATCTACTAATTATAGATGTTTAACTAATTAGATAGTAATAACAAATATGAAGATCTTATGGTGAGTGGAAATCTAGGATTCTGGGTCTCACTTATATCTCCTTTATGTTCAATTCATAATAATGTCATTCAATGTCTTGGGTTCGTTCACTAAAAATAGATATAGTCTGTTGAACAATTGGTTCACCTCCATCCCCGCAAAATTCATCCATTCTATATCCTAAGCACAGGAACTGTTAATCTAGCTGTCACCTAGATTTATGATCTATCTGTCACCTAGATCATGTAAGAACCTGGTCCTAACTTATCACTCTCGTGCATCGATAGGTCCAATTTATTGTGTTGGTGAGCCGTTGTACGACATATGCACTTGGTCATGCAGCTTATCCGCACCTCTAAGCCTTTATTATTTGCGATTACATTCATTTGTTCAAAGCAATATAATATAGGGGTTGATAAACAACACAATCAACAAGCATTGAATAGACATATATATAAGAATCAAAACATAAATTCGATACAAGTTACCTCCCACCTCCTAGATTATGGATGATTTAGTTCATCATAGACAATGAACAACACATGGAGATGATCGGAATACATGATTTGATCTTCAATACTTGAAATTACAAAATCTAACTATGTTATACAATCTAAAACTACCTAAAATCTATGAAAAGAGAGCTTCCACCGCCCTCCCTATGCTTTGGCTCGGCCCGGCTTCTATATATACTCGGAGTTGTGATCGGATTGAATGACCGTGTGAAAATCCGAATAAGTCGATTCGCCCACCTTGCCGCAGGTGCTGGATACCTTGCGTCCGCAAGGTCTCCAAGATGTCCGCCTTGGAAATCTTGACTTGAGCCCTTTTCTCGCTCAGACGCCTACCTTGCGGTCGCAGCTTGAGGCACCTGCGTCCGCAAGGTGTCCGTAATTGACAATCTTCATTCTTTCTTGATTTCATCCTTTTTTACCCTTCTTGAAATTTGCACTTAAAACCCTGGAGTTTCACGTATTTTCACAAATAATCTGAAACTTACAAAACTCACCGAAAACATATATTAGTAACCAAAAGCCTCGTGAAATAGCATAATTTAAGTCATAGAAGTATATAAAATCGACGTATAAAATACATCGATCAAGAACCTAATGTAATGTATAAGCAAATGCAAATCTAAAATGCAAATGAAAATTAACAATATCCTCCTATTTACTTCTGGTCATCATTACTACGAATGAGGGCTATGAAAGTTTTATGGATGGATAACAACATGTCATAAGAGATAAAAGTTTTATAACAAATGTACATGCTTTTTATCAAAAGGAACACCTTAAATGTAACAGCTAATCTAAGTGCATGCAACAGAATAAAGTTGAATAGCAGGCACAAGTAGATTAGAGAAAACAGTTTAAATAAATTTAAACAAAAAGTTTAAATTCCAAGCATATATATATGATAATGTAAGAACATGAACTTTAAACAATAGATTTTGAAAAGGGGATATCTCTGTATTTTAAACGAGAACTTTAATATTTACAAAGTTTTTTCAAGGCCTAGATAGATATAAAGGAGAAAGGATTTAAAGAATACAGTTTAGCATAGCCATTTTACTTTTCCTTTGGCGGCAGCTTCGTTCCCGCGACGTAGGCACTCAAGTTCTTCAACTCTTCTGGTGTAGTCTTCTTCGGCATGCTGTTGTTTAACAGAAAGAGAACGGTAATCATATTCTTCTCGAAGTCTGTTGTTCTCATCCATCATAATGGCGTTCATAGACCGCATGCGTCTTTCCTCCGTGATGGCCAGATCACGGTCTCGCTCAACATTGATCAGCTCCTGAGTTGTAGTTTGAAGTTGGTCGTTGAGTTCTATAACATGAGGGCGACCGTGAGCAAGATGGAGGGTGAAGGTGTGGAAGAGGTAGTAGAAGAGAGTTAAAACCAGGTGGACGACCTTATTCCGTTGAGCTTCCATGTTGATATTGAGATCAGTATTTTTTTTTTTTTTCAGAAACGGACGGTACCTCGCTAAATTTTATTGATAAAAAAATAATATACGTAGGGGACAACCAAGCCCCGACTCCTGAGAGAGGGGGGACTAAGGAGCCTAACCTCGAGCAAAAAGAAAGGCTTACAAGAAAACTCCCAAGAATAAAAAAATACAGACTAAGAGATTCTAATTGACGGAGTTCCATGCTTATCTAGATTAATTAACCCTCGAATGCGATGCGGGATAGAAGGTAAAGATACTGAGTCAAAGTCACTGCCTTGATCACAACTAAAGTTAGCTAAAGCATCAACTACTGAATTGGCTTCCCGAAAACAATGCTGAAACGAGAAATGCATAGAGGTCTGAATAGATTGAATAGCACGGATCATGTAGGAGCTTGCCCATGGGGGTTTTGAGGAGCGTAACATGCTTGCGATCGAAAAGGACTTTAGAGTCCATCTCAATTACAGCTCCAACCATATTGTGATGGTGAAGCCATTTGACTCCCTCGAAAAAGAGCTCGACATTCTCGCAATAAAGCCGATGAGTGACCAAAAATGATGAGTAAGCGTGAGATAATCGAACCATTAGAGTCGCGAATAATTCCTCCTCCCGCCAAACTGGGTTGCCCCGACAGCACCATCCGAATTAAGCTTGTAAAGGCCATCGGGAGGTTTCGCCCAGCTTAATAGCACGAATTTGTTTACGAGAATTCCTGCCAAAAGCAGAGAGCAGGGAGCCTGACGGAAAATGACGAGCTGAAAACCCAAATGCAGCCATTATGTTGGATAGGGCATGTTTAACACGAGCTGTGATGATCCAGGAGGGGCTACGAATACCTTCATGAACTGCCTTATTTCTAGACTTCCAAATCTCCCATAAGATAATTGATGGGAGAATAGCATGTCAGAACGAATGATTTTGGTTGGACCACCACCAATGCATGCAGATCCGGTCAATAGGACCGCATAAGGGGAGCGGGATTAACTAGATGTTGGAAGCGACATCCAAACCTTCTCGGTAACACTATTTAAAAATACATGAAGGTAAGTTTCTGAATATCCGGAGTCGCAGCAATAGCATTTAGAGGCTAGCGAAAAACCTTTTTTTAAAAGGCTTTCATAGGGAGACGCTTACGGAATAATCTCCATAGAAAAATGCTGATCTGGCGAGGCGATGTTTATACCAAATAAACTTTGAAAGAATAGTAGGAAGAGAGCTGCGAACTAAGTGCCAGCCGAGGATAAAGAAAACTTGCCATTAGAAGAATCACTCCAACAAGCCAAGTCGGGTTGATCTGAAAGACTAATTCCATTCTTTTCAATTGTCGATACAATGGAGGGACCCAGCATCGAGCGAACAGCATTGGAGAGGCTGTTGGAGGATTCAAAAATATCTCTGACACGGATATTAGAGTTATGAGCAGTGGAAACCAGGGAAGAATCAGGCAGCCAGTTGTCAAGCCATAAGAGACCATCGTCTTTACCTATAATCCATTTAATGTGAGGCTCCGTAATACCTCGGATAGAACACATACGTTTCTAGATGTGCGAACCCAAAGTAAAGGCAACAGAGGGATGAACTTCACCACAGTATTTAGCTCTCATGAAACGAGACCAGAGATTGTTAGATGATCGAAATCTCCACCAAATTTTCATCGAATAAGCTTTAACAATATCTGGGATTTTTCGAACTCCCAACCCTCCTTCCAAGACTGGACAGCAACATTGGTCCCAAGCTATCCAATGAGCTTTATTTTTTCCTTCAATCGAGCCCCAGAAAAAGTTAGACATCATCCGGTTTAGAAGTTTTATCACAGCAATAGGAGGATCAAGAATGGCCAGTTGGTACATGCTGATAGAGTGGAGAACTGCATTAATCAAGGTTACCTTCCCAGATTTATTGAGCATAGCTCCAGCCTAGGATCCAATCTTGGCCTGAATTTTAGCAATTAAAGGATCAAACAAACTCTTTTTCTTGCGCCCTTCAAACATCGGGCAGCCCAAATAAGAAATAGGAAGAGCCATATAATTAAAGCCAAGATGGTGACGAAGAGCGAACCCGATGTGGCGTAAATAGAAAAGCAGCTTTTATTGGAGTTAATTAGCTGGCCCGAACAGCGTTCATAACGAGCAAGGAGAGCTTTATGCTGGGAGAGAGAATTCTTATTGCCATTGCAGAATATTATAACATCATCAGCGAAAGCTAAATGAGAGATTATAGGACATCCGCTCGATGTAGAAAAAGCAAAGTGAGGCCTTTCTGATTGGAGCTTATTTAAACCACGGCTGAGAACTTCTGCAGCAATAATAAATAAGCTGGGAGAGATTTGATCGCCCTGCCGAAGACCCCTCGAAGACTGGAAAAAACTTGTTGCCTCACCATTAACAATGACCGAAAACCAATTTTCAGAAATTGTGCGCCATACCATATCAATAAAAATTTCCCCAAAGCCAAATTTACGAAGAACTCTAATTAGGAAAGTCCAAGAGACCCTATCAAAGGCTTTCTCCATATCAAGCTTTATGATAACATTGGATCCATTGATCTTTTTCCCCAAATGATGATTCATCTCTTGAGCTAACAGAAGATTATCCTGGATGAGACGATCCTTGGTAAAGGCACTTTGGTTTTCGTGAGATAATGCTTGGAAGAATGAGAGCCGACGCATGGCAAGAATTTTTGTAATGATCTTATTCTTTGAAATTACATAGGCCGATAGGGCGAGGTCTTTAAAGGATTTTATCTCGCCGGATTTAGGAATTGTGGCAAGAAGAGTACTCGACCACGATTTAGGTAAAGAAAATCCGTAAAAGAATTCCGAACAAAGAAAGTGGAGATCCTCTCGCTATGATATCCCAACATGCCTTGTAAAACCCTCCCGTGAAACCATCTGGTCCTGCTGCACTGTCCTTATTTAGAGAATTTACAGCCCTCTTAACTTCATCAAGAGAAGGAGGAGATTCCAGAATTAAGTTTTGCGCTGGGGTAATTAAAGAAGGAATAACCTCAGTAATATCATCAGCCGAACAAGGGATAGCTTGGAGTTGTTCTTGGAAATAATCAACCGCAGCAGCTTTGATTTCAGAATCAGATTCTAGGGTGTTACCATTTTTGTCAATGATTTTATGTATGTGAAGCTTCCGACGAGCTTGAGAAACTGAGGAATGAAAGAGCTTAGAATTGCCTTCGCCCTCCTTGAGCCATCTAAGGTGGGACTTTTGCCGCCAATAATCCTCCTCAGTTTTTATTCTAGCCTTAAGAAGAGCTTGCGCAAGGTGGAGTGCTTCCCTATTTTTGGCGATTTCAAGTTCATACAGTAATTCCTTTTCAAGAACGTTATCTTCTGCTTCCTTAAGAGCCTGAAAAATGTTGCCAAAAGAGTGTCGATTCCACTGTTTGAGAGCTGACTTTACTGCCTTAAGTTTGGATGCAAAATGGTGCATAGGACGGCCATCCACATGAGAAGCCCAAGCAGATTTCACAACGTCCAGAAAATCATGATGCGAAGCCCATACATTAAGAAAGCGAAATGCTGTTTTTTTCCTCTCAGAATTCAAGGATATTGCAGTAAGCAGAGGGCTATGATCTGAGCAAGTTCTATTTAAATGATCAACTTTGGTAGAGGCAAAGAGGTGGTTCCAGCTATCATTGCAGACTACTCTATCAAGACGCTGATAAATTGTGGCCGGACTATCCCGCTGGTTGCACCAAGTGAATTGGCTGCCTTGGAAACCTATATCAAAGAGCCCAGCTGCAGTAAGACAAGATTGAAATTCCATGGCTCCTGTACGATCCCAGCCATCTCCCCCAATCTTCTCATTAGCTGCGAGAATAATGTTAAAGTCTCCTCCCATAATCCATGGAGATGCAACATAATTTGAGCTCATGTCTATGACATCGTTCCAAAGATCGCGTCTCGCAGAGGCTGTACATTTAGCATAGATCGATGTAAAGAAAGCAGCTTGAGGCCAGGAAAAATGTTGAAGCTGCAAGGTAAAGTGCTGTTCCGAATCCTTTACAATCTGACAGGAAAATGAGGACTTAACAAATATCCATATTGAATTAGCAGAATTACTAAAAAAATAACGAATTTAAGCTCGGGCAATTAAATTAATTTTAGACTTATCTATCATCGGCTCACTGATAGAAATGTAGTAGACTTGATGAAGTCTTGTAAGCTTTTTGAAGCGAGAAATAGTGGAGTCGTTACCCACTCCTCGAAGATTCCAAAACAAACAGTTAACAGCCATGGGAAACAGGAGGATCTGAGGCATTGTGAGTGCTTGCATGCAATTGAGATCTGGTTATTCGATCAGAGGCAGGAACATGTTTCCTACCCTTCTTCCCTATGTTAACTGCTTCAATATTTAAGGCCTCAAGAGTGGAATCCGCTTCAGCCCCATCTATCTCAAAGTCTTGTAAAACAACGAAACGATTTGGAGAAATGGTAATGGGATTAGATTGTTTATTGGGAGGATCCGGTGCAACAGTTGGGATGCTGTGGATTGGAGATTCTTGAGAGGACGCACTAGGCATTGGTTCCATGTGAGAGTCACGATGATCATCAGATGGAGGATTTGCTGGAAGAGGGATTTCATCTACATTGTTTCTTTTTAGAAGTAATAGTAGGGCTTACTGGAGGAGGTGTTTTCATTGATGTTGTTTCTTTAGGATTATTAGTAGGGTTTTCTGGAGTAGAGGTATCACCAGGATCGGACACAGAAGGTTTAGACGTTCCAGCCTCATTAATGATTATTGGAGAGGGCTGATGCACATCCGTATCAGCCACGTTATTCTGCATGGGGGCAGCCTTGGGGATCCACTTTGAGGAGGGCTTTGGGGCAGCTTGCGAGGGTTTTTCTTCATGACCTTGTTTAACTGGATCTTTGTTTTTTGCCGATTTGTGAATAGAAGCTTTACAATTGTCTCCATCATGACCTTGGCGATGGCAAAAGGTACAATATAGTGGGAGTTTTTCAGCCTCAATAGGCTGCCAAAAACCTTCCGAGGGAGAACAACTTTCAATCCATACACGGCTGGGAATAGGCTTGGTAAGATCGACCTCTATGCAGATTCTAGCAATGCTAGGACGCGTTAGAATAGCCGTGGGAGTGTCTATAGTCAAGGGCTTCCCGATCATACTCGCCAAAGAGAATAAAGCATGTTTATGGAATAGATAAATTGGCAGATTTGGCAAAGCGAACCAAACTGGAACTATGGGGCTTTCAACAGTTGGCCGAAATTCTGGAGTCCACTTAAAGACACGCATCGGATATGATCCCACGAACCATTGATCTTTAATCCATAGGCGCTGAAAGTCTGCCTCGTGATGAGTTTGAATCAGGACATGTTTACCATCTAGATGCCCGAGAGAAACTGTCGCCTTAAGGCCAAATGTCAGGAATTCCTTGCGCATAACCTCCATGGTTGGGCGTCCATAGGAGAATTTGCCGACTAAGGTTAGATGAAAAGGTTTAGATAGAGTGGAAACTACTTCGGGCGATAGACGAAGAGCTGGCTCTCCTTTATAAGTGGAAGGAAGAATTGGAGGGAGGGGAGAAGGAGAAGAGGAAGACAATATTGTAGCGAATGATTTCTTAGCGGAGGGAGAAGTTGGATCCGGGGGATTCACGGCCGAAGCCGACGCCATGCAGTACCGCCGCAAACCCTACGGAATAATCTTAATCGCACCTTTTTGGTCAAGAAGCATACCATAAAATTTTTACAAGTTTAACTTAGCTAAAACTCTCCAATTCTCATCATTTATATTGAGATCAGTAGAGTCGTGCATGACCACTCCAAATCTTGTCCAAACATCCTCTTGAAATTGGCAAAGGATGTTGGTGGCTCTGGCAGCAGACATAGTTGACTCAACAGCAATTTCAGCAGAAGCAGTGGAGACACTAGTGTGTTCTCCCAGACGAGTGTAGATGGAATCCAATCTGTGTAAGAAATCGGCATTGGCCAAAGCGGAAGTAGAGAGGGTGGGGCGAAGATCTACTGTTAGAGGTTCACTCGGCGTAGAGGTCGAGTCACAGGCCGCAACAGTAGGCCGAAAAGGCTACTTGAGAGGCGAAGAGAGAGAGCTAGAGGAGATAGTGTCGGTATCTGGGATGGGAAAGATGGGTGTGGACGAAGAGGATTCGGGGGAATGGGTTGGGGAATGAGGAGGGGTGGAAGGAATTTCAATGTCTGTGTCTGAATGATCACATGCATTGAGAGGGTCAGAAGAGGTAGAGATGGGGTCAGTGGAGAATCAGAAAGCGAGAGGTGGATAAGTGGGGTAGATTGATCTAGTAGGATTGGCTACTGGTTAGGTCGTTTGGCTGGGAAAGAGATCCTTTACTAAAGAAAGTTCAAAGATGAACTTTGTTGCAGTAGAGGATATGATTGGAGGGAACCAGGGTGTAAGGGTGAAAGGTATAGATGAGTTTGGTTTGGGTGTGGAAGTTTTAGTAAGGGAGGGTGTGTGCTGGTGAGTGGAAATAGGTGAGGTTGGAGGAGATTGGTTTGGCAAATAGATAAAGGGAGGTGGCGGTAATGGTTCCGGGGATTTGGGTGGCTCCTCTTGTGATGATCCGACCCAGATTCTGGCACAGAATCCCAAGGTCGTGCCGCAAGAACAAGGCAACAAGAGTACAAGCACTTGTAAAACAATAGTGCAAGTCGAACATTTGAGCTAACAAAAGCTCAAAATAAAATAGTGAAGCCACTCTAAAATGCGGGTTTCCAAAAAAAATGAATTTGCGGAAGTGATATGGAAAAGATGTCCCGAGCTATGAAGCTCGAAACCAAAGTCAAAGAAACCAAGAGAGACATTAATCTCCCGAAGAGGAAAACAAAACTCACATGCCACAACGATGCAGATGTTGGACGAACCATCGGCACTTCAGGCCGGCGTTTCAACAAAGAACCAATCTGATAAAACAAATACCCACGGCTAGAGCATATCGGGATTAAACAATAACAATAACAACTAGAATAAAGAAAAGCCTCAAAGATACTGTGTGCCTGGGAGAAAACTAAAATAATTACTAGAACCACGAACAACAACGCGACATAACATGTCGGCCCAAGGAAGAAACAATACCAATACACAAGTATCTACCCGACCGTAAAGTCTAAATAACTTTACAAAATATCGATCTCACAAGAATAGCATGGTACATATACAAATGACGATGCTATAAGAGGTAGAACTCCACAAGCTACTACTTGGGGAAGTCGGCTTCTACAATCACGAACCATACGATCTAATCTTGATCTATCGATCAGTTGCGATCTACTACAGTCACGATATACTCAGCCTCAAAGCAGCTACCAAAAATGTAACTAGAAAACAAAGTACGGGATGAGTCATAATGAGCCAGTACGCAACTACTAAACAATATAACATAAATGAAACATTGTCATAAGTGAAAATGAGATAATGTTCTATAACAAAGACCCAGTAAATCGAGTTATATACTGTACAAAAACTGTTCTTTTACCAGACTACCAAGTTAAACCAGGGTTAATTCCCTGTTCATAAACAATCACGCAAGTTAGGAGGCAAGTCAAAAGAATCATCATAATTATGGACGTATATCATAATATAGAACATCTCAAGTCTCTCATAGAGTAATTAAGTAGAAGTATGCATATATATATATATATATATATATATATATATATATATCAAGTCTCTCATAGGATCATCATGTGTAGGTGTATAAACTCATTTATATACCTAATAATTCATTCATGGAATTTATCATGTAAGAGTATGCATATCTACATATATACATATGAAGACAATCATGGAATAATCATGTAGAAGTATGTATATCTACATATATACATATCAAGCGGTTCACAGTCTCATCACGAATGTTAAGCAATCAAGAACAAGTACATATAAGCATTTAGCTCACATATTCATGGTAGCATTTTGATTTTACATAAGTACTAGGAAGAAATCCACATATAAGAGGATATGATATAGAACTAGTGCCGCAACGTAGCTCCTACAATATAAAATGTTAACAGCAGCGTGCTATCAGATGTACGTGATTGATACATTGACCAAGGATAGTATTATTCCAATCACCCTAATGGTTACACAAGGTACTCTTCTCTAAAGTGATCAAGAATGGAGGGGTTTGCACGTATCTAGTTCGACAATCCATCACCATCACGAATCTCACCATTCGTAACGGTGATGTATCATCAATCGGGGAAGATAGGATAAGACAAGACAAGTACGCCAGCTGGACTTAATGGAAGACAGGACAGGACAAGACAAGACAATCATGAACATGTAGAGGCTCAAGTTCGACCAAAGTGAACTGATCCAAGTCAAGTAAATGTTACTCATTTAAGAAATCAAGTAAGGACGAGATAAGAGCGATCTCATCCAAGTCAAGTAGGCATGTTAGACACTACGACTAACAATCAAACATGAAGATGAATTTAATTAAGAATCTCAAAAATAGTATTCTAGTTAAACGGATTTCAAGCGTCGTAAGGATTGATCGTTGAGCCGATATTATCATATAACTCACTAGTGTCGACTCTGTCAAGTCATCTCTATAGTTCCAACCAAATAGAGTTTGAACACTATATGTGTTCCAAGACTCTCTTTTATGTTCCCATTTGAGGCATGGCTAGGTTCTTGTTCCATTTTAGGAACTTTAGATCAAAATCACTAAGTCAAGTATAAACGGGAAACCTAAGTTGATTATTGCCAAACCAAGCTTTGTGACGACCCGACCCGGACCCCAAGACGAGATCCCAAGGTCGTGCCACCAAACGAAGCAACACAACAATTATTGGGTAAGGCTATAACAGCGATACGCCAACGACTTCAACAAATGCAGAAGCAAAACATAAATATAGTCGCGCCCGAGCTAACAAGTTCAAACCAAATACAACCAAAGAGATAGCAAATCTCTTGGTCCAAAAATTCAAAGCGCGTGACGCAACATTAGACACGCACATTAAAACTACCTGTCATGCAATAATAGCAATTAATAAAACCAAGTCATCGGCGACGTTACAGTCGGAACCCAACATTAAACTTAGTCTACAACTCTAGTCTAACACACTCAACGGCTGATAACATGCCGGAGAATAAACATAATAAACCAACCATCAAGATAAACATAACTAAAATATTATCAACAATATACACAAGGCACGACTAACATAAGTCGGCTTCCAAAAGATTAAGTACTAAAAACATAAGTACAAATATCAAGTACACAATAAGACTTGATACCCATCATAAAGTTTACATAACTTTACTTTCCCCAATCGTCCTTGCCAAAAGAAAAGGTACTAAACTACTAGGTAGCAACCTCGCAAAAGCTCCACCAACGATACTCGAGAATTTACTTCGATCTGCTAGCGCGACTCGGATCTAGGGAAAACAATCAAACAAAACGGAGTAAGTCATAAAGACTTAATAAGTTACTAAGCATAACTTCATGTCATGGCATCATGCTCAAACAATAATAGATCATGTTATTGGCATAATATATTCTTTCATAAATAATCATGTCAAGGCATTCATGCTCAACTATCATAAGAATCATGTTATCAATAAAGTATAACAATTCATTAAATCATCTCAACCATCACATCATATCATATTCACGTAGCACATTGTTCACATATAAGTATTCGTGAGATAAATCACATAAAGAAGATATGATACCATTACCATTTTCCGCGGTGTCGCTTGTGCAAAAACACGTGCAAACCAAATTGTGTCCTCGATACCCAATTCGTGGCATCGACGTCCACGAGACATTTTCCGCTCGAGTTCCATAGTTATCAAAGTCATGTTTAACACTACAACTAAGATCAACTACTTCCCCACCGTGGCCATCGATAGAGGGGTGTGTGCAACCCGCCACGGCAATCCATCGCGATCACGAATCCCACAATTCGTGAAGAAGATACATCGTCCTGCCACAGACTCTACAAGACGACTCCAGCTGGACTCAAACTCAAGCACAAGTAATATATACTCATATGCTCAATCAAGTAGGTACATACTCTACAAATCACCTAGTCATGCTTTTCATTCATAACTAGCACATAAACACATTAGAGAATAATATGAAGACTCTAATACTCAAGTGTCCTTAATTAATACGCTTCTAAAATGCTCGGAGGCTTAACCTCCATCAAATCTACCCCAAATTCCGTAGGACTTAAGAATGTAGTTCATTAAAGTCATACTAATCCAAAGGTTGACTTCGTTGAGTCTTTTCTACACTTTTAAAAATTAGGGCATAAAAGCCATTGGCCACTATACCTTCCTATGTTCATAACTAACATCAATGACTATGTTCTCAAGGTCATTAACCTACAATAACCCCAACAAAACACCCAATTAGAAAGCATATTCCAATAATCACATTTCAAGCATATATACACTTTAGCAATTTTACTAACATGCTTCCTAATAGATGTGTTTTATACGCATCTATTGGGTGCTTTTACAGCTTAGAAATAGCACTTCCACGAGGCTTTTGGCTACTAATATGTGTTTTTGAGCTTTATTGGGAGTTTCAGGGTTTTAGGTAGAATTATGGGATTTACAAGGCTTTTAATGAAGATTTCAAGGAAGGGTGTAAAGTACATACATTGAAAAGATGTTTGAATTGAAGAAGGAAACCCCTTGCGAACGCAAGGGTATGAGGCCTTGCCCCCGCAAGGTCTCCAGCATGTCAGCTGATCTGGAGTAAAGGCCTTGCGACTGCATTCATGTTGTACCTTGCCCCCGCTAGCCCTTCAATAGTCGCCTTACGTAATTTAACCCTGACTGAATCTCCTTCCCTTAGACACATTAGTATAAATTCAAGTCTTATAGCCAAAAGCCGGAGGACGGTTTGGACACCAATTTTAGTTTGTAATATATAGTTTTTTAGTATTTGTAATTGTAGTTCAAAGATCGTTCATGTACTCTTTCATTCCGCTGATCTGTTCATCTTCAAGGATGAACTAACCGTTCATTAATCTAGGAATTGGGAGGTAACTTGTATCGAATCTATTGCTCAATATATTTTTTTATTCAATCAAATCTTGTTGATCATGATGTTTATCAATCTCTTTACTGTCTAGCTTTGACACAATGAATGGAATCGCAAGTAGTGAAGACCTAGAGGTGCGGATAACTGCACGGCCAAATGTATATGTCGTACACTGGCTCACCGTTGTGATAAATTGACCTTATTGATGCACGAGAGTGATAAGTTAGGGTCAGGTTCATATATATGTTCCTAAGTGACAGATAAGAATTTCATATGTTCTGGTTCTTAAAGGTATAAATTGGATGAATTATTTAGGATAGAAACTGAAGTATAATTTGGCAATCTATATCAATCTTTAATGAACGAACTCAAGATTAAATTGATTGATACTTTAATTAAAAGAGCAATAGAGTAGATACAAGTGAATCCATGTTCCTAGATTTCCCACCACCCTAGATCTTCGTAACCATGATTACTGTTTTAGACTTTTAATTAGATTTCCTATTTTCTTTAGAATAAATTAGATTAAATAAATAAAACCCCCTTTAGTTAAAATTGTTACTGGTTTACTTGCAACTTGATTACTTCTTATCTTTGTGGTTCGACCCTTGCTACCATAACTATTCTACAATTGTCTTGTGCACTTGCAAGATATAAATTTAAGACACGATCAAGTTTTTGGCGCCGTTGCCGGGGATAAGCTAGTTTATTGTTAACGTTTGCTTTTTAATTCAGTTTTATAAAAAGAAAATTACAAAAAGATTTTTAATTTATTTTTAGTTTAATTGTTTATTTGTTTTTAATTTTTGCATTATATGCACGGTCGTAGATCTCTAAATCCCAAACTGGCATATTTAAATCAAAATATAAATAATCTTGGTAAAAATCAGGAAGATCCTGAAAATTTGGAAAATCCACCAGTTAATCAAGAACAAATAAATAGAGAGGATCCTCTAGCTGATCCTCCAATGGATAATAATAATCAAAATCTGGTTCCTCCAATAAATCAAAGAAGGGAGGAACCAGCTGATCGAAATATGAAAGTAGTAGTAAATCAAAGAACGTTAAATGTTATGGTCGTCCTATGCTATGTAACACCATCATGTCTAGTATTACCGGAAGCGGTAAGAAATTTCGAACTTAAAGACCATTTTTATAATATGTTGCCTTCATTCCATGGATTGCCATCTGATGACCCAGTAACTTTTTTGAAAGAGTATAGTTTTATGACTGATAATTTTCCGTTAGGAGGTCTAACGAAAGATCAATTAAAAATGAGATATTTTCAATGTGCATTAAAAGATGCAGCAAAAAGATGGTTTATGAACTTAGCACCTAGAAGTGTTTATAGTTGGGCATAACTATATGATTTGTTTATGGGAAAATTCTATCAACATGCATCTCTATCAGACTAAAGAAAGCAAATTATAGCTTTTCAAACAGAACCAAGAGAAACATTCCATGAAGCATGAGATAGATTTAAAATTTTACTTATCATGTGTCCCCATCATAATTTTTCTCAAGATGTGTTAGTAACTCAATTTTATCATGCTCTTTCACCTGCTTTGCAAACTATGGTCGATAGTGCAGTCGGTGGTTCTATTAGTAGAATGACACCAGCTGAGTTGGAAAGTTTATTTGAGATGTTAAGTACAAATTCCCAACAGAAAAGTACAAGAGGTAAAAGTAGAAGTTTGTTCCAAGTTCAAGATAATTCAGATACTCAAGCACAAATAGAACAGTTGAAGGCACAAATATAAGTCCTACTACAAAGTAGATCCCAAATTCAAGAATTGTGCGCTATTTGTGGATTAAATTCTCATGCTACTATTTTTTATCCATCTAATGCTTTGTATCCTGAACAGGCAAATGCTATGAATACGTACCCTCCAAGACAAATGAATGATCCCTATTCCAACACATACAATCCAGGTTGGAGGAATCATCCCATCTTTTCATGGGGAGGAAACAAGCCCTTGCAGCCTCAACTATTTCCTAAGCAAGGACAGTTGCAGATTGAAGAAGCAAAATCTAATGGATTTTTGAAGGTAGACAGACTGCTTTCAACAGGCAAGTAATGGAATCCGTAGATGGTTTGAGGAAAGACCTTGCTCAAGCTTTACAAGGAAGAGAATAAGGGAAGTTCCTTAGTCAAATGGAACAAGCAAAATCTATCACTACTCTGCGTAGTGGTAAAGTCTTTGGAGAAGAGGTAAGTGATCCCACTCATTCTGCTGATGTTCCTGATAATGTAGATAATTCTGGTGAAGAAATTCAAGCAAAAGATAAAGATAAAGATGAAGGTAAAGATGAAGGTAAAGAGGTAGAAATAGAAATACAAGAGAAATAAAAAGAACAAGAGGCAAAACCTCTTGAAGGACCGTATGTTGTTCCTCCACCATATGTTCCACCAATACCATTCCCTGCTAGGTTGTTGAAAAACAAGATTAACAAACAATTTACGTAAATTTATAATATGTTGTCCAAACAAACAATTTATAATATTCACTTTGGACAAACCGAGTGACATGAATGCTTGTTTCTCAATTGATGAAATAGAAAATCTTACAGCCCAAAGCTTTGAAGAAAATTTAAATGATGACGAGTTAGAAAAACAAATGTTTGGAGAAGACTATATTCATAGAGACTTCCCCTATTTAGTATTTGATATGGAAGAATTAGAAAGAGAAGTCCTTGAGGAGGATACCAAACAGGAAAAGGAGAAACTAGAAGCTCCTAAAGATGAATGTGAAAGTAAAGAGGAATTAGAAGTTCCTAAAATATAAATTGAAAAAGATATAGAAAAAGAAGAATCTGAAATTCCTGTGGAGGATCAAAAAGAAAAAGTTAAACTTGAAGTTCCTAAGTTTATCCCATCTATTAAATCTCCTCCTGGAGTAGACTTAAAACCATTATCATCCCACTTGAAATATGCATTTCTTGGGGAAGGTAAAACTTTCCCGTTATAATTGCTGCGGATTTAATGGAAGAACAAGAAGCAAGCTTGTTAAAAGTATTATGGACACATAGAGAAGCTTATAGGTTGGTCCTTAGCAGATTTGAAAGATATTAGTCCCTCTATGTGCATGCATAGAATTCATTTGGAAGAAGGTATCAAACCTTCTAGAGAACGTCAAAGAAGACTTAACCCCCATATGGAGGAAGCGGTTAGGAAAGAAGTCCTTAAGCTTCTTGATCCGGGTATAATTTACCAAATATCTGATAGTAAATGGGTAAGTCCAGTCCAAGTAGTTTCAAAGAAATCAAGAATTATTGTTGTTAAGAATGAGAAAGATGAGTTAGTTCCCACAAGAACTATAATTGGCTATAGTATGTGCATTGATTTAAGGAAACTAAATGCGGCTACAAAGAAAGACCACTTTCCTTTGCCCTTCATTGAATGTGCATTGATTTAAGAAAACTAAATGCGGCTACAAAGAAAGACCACTTTCCTTTGCCCTTCATTGACCAAATCCTTGAAAGATTAGCTGGCCATGATTACTACTGTTTTTTTGATGGTTTTTCCGGTTATAATCAGATTCCACTTGCACCGGAAGATCAAGAGAAGACTACCTTTACATGTCTCTTTGGTACCTTTGCATTTAGAAGGATGCCCTTTGGATTATGTAATGCCCCTGTCACTTTTCAAATATGCATGATTTCTATATTTTCTGATTTAGTTGAAAGATATGTGGAAGTGTTCATGGATGATTTCTATATTTAAAAAATCTAAAATCTTTTTCATGGGGAACCACTATTGATCCTTTAATATATATATATATATATATATATATATATATATATATATATATATATATATATATATATAACATATGTTCTTAAAAGATGTTGTGAAACTAATTTGACCCTGAGTTGGGAGAAAAGTCATTTCATGGTTAAACATGAGATAGCTTTAAGTAATATTGTGTCTAACAAAGGGATTGACGTTGATAAAGCCAAAATCAAAGTTATATCGCAATCACCTCCCCCAACTTCAGTCAAGGGCGTTAGAAGTTTTCGAGGTCATGCAGGTTTTTACAGAAGATTTATAAAAGACTTCTCAAAAATCTGTAAACCTCTATTGACGTAATTTCTACCAAAAAGAGAAGGAAAGAAATTACCTTACCAAGATCGTTCTAAGGCAAGTCGTCTTGTTGGTGTAAAACCGCACCCCCTACCTAAAGAGATAGGATACTTGGTTTGAAGCGCCACAACCAATTACACCAAGGTTGGTTGATAAGCTAGGAAAGACGCCACAAGTAGTAGAAGACTACACTTGATAAGTCTAAAGTTCTCAAAGAACAAAAAGAGTTGAATAAACTCACACAACTATCATTCTAAAATCTGTGATCCTCAAGGCTTACATGAGAGGCCTATTTATAGGCTAAGGTGGTGGAGAAAACAAGGTACATGATGTCATCCATGATGTAAGCGATAAGCTTTACAACTTATATAATACATGCTACTACTTATCATGATAAGCTATCAAAGACTCTTCAACTCTCCAAGTTCATGTATTCAAAATGGCTTGAATGAATTTGACCAAGATGGATGCACCAACTTTATCTTGAATGGAATTTTCTAGATTTTGAGAGAAAATTCGGATTCCTTCCTTTGGTGACTTGTAATGGCTGAATTTGGGCTTGATTTTGGTCTAAAATGTGTTCTTTCATTGGGCCAAAGTCCTATCACCATGAGACTCCACTTTGCACTTCCATTCTGCCTTATTTGTTATGTTTTTAGAGCTTGACCAAGCCTTGATTTACTTACCTGAAATTGCAACAAAAGAATAACATAAGTTAAGTAAATCAAATGGGCTTGCAACTCATAAAAATAAACAAAACTTATACTTAAATAAAAACTATAAATGTGTTGAAATTAATTAATAAAATAAGATAAAATAAATCAATAAAGTGGGCTGAAAATCATGGAGATGAGTGGCCTAAATCCACATCCTTTAATCCACCAAGACTAAGGCCTAGTCTTTATCATCAAACCGGATTAAATGAACAAGACTTCTTGAGTTCTCTTGAGTTGAAAATTGAGCTTGAATCCGACACATTTAAATTGAACCATTGAGAGCATTCTTGAATACTTTGGACTTGAGCTCTTGGATGAGATTACATCATCCCCCCCTTCTTAAGAGTGATTTGTCCTCAAATCATGAAACTTTAGTTTGGTTGCCCTGACATAACTTTTCACTAAACTTTAAATACTCTAATGCATCGAGGAAGGAATATTGATTGCCTTTGTTTCAAAACTTCCTCTTTCCACACTTGAACCCTCGTCAAGCCTCCGGGATCAAAAATCATCCTACGTTTCCCCTTGTTTGCTCTCTTGACATATTGCTCCATTTTCCCTTTGTCAACAAAAATGACATGGGCATTCTCCACAACATCAAAGAAAACAATTTCACTTGTGCTAATTATACGGCGTTGAACATTAATGCAAACAATATTTCTTTTTGAAAAAACATTTGAAATTGTACCGAAATGCATCAAATGAACATTCAAATTCTTGACAAATGCATGAAAGTCATGAGTCCTTAAATGCATGAAAGAACTAGGAGCATTTCCTTTCCCAAATGATCCATCAAACCATTCAAGCAAACATATTAAATGCTTTCGAATGACATCTTTGTGAATTAAAACAATGAGAATTATTTTTGAAATTTTTTTCACAAAAACACAATCTCTACCTCCTTTTATCCTCAAGAATTTAATCACAAAGTGCATTAAAATATCAAACCAAGATATATCAAAACTTGACAAATGTAAGTAAAGGTTATGAGGAGTAGCTTTATGAAAAGTGAAGCATCCCTCACAAATCCTTCCAACATCCCCTTTTTGATGAGGCCAAAATAAACACTCTTGAATCTTACAAAAAGTTTTGGAAATCCCAAATGGTCTCATGTTGTCGCCTCTATGTGCTTCTTTCACTTTAAAATCTCTTGAAAATTCATTTGACACACTCAATTGATTTTTGAAAAACAAATGGCCATTTTGCCTAAAATAGTTCTCAGAAAAACCCTTATTACAAATTAGAGACTTATCACAATAATTGCTTACCTGCTCAAATTGAATCTCACAAGCAAGTAAAAAACTCCAACGAGGAAACACAATATTAACAAAATTTTCTTGTCCTTGCTTGAAGTAATCTCTAAAAGAATCCCTTCTCACAAGTACTAAACATTCCATCAAAATTTTGGTCCATTTGCTTCTATCTTCAAGTATGCTCACAACAAAGTATTTCAACTTAAAGAGCTTAAAATAGAGCTTGCTTACCAAAAGAAACATTGAACCATTCAAAGTTTTTCCTAGAAGTGTGTGAATGGTCATCAACTGAATTTTCCTTTGATAAAATTGAGAAATTATGAACTTACCAGCCCTTGAAATAAGGTCCATCCAATCAGTCCATCGAGTAGAAAGAAGTGATCATCGAGCATTCTTTGATGATCCATGAAAAAGACTTACTTGGAGTTTGGAAGTCAATGGGATCTTCGATCTATGGAATTCATGATTTCTTTGAATCCATTCCATTGACTCAATGGAAGTGACTGGAAGAATAGGTCTTCTAAGGTTGATCATGTGAAGAGAGGTAGATGACTTAAACCGCTGTTCTACTTCCGGTTTGTTGGT